>WNWK01000136.1:447500-675838 GCA_009830355.1 Cherax destructor
TCAAAGAAACTAATTTCCGCAGACGCAAGTGCCTTGAATCAGCACTTATCGCTGTTTCTAACAATTAAACAAAACAAAGGCAGCTTCACCATCTCTGAAGTCTTAGCAAGAATCCTTTTGAGAACAGTAAACCCTACCATCGTAGTCTCTCCTGCTAATACTACACAAGCACATCGCAGATGGGAACACTGCTACAGGTCTTCTCTTTCCAACCTCCAACAGAAATATTTAAGAACATAAGAACATAAGAAAGGAGGAACACTGCAGCAGGCCTGTTGGTGCTACCCAAGTAATTGCTTGTATCACATTTTACTCATGTGCAAGTTGATTGTTCTACCTTATTGTATTACTACTACTACTACTACAACTTATATCACTACTACTTCTACCACCACTAGTATTACACTTCCTCTAAGCCTATAAAACCCTCTGTGTCCATGTATTGTTTGTAACGGCTTGACAAAGATCCTGAGAGCGAAACGTTGCCACAATAAAATGTCACATTAGTTGCATTGTGTCCTTTTACTTAATAGATTAGGTTAGATTAGATTAGGTTGAGGAGTTATAGATCACCACAGTGAGGGAGATGGTGTTTATGTTTATATTCACACACTGCTGGGTCAGAGAACCACTTAAAGCTGTATTAGTGTCCCTCACCACGGACCAGTGTACTCCACCACGGACCAGTGTACCCCATCACGGACTAGTGACCCCCACTTTGGAACAATGTACCCCCGTCTTGGACCAATGTACCTCACCCGGACTAGTGTACCACCACGGACCAGTGCCCCCTTTCCCCCCATGGTCCACTGGCTGCCATTGATTGCCACCACGTCGGCCCCAACATTTACATACTGGACCATTTGCATAAATGGCAAATGTCGGAAACTATCGCCGCTGACTCCACACTACTGGTGCTGATGGCTGGGAGTAGGGGGAGGAGGAGGGGAAGGAGGAGGGGAAGGAGGAGGGTGAGGAGAAGGAGAAGAAAAAGGAGGAAGCCTTCGTGATTTTTCGCATTAAGGACCTGAAAAATAACAGAATAGCAGAAGGCTTATAAGGCTGAGATATCACCTCACATACATTACACCCGTCCCATTATGAAACGGGTGGGATGGTTCAGAACTTGTCAAACATAGCTTAAATTCTTCCCAAATTTAATTAATTATAAATTAATCTAATTTGTATAATCCTGAACTAATATTCATATTAAAGTCAATACCATTTTTTTATAAAGTTTGATTCAATTATATTTCTATCAACCATAGACCTGCTTGATGCAACTTTCTCGGCCTTTTGTGAGAGATTTTAACTACCCAATTGATTTTTAAAAGGCCGAAAAAGATGTATCAAGCAGGTCTATGGTTGAGACAAATATAAATGAATCAGGCTTCATAAAAAATTATAGTGATTTTAATGTGAATATTAGTTTAGGGTTATACAAATTAGATTAATTTATGATTAATAAAATCTGCCTTGCTAAGCCTGAGCTCAATGTTAGCAAGGCGTCCCTCGGAACAATTTGCTGAGATTTCCTACTCATTTCTCCAACTTTGCAAGCTCCTAATGATGTGCTGATTGCAACATGAAAGGCCAAGTGCTATTATTCATCTTCCCGGTTGCTTTGCATCTGTCTATCTATTTATATATATATATATATATATATATATATATATATATATATATATATATATATATATATATATATAGTCTTTTCTTTCTTTCAACCTGTCGGCCGTTTCCCACCGAAGCGGGGTGGCCCAAAAGGAAAAACGAAAGTTTCTCCTTTTACATTTAGTAATGTATACAGGAGAAGAGGTTACTAGCCCCTTGCTCCCGGCATTTTAGTCGCCTCTTACGACACGCATGGCTTACGGAGGAAGAATTCTGTTCCACTTCCCATGGAGATAAGAGGAAATAAGAACAAGAACTAGTAAGAAAATAGAAGAAAACCCAGAGGGGTGTGTATATATATGCTTGTATATGAATGTGTAGTGTGACCTAAGTGTAAGTAGAAGTAGCAAGACGTACCTGAAATCTTGCATGTTTATGAGACAGAAAAAAGACACCTGCAATCCTACCATCATGTAAAACAATTACAAGCTTTCGTTTTACACTCACTTGGCAGGACGGTAGTACCTCCCTGGGTGGTTGCTGTCTAGGATATATATAGTATATATATATATATATATATATATATATATATATATATATATATATATATATATATATATATATATATATATATTATTTTCAGTTAATTGATTTAGTTGGACTTGAGTCCTGGAAATGGGAAGTACAATGCCTGCACTTTAAAGGAGGGGTCTGAGATAGTGACAGCTGGGAGGGACTTTTCTCAGCTGTAGTATCTGAGCTCCTCTGCAAAGACAGTGATTATGTATGAGTGTGGTGAAAGTGTTGAATGATGATGAAAGTTTTTTCTTTTGGGGATTTTCTTTCTTTTTGGTCACCTGCCTCGGTGGAGACGGCCGACTTGTTGAAAAAAAAAAAAAAAAAATATATATATTTTTTATTTTTTATTAACACATCGGCCGATTCCCGCAAGGCAGGTGGCCAAAAGAAAACTTTCATCATCATTCACTCCATCACTGTCTTGCCAGAAGGGTGCTTTACACTACAGTTATAAAACTGCAACATTTACACCCCTCCTTCAGAGTGCCGGCACTGTACTTCCATCTCCAGAACTCAAGTCCGGCCTGCCGGTTTCCTGAATCCCTTCATAAATGTTACTTTGCTCACACTCCAACAGCACGTCAAGTATTAAAACCATATGCCTCCATTCACTCCTATCAAATACGCTCACACATGCTTGCTGGAAATCCAAGCCCTCGCACACAAAACTTCCTTTACCCTCCCTCCAACCTTTCCTAGGCCGACCCCTACCCCGCCTTCCCTCCACTACAGATTTATACACTCTCGAAGTCACTCTGTCTCGTTCCATTCTCTCTACATGTCCAAACCACCTCAACAACCCCTCCTCAGCTCTCTGGACAATCGTTTTGGTAATCCCGCACCTCCTCCTAATTTCCAAACTCCGAATTCTCTGCATTATATTCACACCACACATTGACCTCAGACATGACATCTCCACTGCCTCCAGCCTTCTCCTCGTTGCAACATTCATCACCCATGCTTCACACCCATATAAGAGCGTTGGTATAACTATACTCTCATACATTCCCCTCTTTACTTCCATGGACAAGGTTCTTTGTCTCCACAGACTCGAAGTGCTCCACTCACCCTTTTCCCCTCATCAATTCTATGATTCACCTCATCCTTCATAGACCCATCCGCCGACATGTCCACTCCCAAATATCTGAATACATTCACCTCCTCCATACTCTCTCCCTCCAATCTGATATCCAATCTTTCGTCACCTATTCTTTTTGTTATCCTCATCACCTTACTCTTTCCTATATTCACTTTCAATTTTCTTCTTTTACACACCCTACCAAATTCATCCACCAACCTCTGCAGCTTCTCTTCAGAATCTCCCATAAGCACAGTGTCATCAGCAAAAAGCAACTGTGACAACTCCCACTTTGTATTTGCTTCTTTATCTTTTAGCCCAACACCTCTTGCCAAGACCCTCGCATTCACTTCTCTTACAACCCCATCTATAAATATATTGAACAACCACGGTGACATCACACATCCTTGTCTAAGGCCCACTTTTACTGGGAAATAGTCCCCTTCCCTCCTACACACTCTAACCTGAGCCTCACTATCCTCATAAAACTCTTCACTGCTTTCAGTAACCTTCCTCCTATTCCATACACCTGCAACATCTGCCACATTGCCCCCTATCTACCCTATCATACGCCTTTTCCAAATCCATAAATGCACAAAAACATCTTTACCCTTATCCAAATACTGTTCACCTATATGTTTCACTGTAAACACTTGGTCTACACACCCCTACCTTTCCTAAAGCCCCCTTGTTCATCTGCTATCCTGCTTTCTGTTTTACTCTTAATTCTTTCAATAATAACTCTACCATACACTTTACCAGGTACACTCAACAGACTTATTCCCTATAATTTTTGCACTCTCTTTTGTCCCCTTTGCCTTTATACAAAGGAACAATACACGCTCTCTGCCAATCCCTAGGTACCTTACCCTCTTCCATACATTTATTAAATAATAGCACCAACCACTCCAAAATTATATCCCCACCTGCTTTTAACATTTCTATCTTTATCCCATCAATCCCAGCTGCCTTACCCCTTTCATTCTACCCACTGCCTCACGAACTTCCCTACACCCACAACTGGCTCTTCCACACTCCTACAAGATGTTATTCCTCCTTGCCCTACACACGAAATCACAGCTTCCCTGTCTTCATCAACATTTAACAAATCCTCAAAATATTCTCTCCATCTTCCCGATACCTCTAACTCTCCATTTAATAACTCTCCTCTCCTATTTTTAACTGTCAAATCCATTTGTTCTCTAGGCTTCCTCAACTTATTAATCTCATTCCAAAACTTTTTCTTATTTTCAACAAAATTTGCTGATAACATCTCACCCACTCTCTCATCTGCTCTCTTTTTACATTGCTTCACCACTCTTTAACCTCTTTTTCTCTCCATATACTCTTCCCTCCTTGCATCACTTCTACTTTGTAAAAACCTCTCATATGCTAACTTTTTCTCCCTTACTACTCTCTTTACATCATCATTCCACCAACGCTCCTCTTCCTCCGCACCCACTCGCCTGTAACCACAAACTTCTGCTGAACACTCTAACACTACATTTTTAAATCTACCCCATACATTTTCGACCCCATTGCCTACACTCTCACTAGCCCATCTATCCTCCAATAGTTGTTTATATCTTACCCTAACTGCCTCCTCTTTTAGTTTATAAACCTTCACCTCTCTTTACTTACTGATTCTATTTTCCTTGTATCCCATCTACCTTTTACTCCCACTGTAGCTATAACTAAAAGTGATCTGATATATCTGTGGCCCCTCTATAAACATGTACATCCTGAAGTCTACTCAACAGTCTTTTATCTACCAATACATAGTCCAACAAACTACTGTCATTACGCCCTACATCATATCTTGTATACTTATTTATCCTCTTTTTCTTAAAATATGTATTACCTATAACTAAACCCCTTTCTATACAAAGTTCAATCAAAGGGCTCCCATTATCATTTACACCTGGCACCCCAAACTTACCTACTACACCCTCTCTGCATGTTTCTCCCACTTTAGCATTTAGGTCCCCTACCACAATTACTCTCTCATTTGGTTCAAAAGTTCCTATACATTCGCTTAACATCTCCCAAAATCTCTCTCTCTTCTACACTCCTCTTTCTCCAGGTGCATACACGCTTATTATGACCCACTTTTCGCATCCGACCCTTATTTTAATCCACATAATCCTTGAATTTACACATTTATATTCCCTCTTTTCCTTCCATAACTGATCCTTCAACATTATTGCTACCCCTTCCTTAGCTCTAACTCTCTCAGATACTCCTGACTTAATCCCATTTATTTCTCCCCACTGAAACTCGCCTACCCCTTCAGCTTTGTTTCGCTTAGGGCCAGGACATCCAACTTCTTTTCATTCATAACATCGGCAATCATCTCTTTCTTATCATCCGCACTACATCCACGCACATTCAGACAACCCAGTTTTATAAAGTTTTTCTTCTTCTCGTTTTTAGTAGATTTGTACAGGAGAAGGGGTTACTAGCCCATTGCTCCCGGCATCTTAGTCGCCTCATACGACACGCATGGCTTACGGAGGAAAGATTCTTTTCCACTTCCCCATGGACAATAGAGAAAATAAAAGGAACAAGAGCTATTAAGAAAAAGAAGAAAAACCTAGATGTGTGTATGTATATATATGCATGTGTATGCCAGTGTAGTGTGACCTAAAGTGTAAGTAGAAGTAGCTAGATATACCTGTTATCCAGCGTGTTTATGAGACAGAAAAAAGACACCAGCAATCCTACCATCATGTAAAACAGTTTCAGGTTTCTGTTTCACAGTCACCTGGCAGGACGGTAGTACCTCCCTGGGTGGTTGCTGTCTACCAACCTACTACTACAAAATATATATATATATATATATATATATGCCCGCCTACTTGCAGTGAGAGCTCCTCATGCAGGGGACTTTCTTTTGGCTGTTCCCAACTCCAGCCTTGGCACACGCCTCGACCCACAGACCATCCGCATTGGTGTTGCCCTTCGACTTGCCGCCCCTATTCTCGCCGAACACAGGTGTATTTGTGGCAGTGAAGCAGCAGACCGATTCGGGTACCATGGTCTTGTGTGTCGTAAATCCGAGGGAAAGATTGCAAGACATGAAGAGGTTAATAACATTATCAAGAGGAGCCTCACAACAGCCGGATGCCCAGCAGTAAGGGAACCACCCCAACTATGCAGATCTGATGGCAACCAAAAGCGTCCAGATGGTATCACCCTTCAAGCCTGGACAGACGGCAAGCAGGTGGTGTGGGACTACACATGTGCATCTACCTTGGCTGATACCTATCTCCAGTACACCAGGGAGGAAGGAGGGGCTGCTGCCACCTTCAGGGAGTCCCAGAAGTCGAGAAAATATGGAGAACTTGCCCATCATTATATGTTTGTTCCCATAGGCTCAGAGACCCTTGGCTCATGGGGAAAGAGTGCATCTAAGTTCCTCAAGGAGCTGGGCAAAAGACTCAACAGGGTAACTAGGGATCCCAGGGCAGCTAGTTTTCTGTTCCAGCGACTCAGCGCTGCTGTTCAGAGGGGTAATGCATGCTGTATTCTGGGCACGCGCACCAGCTCGGAAGAGCTGGATGAGATTTTCGCATTATAATCAGTGACAAAGATGTAACAATATGTACTAGACATGTATCTCTCACCTCGTGTACTGTATATGCCATCTTTATATCAACAATATATATATATATATATATATATATATATATATATATATATATATATATATATATATATATATATATATATATATATATATATATATATATATATATATATATATATATATATATATATATATATATATATACATATACAGAGACAATAAGTGAGTGTAGGAGTATCAAAGTACAATAAATACTGGTTATTGTGTTATCTCCTTTCTTATTTGACTGTGATCGAAGTGTCGCCAGATAAAACGTCGCCGTGCTAAGTTTCTGTACAAGTTTTCGTTTTCATTACACTTTCTCTGTGTTATCCTATTATTTTAGCGACGTTTTCTATATTTAGATAAATTTTCATTTTGAAGAAAACGAGTACAAGTAAGGGGGGACTATACCAGGTGAGTCAGTCCTTCAAATGATGACGCTGTATACTATACGTAATATATTTATTTCTACAAGTACATGTACAAGGTATACAGGCCTAGTTGACATCAATGACATACTATTGTATAGAAAGCCCCTTGTTATGCAGAGCATTTCGGGCAAATTAGGTCAGTTTTGTCCCAGGATGCGACCCACACCGTCTACTAACACCCAGGTACCCATTACTGATGGGTGAACAGGGACAGTAGGTGTCTTATGTAAACACGTCCTAATGTTTCCCAGCCGTACCGGAGATTCGAACTCCGGACCTCAGTGTGTGAGCTGAGTGCGCTAGCGATCGAGCTACGGGACATCAAACCCTTGTGGGTTTACCGCTTACTTTTGGTTGTAATAATAATAATCAAACGATGAAGATTTTTTTTTCACTTTGCCTGACTTTATTTGGGTTATCCTAGGGAATTTACACTGTATGATAATTGTAATTATGTGTCTTTGTGCCTAAATAAAGTTACTTACTTGTCCCCCAGGATGCGACCCACATTAGTTGACTAACACCTGGTACCTAGTTACTGCTAGGTGAATATTAACAGCAGACAAGGAAACATACCCAACGATTTCACCCGTGCCGGGGACCGAACCCCGGACACCCAGTATGTGAGATGAGTGGGCTGTCAACTGAGCCATAGGTTGAAGAGCCAACAGGGTCCCCGTCATTGGCTGGGAAAAAGCATGGAACAATCTTACTTGAGGTATGTAGATTGTCCCTAGCTAAGATCTTCCCAACTGCAAGCTTGTCCCTAAGGCTGAGATATGGGTGACAACTCCGGTGTTTGAAATGATAATGACTCCTGCCCGCCCGTCTTGAAAGGCGGGTGACCCGAAGAGCCGTGGCTCAAACTGGAAGTTTATTTAAGTACAGGTACACCTGAATACAGGTACATATCATACATAGCAGCATATGTGTAGATTACCTAGGATAACCCAAAAAAGTCAGACAAAGTGACTTGTTAATATCGCTCCCAAATGTATATCAGTAATAAGCATACTTTCAGGTATGCGAATAAAATATACATTTCGTCCCCAGTGTACGAAACGTCCTCTCGTTAAAATGTCATGGACAGCACACTGTGTTAGTCCATACATCGCTCCCAAAGGGAACGATCCATTACAATATTCTCCAATCATTTTTGTTAAAACTCACTCCCTCATCTAACGATATCTGTAATATTTACTGAAAACTCTCGATATTAAGAACTTGGGGGAAGATTGAAACTTAGGCAAATTTTCCAGAGAACTCCACTTAATGTCTTTAACAGAGGCAACAAGTGCTAGAAGACTAGCACACACTTCCCACCTCACAGAGGCAACAAGTGCTAGAAGACTAGCACACACGTCCCACCTCACAGAGGCAACAAGTGCTAGAAGACTAGCACACACTTCCCACCTCACAGAGGCAACAAGTGCTAGAAGACTAGCACACTTCCCACCTCACAGAGGCAACAAGTGCTAGAAGACTAGCACACACTTCCCACCTCACAGAGGCAACAAGTGCTAGAAGACTAGCACACACTTCCCACCTCACAGAGGCAACAAGTGCTAGAAGACTAGCACACACGTCCCACCTCACAGAGGCAACAAGTGCTAGAAGACTAGCACACACGTCCCACCTCACAGAGGCAACAAGTGCTAGGAGACTAGCACACACTTCCCACCTCACAGAGGCAACAAGTGCTAGAAGACTAGCACACACGTCCCACCTCACAGAGGCAACAAGTGCTAGGAGACTAGCACACACGTCCCACCTCACAGAGGCAACAAGTGCTAGAAGACTAGCACACACGTCCCACCTCACAGAGGCAACAAGTGCTAGGAGACTACCACATACGTCCCTCCTCGTTAGGGATCTTCGCACTATCTCTGTGCTACTGTCTATCTCTCGAGAGATATATTCTTATCGATCAAGTTATCAGAATAAATTTCAGGAGAAGCACTTAAAAGTGACCTTGTAAAGCCTATTTTTTTTCCAGAAATGAGCCTCATCATGGTCTCGTAGAAGTATCAGTCCGGGGCATTATCGAGACATCAGCCCAGAGCATGAGACATGCATCGCTTCGTTGAAAGATAGAGGATATCATTCTAAGGTGAGAGAGAGAGAGAGAGAGAGAGAGAGAGAGAGAGAGAGAGAGAGAGAGAGAGAGAGAGAGAGAGAGAGAGAGAGAGAGAGAGAGAGATCGCTCCTAGGCATGACAGAGGCATCAGTTTAGGATACGATAGAGGAATCAGTTCAGGGCATGACAGAAGCATAATGTTAGGGTATAAGAGAGGCATCAGTTCAGGGCTTGACTCGTAAAAACCTACTCAGACCCACACAAAGCAGTATCCTTGAACATTCCTGGTAAACTTATAAACATACTAAATTCATAAACAAAGTAAATACTTGTATGGGTAAGAGACTCTCGATCCAAACAATTGAAACTACCTTTCCTTTCCTTTCACTGAATCTGATTGTCTCTCATTCTCCAGACCCCTACGAGCTTAGGGCTCCGCAGCTAGATGATGTCAATAACTCGAAAAGACAGTCACAAGACAGCAGACTGGAAAGAAGAAGAAAGACATGAACTGTCTGTCTTAAGCCTCACAACAGTCCTTCAAACCCAGTGTATAGACTGCAGGAGGCCTGGCTTTGAGATACCTTGCTTAACTCACAGTCGAAGGTCCAGGGTTGAATGTTATGCTTTGGTGAGGCGCATGGGTAAGTCTAGTAACAACTACTGTTGGTATTTCACTTGATAGTACATAGGTACCTGGGTATCAGCCAACTGTTGTGGGTCGCATCTTGGGGGAGAGGACTACCACGCGATGGAAATTAAGTAACAATGTCTGACTTTCTTGGATTATCCTGGACTATTAACCCTCTGCGGGATTTAAAATATAAATCAAATCTTACTAGTCTTCCAACAATGGTTCATATGTTTATAGTCTTACTGGGATGTCCAGCTCTATGCCTAATTTTTCTTTCGGTCAACTACATAAGTAGTAGAAGTTATTTTCAAAGAGCTTACGACAGTAACCATTTTCACAGACAATGTAAAGAAACACTGAGACTAGGAAGCTGCTGGTGCTCCCCCACCATGACTTCTGGTTCTCCCCCACCATGACTTCTGGTGCTCCCCCACCATGACTTCTGGTTCTCCCCCACCATGACTTCTGGTGCTCCCCCACCATGACTTCTGGTGCTCCCCACCATGACTTCTGGTGCTCCCCCACCATGACTTCTGGTTCTCCCCCACCATGACTTCTGGTGATCCCCACCATGACTTCTGGTGCTCCCCCACCATGACTTCTGGTGCTCCCCACCATGACTTCTGGTGCTCCCCACCATGACTTCTGGTGCTCCCCACCATGACTTCTGGTGCTCCCCACCATGACTTCTGGTGCTCCCCACCATGACTTCTGGTGCTCCCCACCATGACTGTTGGTGCTCCCCCACCATGACTGCTGGTGCTCCCCCACCATGACTTCAGGTGCTCTCCCACCATGCCTGCTGGTGCTCCCCCACTATGACTTCTGGTGCTCCCCCACTATGACTTCTGGTGCTCCCCCACTATGACTTCTGGTGCTCCCCCACTATGACTTCTGGTGCTCCCCCACCATAACTTCTGGTGTGCCCCCACCATGACTGCTGGTGCTCCCCCACCATGACTGCTGGTGTGCCCCCACCATAACTGCTGGTGTGCCACACCATGACTGCTGGTGTCAACCCGCCATGACTGCTGGTGTCAACCCACCATGACTGCTGGTGTCAACCCACCATGACTGCTGATGTGAACCCACCATGACTGCTGGTGCTCTCCCACCATGACTGCTGGTGTCAACTCACCATGACTGCTGGTGTCAATCCACCATTACTGCTGGTGTAAACCCACCATGACTGCTGGTATAAACCCACCATGACTGCTGGTGTCAACCCACCATGACTGCTGGTGTCAACCCACCATGACTGCTGGTGTCAACCCACCATGACTGCTGGTGTCAACCCACCATGACTGCTGGTGTCAACCCACCATGACTGCTGGTGTCAACCCACCATATCTGCTGGTGTCAACCCACCATGACTGCTGGTGTAAACCCACCATATCTGCTGGTATAAACCCACCATGACTGCTGGTGTCAACCCACCATGACTGCTGGTGTCAACCCACCATATCTGCTGGTATAAACCCACCATGACTGCTGGTGTCAACCCACCATGACTGCTGGTGTCAACCCACCATATCTGCTGGTATAAACCCACCATGACTGCTGGTGTAAACCCGTCAAGACTGCAAAATGCAGGAAAGAATAATTGTTCCTGGAATAATTAACCTTTGGATCATTCTGTTTGTTAGAAACTGGTGACGCAAGAACACTAGCCAGGTACAATGACCCTGGAACGACCCGTCGTATCTGTACAATCAGTGACCTTCAGATAAATTTAGATAAACTTGTTAACTATCCTTGGCAACAGTGGTACATATAAACACTGTTGGCAGCTACACCTTTGGGGTAGAAAAGAAAAATGTATATGGATTTAACGGCGATAAATGAGAGGAAAATATCGGCCTGCATGTCGAGTACTCACGAGGCAGCTGAGAGAAGTTCGTCTAGACTCGAGATAAAAAGAGGTCTTTCAAAACTGTCTTAGGTAACTGCAATGTAAGGCAGACAAAGCCGATACTGAGCAATGGTAGTTGCGGAAAGCTACTGCTTTATTGTATTATATTGCGACGTATTGCAGTTTATTGTATTACATTGTAAGAAGCGTTTATCTTGTGTGGGTCATTCAGCGTTTGGTTTGGTTGAAGCTTAATTCTGAGGCCGATAATCCCCGCCTGGCTTCTGGACAGTCATGTTTTTTTTTTTTTTTTTATATTTTATTTAAAATAACAGCACATATACAAAACATTGACATGTATAAGCGAAAATATTACCTAATGTATAACAAAAGTTATACATAAGTACTCATGAACAGAACTGATACCCAAAATTAATAGACAAAACTACACTTAAACTTGGACAAACCCTGCAACACCCTAACTCATGCAAAGTTATTGACGAGAAATATTACCATAGCTCGCGCAACAACCTAAACTAAACACAGTTACATACAATATGATTCACCACTACCCTGTAACTGTACCCCCCCCCTAACAGAAATCTTTTTTTTTTTTTTTTTTTATTATTATTATATATTAAAGAAACATGTCATACTGTCGTGTCAGTATATATATATACACTGTCGTGTCAGTATATATATATACACTTGTGTGGTATATCTTTATAAAGCTGGTCCCTTTGCGTGTGACGTCACGGTACCCGCTGACGTCAGAGGCTCAGGCATGTGCACAGCCTATCATAGGCAGACGGCCTCACTAGCGACAGGCCTACACAGGTGAACAGACGTGGCTGGACTCTCTCCTTTCACTTACTGTAAATATACCGTAACCATCCAACAAGGAGTATCTTTGACCTCCTATATATCTCTCTCAAGACCCACACGACAAGTGGTGGCAGCGGTGGGATTACCCTTACCTTCTTTATCCAAGGTAGAGAATTAACCACTTCTTTCCTTGTCGTTGATAAGATTAGTTTCCCTGGTGACCTTCTAATCGGGTTTGCTGCCATGAGAGATTTCCGAATTGTGCTTGATCCTTACCGATGGCAGGCAGAAATCGGTGACCTAGTTGTACCATTTTGGGGTTATCAACTGGGATCCGAGGTCTGCCATACAGCTGCAGAGTTTACAGACCGGATTAAGTACTTGCAAGCCGATATGTTACCTAGTAGCGTTGCCAAGCGGCCAGGCACTGGAAATTCTGTCACTCAAGTCTGTGTTCCACCCTCAACAAATTTAGACATGCAAGATAGTGCCCAGCCTACTCAGGTACCGGAGGTATCCCGGACCGCCTTGAGTACTGAGTCTATCTCGGCAATGCCGACTAATTCAAGTAGTAGTTTCTCCACAGGGGACGCCTTGTCGGAAAACACCTATTTGAAATTAGTAATGCCATCTCTTGTCGACGTCACGTGCCGTCTGCAGAAAGATACCTCTGTAGCAGCTAGTGCCCTCACTAGAGTGTCTGTTGTTGTCCCCATGTTCCAGATGGTGACAACGTCCTAGTTGACAGTAATTCCTGCAGAGTGAAGGGTTTATTTGTTGAGCCATCTTTACATACTGTCCAAGACAGTAAGATATTTCTACTTGTCGCTAATACCTTGGGTCACAGTGTTCGACTCAGAGCCAATACCATCATTGTTGATCTTGTTCACTACCCTCACCCTATTCGGGTTGAGGATGAGTTGCCACCTGACCAGTGGGTCGGTGCTATTTCAACCGGGGAGGATCCATCCACTCCACCGGACCAGTCTATTCCACCAGTAGAAGAATACAATTACTGGACATGTCATCCAAAACCAGTCGATTGTTACTCACCGACTTATGCAAAGGTATACGAACTAATACACATAATATGACACAAAATATTACATAGATGTCTATGAAATAAACATGGACAACTTCAACATTGAACATGGAATATATTTTTTTTTTTTTTTTTTTAACAAATACAGTTTTACAAGTAAAATGACGTATGCATGGTAAGCAATAGTACACAAGACACAGACAAATTCCATTCCCATCACTCCTCGTGATGAAACCTCTACTAAACAAAAAAATTTTTTTTTTTTTTTATATATATAACTGTGTACAATGAAAGCCTATCCTGTAACATAATACAAAACTTAAAATAAAAACCGGGCACTTGCCAACCCGCTACACAAAACCTACATTAAGTCAAAAGATCACCACCGCCAAAACCTAACACACATTTATAACTTGTCTATAAAGGTTTTTCCAAAACATAATAACAGACTTTAACAAACTTTATAACGCCACAAAACGTTTAACTATAAATCATTATCATGATAAACACTACAAACTGCTTGTGATTCTGGTATAAACACAAGCTAATAATCTAATAATAATTTACCCTAAAGTCTCAAAGAACATTACACACCAACGCTGTAATGTCACCTTTTTTTTTTCCAAGGGTCGAAGCCCCACTCAATAATTTCACCACCTGCTGAGCAGAACACCAAAACTTACATAAGAACCAACCCCTTTTATCATAATTTCCTTATGTTTTTATTTTTCCTCTTGATCCAGACAGACTTATACACTTTAATGAGAGAACAGCACTTAACAACCGAAACCAAAACCAACCCCACCTGATAAACGAAACCCCTTACCCTACCCCTCCCAACCAACCTCACTCACACCTCAAACAACCTGAACCTAAACCCCACCCCCCACCTCCCCACACGTGCAAACTGCAACACCCCCACCCTTAATACAACCCCCCACAACCACACCAAAACCCTTAAACTCGAAACCAGCCCTAAACACCTCCCTCAGTACTCCTAACAACTGTTGCAATGTGAAAACCCTATATGCTTCCGGAAATTTAGAACCCAAGCTCTGCCATAAATCTCCCTATTCCTACATTTTGTTCTATAAATCCCCGCACCAAAGCATGAATTAAAACCTCACTATCTGAACCCCTCATACCCCATGACAAAAACACGAACTCTAACATTATATAAACCAAAGCCCTATGCACTTCCTCCCCACACACCCCAAAGTCCAAACAAAGCGCCTTTAACACTGAAAACCTCCCCAACACCCCCCCAATCCAAATCCTCACGCGCTCCCTTCCCTCACAAAAATATACCACGTGAAACGCCGTTTCCCATTCACCACACCTATCGCAAGACCCATCCCCTGTGACTCCCATCTCGAACAACTGAGCTTTCGCCGCCAGTATCCCATTTAAGAATCTGTAACCTGTTTCTCTCACCCTAGGCCTCACCTTCACCTTTTTTAACCAACTCCAAATACTCTTCCAATTATACAACGGATACACCTCCACTCCCTGTACTATCTTCTCCCACAGTCATGTTGATGACCACAGCCTAGTGCTGTGTATGGTACTTACCAGGTGTCATAGGCACTTGTCGATAGACACTTGGCCAAAGTCTGTAGTGTGTGTGTGTGTGTGTTAGTTAGTTGGGGATGTGTGTGTGTTTTAGTTGGGTATGTGTATCTGTGTGTGTTAGTTGTGTGTGTGTGTGTGTGTGTGTAATGAGATAGTCTGCCAGTGGTAACTAGCTAGTTAGGACGGAGGATAAGACAGACCAAGACGTCACCAAGCTGACGGTCAGTCAACACAGATACTGCAGCTGGTGAAGAATAATATTGTAATGTACTGTTCTATCAAAGTTATATAATACCAACAGGTTGACGAAGACGACACTTGTGCATCACCCGGGTAGCTGTAATTAGATGTTCCACTCACCAGGAACTCTATAAATATCATACAAATACATGATAACAGAGACTTAGTGAGTGCATGCAGAGTACTGAACTAGCAGCGTATGTCATCACTGTTGCCATCACGGTATTACTTCCATCTCTCTGGAGGCAACTATACGAGTCTCCATTCTCATGTGTCTTTAATTTTGATGAAGTCCCTGGTGGGCGAAACGTCTTTTAAAATAAAGGTACCCAAATGCTGCAAATGAATTTTATTCATCAGCTTTGAGAACTTGTCACATAATACCAACAAGTTATAGAGAAAGACACATAAACAAATGCTTAAGACATTCAGTAATTTGAATACGTACCGACCCCTACACTAACTGTTTGCCCTTGTGTTTTTAACTACTAATCAGCATTTTACTTGTTATCTCTTAACACGAGTAGAAGAAAAACACTTTTTGTGTACGTGTGGCAACGAGGTTATCAGGGTTATTGATAACCTGATAACTGAAGAGCAAAGACAACCACAAAATAACCTGGCGAGGAGTACCGTCCACTTACCTTCAGTGACGTGATTAACCCAAACTTGAAATACTCATAACTTTTAAATAACAAGGATCTTTTTCTCGAAGGGGGGAGGGGAACAGGTGCTTGGATGATGGGAAAGAGACAGTAGTTTTCCCCTCATCAGGTGCAGGAAAACTGTAAACCCCAGCGGATTGAAGTTCTAAAACTTTCGTAAAAATTTGGACGTGAGCCTCAGATGTTAATTTAATTCCTTACTGTTTATTATTTCAGTAAAACAAGGGGAGGAAAATCCTCAGGTTTAGGTTTAGTTCACGAAGGATTTATGAGGGGATTTATGAGATTTGTGAAGATATTTATGAGGGGATTTATAAGGAGATTTATTAGGCCATTGTGAGATTTATGAAGTTATTTATGAGGGAATTTATGAGGAGATTTATGATATTAATGAGGAGAGTTATGAAAATATTTATGAGGAAATTTATGGAGATATTTATGAGATGATTTATGGGAAGATTTATGGAGAGATTTATGAAGATGTTTGAGGGGATTTATAAGGAGATTTATGAAGATATTTATGAGGAACTTTATGGAGATAATATATCAGGGGATTCATGAGGAGATTTATGTAGAGATTTATGAAATATTTACGGAGAGATTTAGTCAAACATTTTGTTCTTTAGCATGGGACTCTAGACTGATTAGATTTATTGTCTGTGCCCACGCTAGGTGTAACACCTAAGATGATCAGACTTGTATGGGACGTGTACAAGAGGTGTAGGGGACGTGTATGGTAAAGAGATGATGTGAGTTACGTGTCTTGCTGCAGCAGGTGTTTCCACACGTTTTACACTAAGTTGAATTCTGCCAGAAATGTTTAACATGTTTGTTAATTTCTCTCTCTCTCTCTCTCTCTCTCTCTCTCTCTCTCTCTCTCTCTCTCTCTCTCTCTCTCTCTCTCTCTCTCTTTCTCTCTCTCTCTCTCTCATTTTTCACACACACGCAAGGAAGTCTGTGACATGTTGATCAAACGATTTGAAGAGGTCTTCTCAGTGGAAACAAGGGCAATGCGAGGAAGACTGAGGGACAGGGTGCCTCAACAAGGGACAGGGTGCCTCAACAAGTACTGGATGCCATCCACGTAACAGGGGAGAGGTAAAGAAACCTTTGATTGACCTGGGTACATCAAAGACAATGTTATCTGACGACGTGACACCATGGATTCTGAGAGAGGGTGCAGAAGCAATGTCTGAAGCACTTGCTCTGATCTATGATAAGTCGAAGGTCGCGGGACAGTTGCCAGATATATGGAAGACAGCGAATATAGTCCCCATATTTAAGAAAGGAGAAAGGCAGGAAGCGTTGACCTACAGACTAGTTACTCTGACATGTATACCTTGTGAGGTAATGGACAAAACTGTCAGAGGAAAAGCGGTGGAACACTTGGAGAGAACTGGTTTCATGAACAATAACTAGCGTGGGTTTATACATAGCAAATCGTGTCTTACTAACTTGTTGGAGGTCCCTGACACAGTAACAGATGTGCGACAGGAGAGAGACAGCTGAGTGCACTGCATTTTCTTAGACTGCAGGAAGGTCTCTGATACTGTACCCTAGAAAACGAAGGGTCAAGAATTTGAGATTCAGGCGGGAATAATAATGAACGTACAACAGTAGATCAAACAGAATCTTAGGGAAAGGAAGCAAAGAATGCCTGTCAGAGAAGAGACGTCAGAATGAGGAAGAGTAACTAGCGAGGGTTCCTCAAGGATTGGTATTAGGACCAGTACCGTTACTGCTTTATGTGAATGACATTCCATATGGAATTGATTTAAGAATATATCCCTGTTTGCTGATGATGTAAAACTATTGAGGAAAATAGAACAAATGAGAACAAGGAAATGCTCCAAATTGATCTGGGCAAATTGCAAGAGTTGTCGGATAAGTGGTTGCTTTAATTCAAGCTCAGTCAATGCAATGTTATTGAGATTGGGTGGAGAAGTATGAAGACTGGAAACGGGGTACAGACTCGGGACAGAGGCTGCAGACTTCACTCAAAGATAAAGATTCAGGGGTGAACATAGTGCCTGGTATATCGCCAGAGGTTCACATCAACCGAACATCCTCTATAGCCAGTGCTCGTCTGGCAAATATAAAATCAGCTGTCGGTAATTTCAACTTTATACAGCATACATCAGGCCCATCTTGGAGTATACAAGTTCCAATATGGAACTCGCAAATGAAAAAGTATATTATGAAACTGGAGAAAATGTAAAAGGTTGCATTGAAACTTGTTCCTGAGTTAAGGAACAAGAGCTACGAGAAGACGCTAACGAAATTAAATGTAAAGACGTTGGAGGGCAGGAAGACACAAGGGAACACATGATAACAACATGTAAAATATTCAGGGGAATTGATAAGGTAGACAAGGAGACGCTGTTTGAAAGGCGAGAAATGGGAAATCGGGAACAGAGCTGAAAGCTAAGCACGGAGAAGCCACAAGGATGTCAGGAAGTATTAATTCAGTCTCAAAAGGTCGGGAAGCTTTAAGAGCAGGTACGATAGGGCCCACGAGGCCAGGAGGAAGTAAATCTGGCAATTGCAAGTTAAAAGGCAGGGCGAGGAGTTAAGACTCGACCCCTGCAATTAAAAATAGGTGATTACAAAAAGATCAGTGTACACACACACACAAACACACACACAAAGAGAGTGAACCTAGTAGCGACCAGCGAAGAGGTGGGGCCAGAAACTGTGATTCGACCCCTGCAATCACAAATAGATGAGTACACACATATAGAGGAACTGCTCAAAACAGACACAGAAATTTAAAAGGAAATGAAGTGGGAGGAAAGACAGACAGAGAGGGAGAGAGAGAGAGGTCACCGATTATCCATGGACTGAAGGAGTCAGACGGGAGGACTCACGATGAAATATGGATGGCGGAGGAACAAGAGATTCAGTCTATCATCAAACTTACAGGTCAGGAGGAAGAAGAGAACCAGATGACAAATTTTCAGAGATGCCAGAGGCGAGAAGGAGAGCCATGGAATGCATGGACAAATGTGGAAGCTCAGCCCCTGGAGGAACGTCAGGAACACCCACACACAGACCCTTCCAGCTCTAGGCCCTCTCCCACTCAATCACAATAAACCAAAACAAGCCTTAGCCCCTTCCCTTTCCTGTACCCGCAATCCTCACCTCTTCCAGGGCAAGAACCTTCTTCACAAATTCCACTAACCTCAACCTCCAGAACCCATATCCCCTACACCCCAACCTCCAGAACCCATATCCCCCTACACCCCAACCTCCAGAACCCATATACCCTACACCCCAATCTCCAGAACCTATTTTCCCCTACACCCCAACCTCTAGAACCCATTTCCCCCTACACCCTAATCTTTCCATCCACCCCATCTACATCTAAGATCCTGGCCCCTTTCAGTGCAAGAGATCCAAAACCCTTTACCTCAACCCACGCCACCCCCTCCCACCTCTTCTGGTTCATGTGCAAGGACCAGAAATTCAGGGACCCAGAACTGAAACACAGTGACAGAAAGGAAGCTAACAGTATTATACAAAGTAATGAACGAAATTAACGAACACTGGGTGCATCCCAGACATTATGGAACTCACAGAGACGAAGCCCACAGAGATGATAACAGATGTGATCTTCCCAGCTGAATATCATATTATGTGGAAAGACATAAGAAACAGAGGAATCAGAGGAGTAGTACTGCTAATCACAAACCTGTAGAGTTTTGAATACATGAGAAGAATAAACAGAAGGGAGACAGATGAATACATAATAGGCACACTCAAGGCTGGGGGTCCCAAGGTGGTGATAATATTACTCAAGACAGAAATAACATTGATCCGTTGATCAAGAAATACCTAACAGGAAGGAAACGTGAGTAATTGTCAGAGAAGAGATGGTGGAATGGGTGCATGTGATGAGTGGGGTTCCACAAGGACAGGAATAGGACCAGTATTATTTCTTGTATGCGTCAACGACATGGATAAAGTCAGAAGAAATCTGTTCGCAGATGATGTGATATTAATGAGGAGAATACAAACAGATGAAGACCAGGAAAGACAACAAATGGACCTGCACAGGCTGCGGGTCTTGTCTGGTGACTAACTAGTGCAATTTAACCCCTGCAAGGGCAAAGTTATGAAAGTTAAGGAAGGACAAAGAAAACCGCAGAGCGGAGTGCAGGCTCGGGGGGCAAAGTCTGCAAACCTTATTAAAGGAGGACCTTGAGGTGAGTATTGTGTAGAACATATCTCCTTGGGCACATGTCAACCGAATAGCTACTGCAGAAAATGTTCGTCTGGAAATTCTAAGGAAGGAGTCGTTCACGACACTGTATACGGTGTACGTCGGACCCATATTGGAGTTTGCAACGAGAGTAGTTCTTGAGCTAAAGAACTAGGGGTGATATGATAACAATGTACAAAATACTAAGAGGAAATAATAGGGTGGACAGGGACAGATTGTTCAAAATACAGGAAACAGGAACACGAGGGCAATGCTGGAAGCTAAAAACACAGATGCCTCACAGGGATGTTAGGAAGTATTTGTTCAGTCTTAGAGAAGTGAGGAATTGGAATAACCTGGACTGTGGAGTGGAAGAGGCAGGATCCGTATATAACTTTAAGAAGAGGTATGATACGGCTCTAGAAGCCAAGAGACTTTTAGAGCCGTATCATACCTAGAGCTGAGATTCGACCCCTGCAACCACATATTGGTGAGTGCTCATACACATATACACGCGCGCTCACGCATATACAACATCCCTAGTGTCTAATCAACATGTGCCTAGGATAGAATGGTAACTAACCAGCTGCCCACATGGTAAGACACTTGTTCGTCACTTGTCATCTACTGAATCGTTCAAACTAACATCAGTTGTTGTCTCTACGTGACAGACAACTTTCACGATCACTAGTACAGACTGTGTACCGCACTCCTGTCAGAACACATGTACGTAAAACTTACACAGTGTTATGGTTACTTTGCTATAAGAAGAACTTTAATTCGAGACCTAATGCTTATAGAAACCTGCTTAGTGGCAACTCTGTTTTTCCAAAGAGTTTGATCTTGATATAAATTGTTGGGTGGAGTGTGTGGTGAGTGATAGTGGTGGCACCTGCCTGGCAGTGTGGAGGTACAGAGTACTTGTAGGGCGCACACACTCCCTCATCAGTGTGTATGTGAAGCAGCAGCCAGGTCAACAATGGTGTGGACGAGTGAATAACAAATTCATAGATACATTGTTAAGTTCAAGTTGTGGGAGATTTGTTTTGTCTGAGAAAAGCTTAGGAATGTTAACACAGTTAAGAAGTTATCAAGTTCTTGCTGACTCGAAGTTCGTGGATCATCTTTTCTCGGCTCACTGACGTCACAGCCTGCCGCCTGACAGCACAGCCCTGCCGCCTGACAGCACAGCCCTGCCGCCTGACAGCACAGCCCTGCCGCCTGACAGCACAGCCCGGCCTCCTGATATCCCAGCCCTGCTTCGTGACACAAGTCCTGCCTCATGACATCATAGCCCTGCCTCGTGACACAAGTCCTGCTTTGTGACATCACAACCCTGCCTAGTAATACAAGTCTTGCCACCTCGCATCAAAGTCTTGTCTTGCGACACAACATTTCTGCCTCGCGACACAACATCTCTGCCTCGCGACACAACATCTCTGCCTCGCGACACAGCATCCCTTCCTCACCATGACTACAGAAATAAACGTCAATCTTGTAAACATGAACACCAGTACAAAATCTGACTATGACAACCATGGCTTCTACGATAAAGGTACATTAACATACTGCTGCCTTTCTCCTTTTTTTTAATCCCTCATTTCTCTACGTCACCCATTCATCCACCAGTTTTTCTTCACCTTCTTTTGGAAGAGATGGAAATCTTTCTCTTGCCTGGTGGCTAAAGCTCTCGCTTCACACACGGAGGGCCCGGGTTCGATTCCCGGCGAGGTAGAAACATTTCGACGTGTTTCCTTACACCTGTTGTCATGTTCACCTAGCAGCAAATAGGTACCTGGGTGTTAGTCGACTGGTGTGGGTCGCATCCTGGGGGACAAGATTGAGGACCCCAATGGAAATAAGACAGACAGTCCTCGATGACGCACTGACTTTCTTGGGTTATCCTGGGTGGCTAACCCTCCGGGGTTAAAAATCCGAAGAAAATCTTATCTTATCACCTTAGCTTCAGAAGCTGGATAATTTCCTGTGAATTTTTTTTTCTGACTAATAGTTATGCTATGTCGACGACGTTCCTGTCATCTCCCCCGTGAGGAAGACGTAGGTTAAGCGAAACCTAACTTGTAATAAAGTAGCCAAAACATCACATATGTGTCCATTTACTTAGCTGATTCTCGGTGTCTTGATAATTTTCATACTCTCAGAATAGATTTCATATCAAACACAGTTTATAAGGTTTTATAGACTGCTCATTTCTAAGCAAGAGGTGACTTTTTTGGGGAGCTAAAGAGAAGAAAAACATTGAAATGATAAATTTAATTGTTTGTCCTTACTTGAACGAACTTCAACCTGAGAACTAAATTCTCTTTCATAATAACATAAACATTGCCTTCAGAGGTTTTCGAATACCATTAAAACATTTGTTAAAAAAGGTTTATTGAAGACACCCAGATAAATACTAGCATTTATAAGATTCTCTACACCAATTACGATGCTACACAAGGGAACCAAGCATAGATGATTTCTGCACACTGGGGTAAATAATAATATTGCGTTATTT
The DNA here is from genome assembly GCA_009830355.1 of Cherax destructor. Taxonomy (NCBI): domain Eukaryota; kingdom Metazoa; phylum Arthropoda; class Malacostraca; order Decapoda; family Parastacidae; genus Cherax; species Cherax destructor. The sequence continues at coordinate 470,460 of WNWK01000136.1, forward strand.
CAGTACATATGTACAGAGAACTATGATATTAATTTTAATGATGTTAAAGTATTAATGGGATGCAATAATATACAGCAGAGATGATAAGGAAACTGATTATAATTGAACTGATTATAATTTTTGTTCAGAAATTTGGCCCACTTTAAGGGAGACTATAATAGACCTACAAGAAAAAGAAAGTTCGAGGCTACCGTATATGTTATGTTAGACCATCCGCTCCTTATGATCTTCATGAATCTTAGCTATATAAATTCAGGTATAAAAAATGTATGTGAAAGTAATTGTTTGCCAAGAGAGTTGTTGTATGAGCACAGTGACAGGTGAAGCAACTAAACATGGTCAATATGACTCTTGAGCACAGTGACAGGTGAAGCCACTGAACATGGTCAATATGACTCTTGAACACAGTGACAGGTGAAGCAACTGAACATGGTCAATATGACTCTTGAACACAGTGACAGGTGAAGCAAATGAGCATGGTCAATATGACTCTTGTAGTATTCATCAACCCTTATGTTCTGTTGACGACTGGTTTACTTTGGTGTTCCTTTTTTCTGTTTGTGCTCCTGACTTGTTTGTACATATAAGACCTTCGTTCCAACTAGTTTAGTCTAGCACGTGGAAAGTCTCTAGTTCGCCTGGACCCGGTGGGCCCTACACAGTAGAAACAAGTTATACAGGATTTGGCAGGACCTGGCTGCCTTCTCCTCCTCCTTCAACAGATATCATCACTTTGAGACAAGTTTTTGTCAACTGAGGATCGGAGACACACCTGCCCCATATAGTCACTTGTTTGTAGGTGTGGAACACATTTTCAATAGTTTGCTGACGGGTTAAGACTTTCCACCTTCATCATGGTTTTTATAATTACCGAGGTACCTGTAGGAACCTCGGGAAACTTTTAAGGAAAAGTTAGAAAAAGTTAGTGGTATGGGTTATGGGGGGATAACAGTGAAGTCCCAGTGTAATAACAACGCAATAGGAGATACGACAGCCGACTTGACCATTTACAAAGTCAAGTCGGGCCGAGTCTATCCTAATGGCGGGTTTGTGTGTATTGTTCCAGTCACGGTATTGTGCCATGTAGTAATGTTATAAATTCTAGGAACGTAATTGGCAGAATAAGGTGGGTATGGAAAGCCAGTGGCACTAGGTGACAAGGACAGTAATAGGTATAGTGGAAAACAGAAATGAGCAGGAAGGGTACAGAGAAAGGAGGGTCTTTAAATGTATATTACACTAATAGTCGTAGTGCTAGGAATAAGATGGACGAGTTGAGATTAGTTGTAAGTACTGGTAATATTGATGTTTTTGCAATAACTGAGACATGGTTTAATATGAAAATCGACATGCCTGCCGAATGTCACATTCAGGGTTTTAAATTGTTCCAAGTAGACAGAAGTATCGGGAAGGGGGTGGGGTTGCACTCTATGTCCGTGATCATTTAAATTGTTGCATAAAAACGGTATAAAGTCTGAAATAACACATACAGAGTCTGTCTGGATAGAATTTTCAGAGGGTGTGAAAAATTGATTTTAGGCGTGATTTACCGTCCTCCAAACTTAGATAGGGAACAAGGAGACTACTTTGGGAGGAAATTGTTAAGGCCACAAGGCACGATAACGTAGTAATTCTAGGGGACTTTAACTTTAGTCAGATTAATTGGAATTTCTTGACAGGAATTTAGAATCTAACGACTTTTAGAAGTAGTTCAGGATTGCTTTTTGAAGCAGTTTGTGACAGAACCTACAAGGGGAAATAACCTACTTGACTTGGTTCTGGCAAGCAAGGAAACTCTTGTTAATAATTTAGAAATTACAGAGGAACTCGGCTCAAGCGACCACAAGTCAATTACCTTTAGCATTGAATGGATGTATGATAGTAGGGATAATTCAGTAACGGTCCCAGATTTTCGCTTAGCAGATTATAATGGACTTAGAGAACACTTATCAACTGTGGACTGGGGTGACGAAGAGAGTATCAATATGACAGTTTTCTTAACACTATACAGGCTGCCCAAAGAACATTTATCCCATATAAAGAAATTAGATCAAATAGAAATGACCCAAAAGTATCTTTTAGGGCAGAAGAAAGGAATTTATAGGCGCATAAAAAGAGGTGAGGGTCATCTTATAAATCAGTATACTGACATTAAGAGGGACGTTAAAAGGGAATAAGAAAAGCTAAACGGGACTATGAAATTAAAGTTGCTAGGGATTCAAAAACTAACCCAAAAGTTTTTCCAGGTTTATAGAACAAAAGTTAGGGATAAGATAGGTCCCCTTAAAAATAACTCTGGGCATCTTACTGACAAGGAGAATGATATGTGCTCTATTTTTAATAATTATTTTCTCTCGGTTTTCACTCAGGAAGACACTAATAATATCCCAGTAATTAATTTTTACAGAGGCCCAGAAGAAGATAAATTATGTAATATCACAGTCACTAGCGAAATGGTTATGAAACAACTAGACCGACTGAAACAAAATAAATCGCCGGGTCCTGATGAGCTTTTTGCAAGGGTTCTTAAGGAATACAAAATGGAACTCTGTGAACCATTATCTAACATTTTTAATTTATCTCTTCAAACAGGTGTAGTGTCTGATATGTGGAAGATGGCTAATGATGTAATTCCTATTTTTAAAGCAGGGGACAAGTCACTACCGTCAAATTACCGCCCAATAAGCCTGACCTCAATTGTAGGCAAATTACTAGAGTCAATTATAGCTGATATTATTAGAAACCATCTAGATAACCATAATTTGATTAATGATACTCAGCATGGATTCACGAGGGGCCGTTCCTGCCTATCTAATTTATTAACCTTCTTCAGTAAAGCTTTTGAGGCTGTTGATCACGATAAAGAATTCGATATTGTTTATTTAGACTTTAGTAAGGCTTTTGATAGAGTACCGCACCAGAGACTGTTAAAGAAAGTGGCAGCTCATGGCATTGGGGAAAAAGTGCTGTCATGGATCGAGTCATGGCTCACCAATAGGAAGCAGAGAGTGTGCATAAATGGGGTTAAATCCGAATGGGGACTTGTAACAAGTGGTGTTCCACAGGGATCAGTCTTAGGCCCGTTGTTATTTATAATATATATCAATGACCTTGACGAGGGAATTACTAGTGATATGAGCAAATTCGCTGACGACACGAAGATAGGTAGGATAATTGATTCAAACATAGATGTCATAGAACTTCAGGAAGATTTAGACAAACTTAATTCGTGGTCAGAAAAGTGGCAGATGCAGTTCAATGTAGATAAATGCAAGGTTCTGAAGCTCGGGAGTGTCCATAACCCAAGCACTTATAAGTTAAATAACGTAGAACTTAGCCATACAGATTCGAGAAGGACTTGGGGGTGATGGTAAGCAGCAACCTTAAACCAAGACAGCAATGCCTAAGCGTACGTATTGAGGCAAATAGATTACTGGGATTTATATCAAGAAGTGTTAGCAACAGAAGTCCAGAGGTTATATTACAGCTTTATACATCATTAGTAAGGCCTCACCTAGATTACGCAGCTCAGTTCTGGTCTCCATATTACAGAATGGACATAAATTCGTTAGAAAACATTCAGCGTAGAATGACTAAATTAACACATAGCATTAGAAATCTTCCATACGAAGAAAGATTGAAGACCCTTAAATTACATTCACTTGTAAGACGTAGAATGAGGGGAGACATGATCGAGGTATACAAGTGGAAAATGGGTATTAACAAAGGGGATATAAATAAGGTCTTGAGGGTATCTTTCCAAGAGAGAACCCGCAATAATGGATTCAAGTTAGATAAGTTTAGATTTAGAAAGGATATAAGAAAGTATTGGTTTGGAAATAGGGTAGTTGATGTGTGGAACAGTTTGCCTAGTAGGGTTATTGAAGCAAGGACCTTGGGTAGTTTTAAATTTAGGTTGGATAAATTCATGAGTGAGAGGGGTTGGATTTGAGTGGGAATTGCACATGAGTAAATAGAATTATCAAAGCTTATTTCTTGGGCAGCATTGAAAATTAGTTTGAACAAATATTCTGTTAGTGGGATGGAATGTGAAGGACCTGCCTAGTATGAGCCAACAGGCCTGCAGCAGTGTTCCTCCTTTCTTATGTTCTTATGAATTCTTTTGATATTAATAATTTATTGAGGTTTGTAAATGATACTGGCTGTTTTAGTTTGATGTGTTCAGTGTTTTATTCACAACTGTGGTTTTTTATTATCAGTTTTAGCTATGTTTTTATTATGTGTGTTGACACGAGCGATGAGTGACCTACATGGCCAAAGTGCTCAATGAAAATCATTAATACAATTACTATACTATTCAATTAGAAAATATTTGTATTATTTCTATGCTGTTAAATGTGGGTTATTCTTATAATTTATATATATATATATATATATATATATATATATATATATATATATGTCGTGCCGATTAGGTAAAACTTGCGATTTTGGCTTAAATAGCACCTCTTCTTGCCATATAAGACAAGCAAAATTTGTGTATGAATAATTTCGCAAATCATTCTGAACTTAACGAAAAAATATATTTCTTTGTGTTTGTTTATTATTAAATTAATGTTAACGTATCTAAAATATATTTAGTTGGTTAGCTAAATTAAATTGCGCTTGTTGTAATAAGGTTAGGTAAGTTTTCAAAGTTTCTCTTGGTACAAAATTATAAATTCTTACATTAACATAAATGAAAAAATATATCTTTAAACGTATAAGAGAAAATTTTAGAAGGACTTAATTTTAGATGAGTTCTTGCTAATTGACCAGATTTATATATATATATATATATATATATATATATATATATATATATATATATATATATATATATCCAACAGGAGAAAGTGTAGACATCAACTACCCGGTAAATGTATCAAGGAGCAGCAACAAGAAACCTAAGTGGACATGCTGCCAGATGGTCTTCATCATCCTGGGCTCTCTCTTCGCCCTGGTGGGGATCATCATGCTGGCCGGGGCGTACCAGGCGCTCTTCGACGCCATCCTAAAGTCTGTAAGCAACTTCCAAACACCACACGCTGATTTTTCTCTCTGAAAGCCTGAACCTTTTAAAGTCCTTTCACTGAATGACCAGCAGGGGCTTGGATCTTATAATAATAATAATAATAATAATAATAATAATAATAAAATGAACTTCATACAGGAATTTGATGCCGCCATAGTTATTTAATGTTTAAAATGGGACTGCAAAATAATTGAGTGCTTAAATGTATGGATGAGGTTTGGGTATTAAAGATAGTTAATATGATATAAATTAGAAGTGGTCACAGCTAATTTTTTCCCGATAATTCGTGATTTTTGGAGATTCAAAAGATGAAACAGTTTTGGAAAATGTATGAGAGAAGTTTAAAATGAAGGCAAAAAAGAAACAAACTGAGAGAAGTAAGAGGAAGGCTAGCCAGTAAAAGACTAGATGCAAAATTGGAAGCAAAAATTTGAGCCAAAACACTTCAACTATCCAGGAATGCAGTGGTGACACTGACACCGTAGGTCACTAGGCTTCAAATGATACGTAACTTTGGGCGTCCACCAGTATGGAGAAGGTCAATGTTTTCCGATATTTGGAAGTGAGTGTATCGGCGAAAAGAAATGTTAGAGGTGATGTGAATTACGAAACAAAGAAAAAAATAAAAGGAATGTTTAGGAATCTATGAAGAGAAGGAAATTTGCCTTATATACAAAAATGGGGTATTTATTCTAGTGTACCGTATTAATTCCGTTTTTGTATTGATGTTAGGTGTTTCCTTTGAATGTTGTAGCTAGAAGACTGGCTACAGTGGAGATGCTGAGCAGAGTTGATCTCGTATTTCCCCTCACATCTTCTTCACTCCATTCAGAATTATATACCTTATTAATAAATCTATTTTTTCGTCCTTAAAAACCATGCCACCAAAAACACATGATATTAATACTCTTAACAACTACAATAAATAAAATATTCTTTAAGTAATTTCGAACATTTTCTCAATGGTGGAAATTGTTCTCTCCCAATGTAAATCTATTTCACAGTAAATTGTCACATATCACATCTTTCTACTGAAATATCTAACAAACCAACTTCCAGCATCATCAGCAAAGCAGCACCCTAACAGCCTCCTGAGAGCTAGTCAAGTCCCTGGTGGACAAAACATCTCGGTAAAACTCCATAAACCGCATCTTGTGTCTTACTAACATACCTAACTCCCTTGTTACTCTGACAGCAAATGGAGGTTGAACCTGGATCTCATGCGTATGAAATCTGGCAGCTGACCCCTGTTCCACTCTACATCTGCTTTCACATATTCAATCTAACCAACCCGAAGGACTTCCAGAAGGGATCCAAAGCCATTCTGGATGAGGTTGGACCTACTGCTACAGGTGAGAGGAAGGCGAGGGTTGTCTTGATGAGTGTGACACAGGTACAACACCTGGGTGTCAAGGTTGTCTTGATGAGTGTGACACAGGTACAACACCTGGGTGTCAAGGTTGTCTTGATGAGTGTGACACAGGTACAACACCTGGGTGTCAAGGTTGTCTTGATGAGTGTGACACAGGTACAACACCTGGGTGTCAAGGTTGTCTTGATGAGTGTGACACAGGTACAACACCTGGGTGTCAAGGTTGTCTTGATGAGTGTGACACAGGTACAACACCTGGGTGTCAAGGTTGTCTTGATGAGTGTGACACAGGTACAACACCTGGGTGTCAAGGTTGTCTTGATGAGTGTGACACAGGTACAACACCTGGGTGTCAAGGTTGTCTTGATGAGTGTGACACAGGTACAACACCTGGGTGTCAAGGTTGTCTTGATGAGTGTGACACAGGTACAACACCTGGGTGTCAAGGTTGTCTTGATGAGTGTGACACAGGTACAACACCTGGGTGTCAAGATTGTCTTGATGAGTGTGACACAGGTACAACACCTGGGTGTCAAGGTTGTCTTGATGAGTGTGACACAGGTACAACACCTGGGTGTCAGAGATGACTTGACGAGTGTGACACAGGTACAACACCTGGGTGTCAAGGTTGTCTTGATGAGTGTGACACAGGTACAACACCTGGGTGTCAAGGTTGTCTTGATGAGTGTGACACAGGTACAACACCTGGGTGTCAGGGTTGTCTTGATGAGTGTGACACAGGTACAACACCTGGGTGTCAAGGTTGTATTGATGAGTGTGACACAGGTACAACACCTGGGTGTCAAGGTTGTCTTGATGAGTGTGACACAGGTACAACACCTGGGTGTCAGAGATGACTTGATGAGTGTGACACAGGTACAACACCTGGGTGTCAGAGATGACTTGATGAGTGTGACACAGGTACAACACCTGGGTGTCAAGGTTGTCTTGATGAGTGTGACACAGGTACAACACCTGGGTGTCAGGGTTGTCTTGATGAGTGTGACACAGGTACAACACATGGGTGTCAGGGTTGTCTTGATGAGTGTGACACAGGTACAACACCTGGGTGTCAAGGTTGTCTTGATGAGTGTGACACAGGTACAACACCTGGGTGTCAAGGTTGTCTTGATGAGTGTGACACAGGTACAACACCTGGGTGTCAGGGTTGTCTTGATGAGTGTGACACAGGTACAACACCTGGGTGTCAAGGTTGTCTTGATGTGTGTGACACAGGTACAACACCTGGGTGTCAGAGATGACTTGATGAGTGTGACACAGGTACAACACCTGGGTGTCAGGGTTGTCTTGATGAGTGTGACACAGGTACTACACCTGGGTGTCAGGGTTGTCTTGATGAGTGTGACACAGGTACAACACCTGGGTGTCAGGGTTGTCTTGATGAGTGTGACACAGGTACAACACCTGGGTGTCAGGGTTGTCTTGATGAGTGTGACACAGGTACAACACCTGGGTGTCAGGTTGTCTTGATGAGTGTGACACAGGTACAACACCTGGGTGTCAGGTGATCTTGATGAGTGTGACACAGGTACAACACCTGGGTGTCAGGTTGTCTTGATGAGTGTGACACAGGTACAACACCTGGGTGTCAGGGTTGTCTTGATGAGTGTGACACAGGTACAACACCTGGGTGTCAGGGTTGTCTTGATGAGTGTGACACAGGTACAACACCTGTTCAGGACTTGCGCGTCAGGGTTGATCTTGATGAGTGTGACAGGTACAACACCTGGGTGTCAGGTTGTCTTGATGAGTGTGACACAGGTACACACCTGGGTGTCAGGTTGTCTTGATGAGTGTGACACAGGTACAACACCATGGTGTCAGGGATGTCTTGATGAGTGTGACACAGGTACACACCTGGGTGTCAGAGTGACTTGATGAGTGTGACAGGTACAACACCTGAGTGTCAGGGTTGTCTTGATGAGTGTGACACAGGTACACACCTGGGTGTCAGGTTGTCTTGATGAGTGTGCAGACTATTCAGGTGATGAGGTGACACATACACTAGGTGTCAGGGTTGTCTTGATGAGTTGACAAGTAACACTGGGTGTCAGGTTTCTTGAGAGTGGCAAGGTCAACACTGGATGTCAAGTTGTTTATGAGGAGACAGGCCCCATGGGTGCAAGTTTCGATGAGTGTGAACAGGACAAACTGGAGCTTCTTATAGGACAGGAACACCTGGGGATGGAGAGATGAGCATATTAGAAGATGGGATGGAGAGATGAGCAATATTGAAGATGGGATGGAGATGCAGCACATTAGAAGGGATGGAGAGATGCATTGATGGAGGGATGCAGCAATATTAGAAGACCTGGGATGAGAGATGGCAATTAGAAGATGGATGGAGAGATGTACAATACTAGTAGATGGGATGGAGAGTGGCACAGTATTAAAGATGTAGGATGGAGAGATGCACTATTAGAAGATGGATGGAGGATACAATTGTAAGATGGAGTGTGCATACTAAGTGGTGAGGCTTATAGTTAAAGGTACTACAATCTGGTAGCATTTTAAGGACAGGATAAATGCACAGGTGGATGGGATGTGTATTAGAAGATGGAAGGATCACAATATTAGAAATGGGATGGAGAGTGAGCAATTAGAAGATGGGATGGAGAGATGCAGCAATATTAGAAGATGGGATGAGAGATGCAGCAATATTAGAAGATGGGATGAGAGATGGCAATATTAGAAGATGGATGGAGAGATGCAGCAAATTAGAAGATGGGATGGAGAGATGCAGTAATATAGAAGATGGATGGGGAGATGCAGCAATATTAGAAGATGGGATGGAAGATGCAGCACTATTAGAAGATGGGATGAGAGATGCAGCACTATTAGAAGATGGATGAGAGATGCAGCAATATTAGAAGATGGGATGGAGAGATGCAGCAATTAGAAGATGGATGGAGAGATGCAGCAATATTAGAAGATGGGATGGAGAGATGCAGCAATATTAGAAGATGGGATGGAGAGATGCAGCAATATTAGAAGATGGGATGGAGAGATGCAGCAATATTAGAAGATGGGATGGAGAGATGCAGCAATATTAGAAGATGGGATGGAGAGATGCAGCAATATTAGAAGTGGTCTACGCCTGATAGTACTACATCTCTCCAGCCTCTGGCTCCACTAGAAAAATCTCCATTCTCGTGTCTGTATTAAATGATAAACATAAACGTAGTGGGGGAAACGTCTATCAATAAAGATACTTATATGTTGCAAATGTGTTTACCATGGTTATTTTACTAACTCCATTAACTACACTTGGCGGCTACTCGAACACGGAAGCGACGTTGTTCTGGAGAATGAGACGTTTCACCCCACAGGTGTTTCACTTGGGTCTTATTCATTAACGTGTCGGTATTATAACTCTGATCTAAAGATGTATTACATCGCAATGCCCCTCGGTTTTTATGTGGAGATCCTTTGTGGTGGTTAAATGTTTAGATCTGGTGCTGGAATGTAAGATTTTGCGGTATATGTTAAGAAGATGCTGTCTGGGTGCTACTGTTGTTGTTACTCACAGACAGCCAGGTAGACTGACAGTCTCAGGAGCGCAAGAAAATTTTGTACTCGCTTTTCGAGAATCACCTGTACTCTCATCTCTCAGTTAAACATACCTTCAATACTAAGCTTTGTACTTTTATAATTATAACTTCAGTATTAAGTTTTGAACCTTTATAATCATGCTTTTATATACTTATCTTAGAACCTTTATAATCATGTTGTCTTGATGAGTGTGACACAGGTACTACACCTGGGTGTCAGGGTTGTCTTGATGAGTGTGACACAGGTACAACACCTAGGTGGGTGTCAGGGTTGTCTTGATGAGTGTGACACAGGTACTACACCTGGGTGTCAGGGTTTTCTTGATGAGTATGACACAGGTGCAACACCTGGGTGTCTTTACTGAGAGACGTTTTGCCCGCCAGGGGGAGGGGCATTATCAGTTTAATACAGAGACAAAAATATGGAGCCTTTTACAGTGAAGCCATGGGATGGAGAGATGCAGCAATATTAGAAGATGGGATGGAGAGATGCAGCAATATTAGAAGATGGGATGGAGAGATGCAGCAATATTAGAAAATGGGATGGAGAGATGCAGCAATATTAGAAGATGGGATGGAGAGATGCAGCAATATTAGAAGATGGGATGGAGAGATGCAGCAATATTAGAAGATGGGATGGAGAGATGCAGCAATATTAGAAGATGGGATGGAGAGATGCAGCCATATTAGAAGATGGGATGGAGAGATGCAGTAATATTAGAAGATGGGATGGAGAGATGCAGCAATATTAGAAGATGGGATGGAGAGATGCAGCAATATTTGAAGATGGGATGGAGAGATGCAGCAATATTAGAAGATGGGATGAAGAGATGCAGCAATATTAGAAGATGGGATGGGAGATGCAGCAATATTAGAAGATGGGATGGAGAGATGCAGCAATATTAGAAGATGGGATGGAGAGATGCAGTAATATTAGAAGATGGGATGGAGAGATGCAGCAATATTAGAAGATGGGATGGAGAGATGCAGCAATATTAGAAGATGGGATGGAGAGATGCAGCAATATTAGAAGATGGGATGGAGAGATGCAGCAATATTAAAAGATGGGATGGAGAGATGCAGCAATTGGTTTAGAAAAACACGTGAACAAACACTAGGATATACTTATTAGAAAACGTTTCGGTCCTGGGACCTTCATCATTTCTGAAGTGATCAAGGTCCCAAGACCGAAACGTTTTCTAATATGTCCTAGTGTTTACTCAGGTGTCTTTTTAAACCAGTCTGTCGGTATCTATTACCAAATTTTATACCATCTTAGGGAATATCACGAGAAGCAGAACCTGACCTTCCACGACAACAAGACTGTGACCTTCCTGCAGCAGCGCTGGTGGGTCTGGGACCAGGAGGCCTCCGGTGACCTCAGCCAAGACGACGTCGTCATCATTCTCAACACCATCCCTGTGGTGAGTTATCCCTGTGGTGAGTTATCCCTATGGTGAGTTATCCCTGACGTCGGTATTGACGTCGGTATTGACGTCGGTGCTGACGTCGGTGTCAATGGTGTGACACTGGCATGATTTCAGTCAGTCAGTGCTGACATGGTGCATGTCTTACTCCCTCAATATCATCATAAGAAAATTAGAATAGAAGAGCACTACGCTACGCTTATTGGCCCAAGCTAGGCAGGTTCTTCTCGATGCCTATTCTTGATGAAGAATACAAGAGTGGAGACCTGGGTGCCCTTACTGAAGACACGTTTCGTCTTCTAAATATATATTATCTAATACAGTACCACGAGGACGGAGACTTTATATTGATGCCAGAGAAAAAGTGCAGCAGTTGAAGATATCGCCACAAGTGGGCTCGCTTCTGACATCCCATTAACAGTCTTCTCACTCCTGACCTCCTCCTTCAACAGTCTGCTCACTCTTTACCTCCTACTTCAACAGTCTACTTACTCATGACCTCCTCCTTCAACAGTCTGCCGCGTGGAGTGTGAGAGATAAGCCTTTAATGCTCTTCGGCCTCAATACGATGTTGGTATCTATCAAAGAGGAGCTTACCGTGGTGACGACCGTGGGAGAAGTCTTGTTCAACGGTACCTCGGTGAGTTTTAGTGAGTCTTCACTGATCTCTTAGTGAGTCTTCACTGATCTCTTAGTGAATCTTCACTGATCTCTTAGTGAGTCTTCACTGATCTCTTAGTGAATCTTCACTGATCTCTTAGTGAGTCTTCACTGATCTCTTAGTGAGTCTCTCATCTCTCATGAGTAAGAGAGAAGCATCAGTAGGATGTGGCAGGACCGTATAAACTTTGTGATGTTCTCAGTCTTACCTTATGCTGGTCTTCGTCTCATTTTTTGTACTGAGTCCGTCTTACGTTGTTCTCCAGATCTTACCCTGTTCTCTGTCTTACCTTGCACTGTTTCTGCGTCTCAGGATCCCCTGTTGGACTGGATGCACGACCAACTGGCCAACACCTCCATCAACCTGCCTGATGTGATCGACATTCCTGCAGGACTCCTTGACTACGACAAGTTCGGCTGGTTCTATAAGGTCACAAACAAGATTTTTTTTTATTTGCCAGTTTTTTTAAGAAATGTGTATAAAAACACAGCATAATGAGAATGTTTTATTGTATTCAATGCTTCTTTGATGACATTCTTTTAAATGCATCGATTGTATCATAAATTACCTACAGAAACTGATATTTCATCGTGGATTTATTTATTTATATGCTGTTTGATTTTTTCTTTTTCTTTTTTTTGAGAGTGAAGAACTTCATAAATTCCATATTCTTAGTTCTCTTGTAACTTGTAAACATAACTCGCAATTTTCTTTTTCATTCTACAGTCGAATGTAAAATTCTTCAGTTTCAACATGAGGGGAAACTTTTTCTTTTACAGCGAAACTTATCACTGACGTATGACGGCCTCTACAACATGTACACTGGTCAGGACACTCTAGACAACTTAGGTAAGCCAAAACAAAATCCCCTCTCTCCACTCTTTAGTCTACAGAAAATCTATTTCTTAAGATAATTAAGTTAAAACAATGCAGTATTAATTATCCTGATTAATTAGACACATATGCAACGCTTGGGTATTTTTATTGAGGAAACGTTTCGCCACACAGTGGCTTCATCAGTCAATACAAAGGAGAATGGTGAAGAACAGGAGTAGTTTGAAGTAATTAGTCCCTCTGCCTGGAGTCGATGTAATCAGTCCATCAATCTTCAAAAGAATACAGCATATGCACGAGGAAGTTTCTTATATACTGTAGACAGGTGAGGTGCAGCAGTCGTAGGTGGTATCAAATTTGGCAAATCCAAATGTGGAAGTAGGTCATGCCTAAAGCTTAGGCAAGTGAAGAATTCCCTGTATTAAGATCCCAAGATGTTGCTGTGTCTGACAGGAATGTAGATAAATGGTTCAGAGAACCGACAAGTTGATAAATTAGACACAGGTGCACATGTGTCTAATTTATCAACTTGTCAGTTCTCTAAACCATTTCTCTACATTAACTATCTTCATTATTGATACAATGCACGAACAGAGGCTTGTGAAGGGCCTTCTGTACTTTCCATTATGTCACCCTCAGCTGACATGTGACAGGTAGACTGCACATAGCAGTCTGGGTTGAGTCATCATCCCGTGAAGGCCACACATTGACTCTTTATAATAGCTTCGTCTTGTTCACCTCTGCCCTGTCTATATTTATTTTCTAATGATAAGACTGCAGCTTGGTTGTGAAACAGGCCTCTTTCCTGCTGGGTCCATTTACAAATCACCAGCATAACTCAAGTGTCTTTTTTTATACCTGGTGCCACTTGTGTCCTCTGCTAGAGCCTCGTCCTCAACAGGGCTGATAGACTGGTGGAACTACGAGTACAACACCACGTTCTTCGACTACCCGTGTAATGAAGTGACGGGATCTGCGGGCGAGCTCTGGCCTCCAGGCCTGCAGAAAGACTTCATTCAGTTCTTCAGCTCAGACCTATGTATGTAAGTACTCGCCTTTGATCTTTTCCTAGTAAAGCAGCTAGCAAACGCCTGTACAAGACTACATGTGTTTCGATTGCTATCTGTGCAAGGGGCTCAACAACAATAAATTATGTACCATTGTGCTCCTTGTAACTCATCTAATGACCATATAATTTGTTATTGCAACTCAAATTATTGATTTAATTTGTTTAATCTGATTTAATAATTTTAATATGAAGACATAAAACTGTAAATGATCCAAAATTATAAAACTATTATGTTTCAAAAATGTCATGTTGAAACTATGTTCAAATTTCATAGCTTAAATACTGAACTATACTTATATTGTAAACTATTTACTATAATTCTTACCATTTAGTTTTAAGTTAATTTTAAGTCTGCCCACAATGCTCTGCATATTAGGGGCTTTTGGCATGTACACCTCTTGTAATCTCATAACCCATTGTAATTCTTTGTATCATGTCCAAATAAACTATTATTATTATTATTATTATTATTATTATTATTATTATTATTATTATTATTATTATTATTATTATTCAGTTTGGGATTCCCGTATCCCATTATCCTAGGTGGTGGTATATTATTTGTTAGGAAAGAGAACAAGTGCTTACTGATACATGTCTTAGTACAGCTGCCTCTACCTCACTTAGTACAGCTGCCTCTACCTCACTTAGTACAGCTGCCTCTACCTCACTTAGTACAGCTGCCTCTACCTCACTGCACGCGAGACGATTAGTAAAGAGTGCGGCATATGTTTCTTTTACAGACAAATATCAGCACGGAATATTCGAAGCCAATCAGAAGAGGCTTTCACAAGTTATCGAATATAAGCTGATGTCTGAATTTCTTGATTAAAAATAAATTGGCATCTGAAAAGTCTAAAACGATTTCAAAACTTCCACTAAGACACACCAGCCTTGAAAGTTTAAAGCCAATCGGAAGCAGCATTCTCTAGTGATCATACAGATGCTAACATTCCAAAATACACCAGCACTCCAAGTTTGAAATTGCTCAGAAGGTTCATTCTCAAGTTATCGGTGTTAAAGTGTTGAAGGCTATTATTTGAAGCATTCACAAATTACCTCATGAAAATCCGCATTTCTATTTTCCAAATTTTGCTAATAAATTAGGCAAGTTAGCTGGTTAAAATCACTTCAAGCCTCTGTGTAAGATACACCAACATTTATGGTTTGAAGCCGATCAGACTAGGCATTCTCTAGTTATCAAATGGAAAACAAATTGTTTATCAAAATTAGCAAATTAAATCTTATGCAGCTCAAAATCAAGGTAAATCTTCCTTCGAGGAGGAGGAGGTGTTGATTCACCGGGAATTCTCCCGGCCCGGGTCTTACCAGATGGCGACCCGGCTCCGGCTCCCTGGCGTGGGAGTATCAGAGACCTATGTCTCCCATGGGAGGGGGTACCCCTCAGCGGCGGGACCAACTGGTCCCAGGCCTAGCCACATCCCCCACCAGCACGAGGCAGGTGGTAGATAGATGCTAGGCCTCTCTGGTCTGCCACCTTCCCCGCCCCAAGGAGGCTGACAGGAAGGGCAGGCTTGCGAGCCGCAGATGGTAGCAAGCTCCAGCTTTGGCACCTACCCTGCCCTAGAAGGGCTGGGCATGGTGATCGACCCTTCCTTAGAGAAAAATACAATACTGATACAAGTCTGAAGCAAACCAGAAGAGGTATTCTCCAATTATCACATGTAATCTCAAAATTCCGTGTATATTAACTATGCTAGTAAATTAGCAGGGTTTAGCACTTGGTTATGATTATAATAACAGTAAACTAGAAAATTTGCATCTACATAGTTTAAACCCAAAAGGCGTCGTCCATGGCAGAAGATGCACCAAAAAACAGTAAATATTCGGGCCTTTCAGGGGAGGCTTGTGCAAGTTATTATATAATTCATAGATAACAGACCACATTATTTTCTATTAAATATTTGCTAATGTTTATGGCTTTGTGGGTTTGTCTGTTGTTGTCTTTCTATAAGAGTCACTATGAAAGCAGAACAGGTTTATTTATTCACAGGAGCAGGATTTAGTTTATATGGCATTCCAAAAACATTTATATTGGTGGCACTACTCCCAGTGTGGCCCCCCCTCAAAAAAAATCCATATATAGGATGGATTTTTTTTTTTTTCATAGTGATTTCAAAAACATTAATTTCAAAAGCATAAGTCCCCCATACCCGCCTCCTGACGAGGCGAGTGTGGGGAAGAAGAATTTGGAAACCGTCGGAAGAACTACTAAAAAAAAAAAATCATTAACCTTTCAACATTTATAACTTATGAGAAGCAAAGTTCACACAATACCGCGTTAGTTTGCTAGTTTTTAAAAACAAAATTGGCAAAATTATAATAACACAAAAATTCAAACCCACTCCTTAGTAGGATACATGTGTGTTGAAAGTCTGAGTCTGATCTGGAGAGACTTTTCTCAAATTATTGCACAGAAACTAAATTCTTAAGTTAATTTATAAAATTAACAAAAGGACACCTGCCCATCCCAATAGCTCCATGAACCTTTCCCTAGATATCGTTAATTAGCATGGAAAATTTGAAACCGATCGGATAAGACTTTCTAAAGTTTTACATAGTCGATCACCATGCCCAGCCCTTCTAGGGCAGGGTAGGTGCAAGGCTGAGCTTGCTACCATTTGCGGCTGCAAGCCTGCCCTTCCGCAGCCTCCTTGGGGCGGAAGGTGGCAGACCAGAGGGCAGAAACTATCTACCACCTGCCTTGTGCTTGTGGGCGAATATGCAGCCTGGGACCATTGGTCCCACACTGAGGTACCTCCCAGGAGACTTAGGTCTCTTCTTCACGCCAGAGCAGCTGAGTCCATCTGTAAGACCCGGCGGAATTCCGTGAATCAACACCTCTAAAGTTTAAACGATAACCTTGAAGGAAGAATAACACATTATACTGAGTAATGACGACCTACAATAAAGCAGTAAGAAAAATAAGATTCTAGGATTCACTGAAATCACTAAACATATAAATGTTTCAAATCGAGATTCTTTTATATTTTGCAAACTGTAGAGAATATGAAACAGAATACAAACGTTGCAAGCCCTAGATACCATTGTGACGCTGCTTAGTGTGGCCGGTTACGAACTCTGACAGTTTTAAATTTATCTTCTTCTAGATTTTCATTTAGAACTCGACATCTGGTCAGATCGGCTTAGATTTCAATTCTGTAAATTATGCTACGGGAAGATGCATGCAACTTTTAAGAATGACAGGTGACCATTTGTCAATTTTATTAATGAATTCCTGATTTTAGTGTGTGAGCAATAGCTTGACACAGCTCTTCTGATCAGCCTCTAAACCTTCATCACTTATATAAACTATTTTGAAGAATATTCAGATTGTTACTGTAGTGTGTTGTGCCAATTTCCCATTTTTTGTAAAAGGTTTTCTATTAATAACATGAGGATGCCTCGTCTGAATACCTTGAATATTGAATGACTGATGCGTATTATAAAAATAATCATTTCTTTTAAGACTAGGATGTGTTTGTGAAAATTTGCTAATTTACTGATATAGTTATTAAATATGGAATTGTTGGACTCCGTGTGATAAGTGGAAAATGTCTATACTGATCAGCATCAAACGTTTAGCGATACTAGGTTTTGCTTAAGGGCAGACAAACTTCGTTATTAGGGTGTGTTAGTTTTTAATCTGACTGTAGGCCGACTGGCCCATGCTAGGCAGGTCTTTCTCAAACCCGACCATTGTCTCACATTTTTGTTCAGTCTTGGACTATGTAGGTGTCAATTTGCCAGTTTTATTAAGAAAATTATGGGGTATTTTTTTTGTTTGTGAGATAAGTTGAGAATGCAGCTTCTGATCAACTTCAGACTTAAAGTGCTTCTGTATTTTACTCAGAAGATGGTTCTTATTTTTGTTGGGTCGTGTAAGTTCTGATTTGTATATTTTATTAAACAAACAGGGATACTGGTTAACTTTAAACTTATAAAATTGATGTATCTTATTTAGTAATAAGTTTACATTGATTTTGGGTTGTGTAAGCGCCAATTTGCCAGTTTTATTGAAGAAACTGGGATATTTATTTTCATGCAAGAACTTTTGAATGCTTCCTTTAATCAGCTTCAAATCCTCAATAATACAGCAGTGAGGTACAGGAGGCTGAGTCGTTGAGATACAAGTGATACCATTCTCAGATCGCGCAGTGACTGAAACAAGTCTAGTTATTATTATATTCCTTGGGAAGCTATGAACCCATAGATGTCATGCAGTGCCTGAGGAGCAGAAGAATATTAAGTTTAATCGAAGTAAGGGTAGGGTAGCTCCAATTCCTTGAATCAAGAGCCTTTCACCATGACAGGTATAGAAGAAAAACATTCGGTGCAGAGCAAATTTTAAATATAGAGGACTTTTCACTCCAAGTTGCGCCCCTCAACGCTGCCTAACTTGACTAACAACCTCAAATTAAACCTCCTTCCTACTCAGCCTTCAGGCATCTTGTCACTGCTTTCACCACCTGCCCAGGCGACCACCAGTCTTGTGAATGAATGGTTCAGAGAACCGACGAGTTGGTAAATTAGACACATAACACTTGGGTATCTTATTGAAACGTTCGCCACACAGTGGCTCATCAGTCCATACAAGGAGAATCGTGAAGAACAGGAGGAGTGTGAGGTTGTCAGGCCCTCAAGATTGATGGACTGACAACATCTACTCAAGATTGAGGGCCTGACAACCTCTCACTCCTCCTGTTCTTCACGATTCTCCTTTGTATGGACTGATGAAGCCACTGTGTGGCGAAACGTTTCCTCAATAAAGATACCCAAGTGTTGCATATGTGTCTAATTTACCACCACCAGTCTTGCCTGCCTCCGTTCCTATCTTTGGATAACCCCTCAAGGGAGGTTCCTTGACGCTGGTGAGGGGCTCTTGATCTAGGGAATTGTATCTGTGCTCCAATTCCCTGAATTAAGCCTGAATACCTTCCACATCCCCCCCCCCCACAGGCGCTGCATAATCCTACGGGCTTAGCGCTCCCCCTTTATTATAATAATAATAATAATAATCCTATCTTTGGATGGTCTGACGGGAGACTCCCTATTGAAGACATTAGTGTCCTCTTCGGGATTATGGCCTGTCATTACAATATTTTCTGGAGACTAAACCTAGAACAATGGAGTTGTCTGTGTTCCCTGTATGTTTGTTTATACCTCTGAACACTTGTTTACAGAATTACGAACATAATTATCCACATTTATAAAATATATATTAATATCTTGCTATAGTTATAATGCAGTTGCAAATAACAAAATGAAGTCATCTTAAAGAATGGACAAAAAAGCCAGTAGGTCTGTGTCAGATGATCAAACGATCCCCTCCTGGCACAATTGTCATGGAATTGCGGTTGTCTTGATCAACGCTATCTGCCACAGTCAGGTTCGTATGAGCTTCACTCTTCAGGCTGCGGCCCTTTGAGTGAGCTTTCGAGGAAACCTGACAGTGTGCTCATTGTACCTCCCTCCAGATTGGATTTTCGGCGGATATACTTTTATTGACCTAATCTGTAAGTTACTCTACCTATTCTTCATCCTGGTTGACTTTAATGCCCACCACCCTAAGTGGGATGTGGGTTGCTTTGTCCTAGACATGGGGAGTGAGGAGATAATGTTTTTTATGGGGGGCACCTTGCTTACACATTTGGATGTTAGCATCCTAAATGATGGGTCCCTGGCCTTTCGTAATATTCACACGAACGCCTTCTGGCCATAAACCTCTCTTTATCAGTTCTGTGTGTCTGGGCTTCAGATAGTCTATTCTTCCTTACAAGGTAGTGAGCGTTTTTCTCTCCTCCAGGAGTTGGCAGGATCCTCCCATTCAGTTTATCCTCCATGGTGGAAGCTGGAGGGGCAGACTTACTCTTTACAGCTCGGACATAGATCTCCTGTGTCCTTAATGATTTCTGTGATGTACATTGGGATTATGACTATCATTCTTTGGTCATGCCATATGTGAAATAACGACAGTGAGAACCATTAACAGATTGTGCGTATGGCCTATCATCGCCTCAGGGACCACTATATGTCAAACCCTGGATCTCCATCATGAATAAATGGGCCTGCACCACCAGTTTTGGGTTCAGCATACACCTGGCAACCCAATTAAAGTTGTGGTCTATGCAGTAGAGGGAGGAAGATCATTGCTCATCCTCTCATTTCGTGTTCAGATTCAGACTGCTCTCATGGACTGTATTCTCGATGTGTCTGAGGTCAGAGAGGTTCGGTTCTCTCCCTGTCCTTATATGGTGACTGATGTACGACTTTACAAACTGTAAAGAGGGACCCCTAAGTATAGAGCTACAGTATTTTCTGACGGGTCAAAGAGCGAAGGTGGTGTTGGCTTTGTTGCGACTGCAACTAATTTTTTGCATAATCTCCAAATGAGTCCCCTGTGAGCTCCATGCAGTCTTCGCTGCTCTCGTCCTGATAGTTGACTAAGGCGGTCCTTGGATTGTTGTCTTATCTGATTCCCAGTGTGCTGTTTGCCATGACCCAGAATGCTTCGCCTACCCTGTGGTTCAAATGATCCAATATGGGTTAGCTTGTTTTATATTGGTACTCGGACCATGTCGGTGTTCTCTGGAAATTAACAGAGAGATACTGAGATGAAGGTTGCCATTTCGAACCTCACAGTGACTTCGTAAGCCTTATACATAGATATGTTCCTGAGAACTGGCGGGCCGGTGAGGCTGTACAGACTAGAAGTTATAGTGTTCGGCAGGACTTGGGTGTTTGGTCCCTCTCCCTTCAACAGTGATTGTTATTTTGAGATGATTCTGTCGACTGAGGATGGGGCACACACATCTCACTCATAGCCACCGGCCACCTATTTACAGGTGGGTACGGGTGCTGTGTAGTTTGTGGCGTGCGGCTGACTGTGGAATACATTTTAACTAATTGCCCAAGACTTAGGTACTTTTTTCTTACTTCGTTGTTTTTAGAATTACCAGGGTAACTATAGGACTCTGGGAAAACGTTCAGGAGAATCTTCTGACATTGATAATTTAACGGAATTTTTAACTGATACTTGCTATTGTAACTTGGTATGATAGTATCAATATGTGTTGTGTATTTTATTCATTCTGGTAGTTTTTATTGTTAATTTTACATTGTGTTGCATTTATTTATTTCCAAAAGCTCTGAATAATTCAAGATTCATAAATACCTACTTCTCGGTAGAGCGAAGTGTATAAAAAGAATCTTATGCCTTTTCAGAATTATCTAGGTACCCTCTCTTGAAATAAGCAGAGGACCCACCGTAAAACTCAATAATGCTTTGATGTATATCTCATAAGGAAATGGCAACCCAGAACCTAGATTTACTTTTGAAATAATGAACATATTACTGACAGGAGCGCGAAGTTGTTCTACAAGGAGGAGATCACTGACGACAACGGTGTGGCTGGCTACCGTTACTGGGGCACCAACAAAACCTTCGCTAATGAGAGTGTTGTCCCAGGCAACGAGTGTTACTGCGTCAAAGGCACTTGTGCCCCCACAGGTGAGATTTATATACCTGCCACAGCCATAGGTGAGACACTAGACATGCTCATCCACAGGTGAAAAAAAGTATACTGACCTGCTGTGTGTCGGACTCAAGCGTAGCGTTCACATCTGTGCTAAAACAGTTCTCTATATAAATCACAGTGACTATCAGTGTTTTATAAAGCAACATAAAGGGAAGTAATGCCCAGCGCTCAGGGCCAGACAGAAAGTTTTCAAACTGCCGATCATTTGTAATCAATGAAAACATTAATAAAATCGTTTAGCAAATCATTTTTGTAGTTATATACAAATCTGTAAAAGGAGTGAAATGGCGTAAACTGAGTAAAATAGCACTCAGCGGGAGTTACACCTCTAGAACTTTAAAATAAAAGGGTATACAGTAATAGAGTAACGAGAGGTGAGGGGAAGCAGGGAGATCTCTCTGCTTCCCAGAGGTCTGCCCTGGTGTCCACATAGCAGCCGTTAAGAAATACCACCGTAGAACCTTTTAACAGTGAAGTAACCTATGGTACACAAAACTCTGTCTATTATATACGGTCTCTTACAACTGAATGACCGGGCTTCAATTCCGGCACGAGTGGAAATGTTGGGCATAATTTCCCTACACCTGTTGCCCCGTGTTCACCCATCCGTATGAAGATACCTGACTGTTAACCGACGCCTGTGGGTTGCATCCCAGGAAGAGTCATAGTGTATTACATAGGACTGAGCTTTGAAATGAGCTGAGGTAGCACAACGGTTCTTAGCTTGTAAGTTCAACTGTATAAAAAGAACTCTTTCCTCTCAAGGCCTTCTGAACGCTGAGTCCTGTCGCATGGGCTCCCCAGCGTTCATTTCCTTCCCTCACTTCTTGAACGCTGACCCTTTCCTACTGGACGGTGTGGAGGGCATGACGCCTCCTGAAGAGGAAATACACGCCTTCGTTATAGACATCATACCGGTGAGAACGTTTTTCATAGTCACAAGAGGCTTCCTAGCAATGTTTAGTAGTGACAACAGCCTCTCTAGCAATGTTTAGTAGTGACAACAGCCTCTCTAACAATGTTTAGTAGTGACAACAGCCTCTCTAGCAATGTTTAGTAGTGACAACAGCCTCTCTAGCAATGTTTAGTAGTGACAACAGCCTCTCTAGCAATGTTTAGTAGTGACAACAGCCTCTCTAGCAATGTTTAGTAGTGAGAACAGCCTCTCTAACAATGTTTAGTAGTGACAACAGCCTCTCGTTCTATACTGGTGTTGTGTTTGCGGAAACGCTAAACCAGTACAAAGCTCATACGTCGGTAATTGCATTTTGGTTTCTGACCAGTCAAACTGTTGGTGATCCTTTGTACTGAGGACGTCAGACCTCTGGTTCATACCGTTTAAAAGTGTTGTATGTCATACCAGTAAAGGTATCTTGATCTTGTATCATTAATGACATCGCTACCTAAGGGGAAAAAACAGAGCTATGTTGTATAAGTCCGGAAAGAAAACTTTAGACGACGTTTCGCTCTCTGACCCAAATCCAACTTGCCCAACATTCACCACCTGACTCTCCATATGCTCATATACTCTTTACTCAGGTAGATCTGTTTGTGACTTGATAAAGACCACTGTGTGGGCGAAACGTAGTCAATAAAGGATCGCATTATGCTGCATTTGTGTTTATTTTTCCATTATCAGATAAGTAGACGCTTAATAATTGATGGTCGTGGATGGAGCGAAGCGTAGTCTAGTGTGTCATTTCAGAATTTTGGGTAAGTTATGAGTCTCTTTCATATGTCAGTATCTTATTTCATGGCAGTAAAATTCTCAATGTTCAGTGCTAGGATGAACGTCCTGGCTGTTCTAAACTGTTCACCCCACAAGAGGCTGTTCTAAACTGTTCACCCCACATTAGGCTGTGCTAAACTGTTAACCCCACAATAGGTTGTTCTATAAATTTTAACTCCACCGGAGCCTCTGTCAAGGTTGTCACCCCACAAGAAATTACTTCACAGTGTCATCTCACAGTAGCGTTGTTCTAACCCATTATCACCCCACAGGAGATTGGAATCCCCATGTCAGTGTCGGCCAGGATGCAGATCAACATGCATGTAGTGCCTTACCCTGGCACCAAATTTCCAAACATTGGTAAAGTAAAGTAAGTACAAGGACTTGAAAGTTTGTGTGTGTGTGTACTCACCTAATTGTACCCACCTATCTGTGAGTGCAGGGGTCGATTCATAGCTGCTGGTCCCGCCTCTTCACTGGTCGTTACTGGGTCCACTCTCTCCCTACTCCATGAGCTTTATTATAACTCTTCTTAAAGCTATGTATGGTACTTGCCTCCACTACCTCACTTTCCAGACTATTCCACTTCCTGACAACTCTATGACTGAAGAAATATTTCCTAACATCCCTGTGGATCATCTGAGTCTTCAGTTTCCAATTGTGACCCCTTGTTGATGTGTCCCATCTTTGGAACATTCTGTCTCTGTCCACCTTGTCGATTCCTCTCAGTATTTTATATGTCGTTATAATGTCCTACCTGTCCCTCCTGTCCTCCAGTGTCGTCAGGTCAAGTCCCCTTAACCTCTCCTCGTGGGACATGCCCCTTAGCTCCGGGACTAGTTTCGTTGCAAACCTTTGCACTTTCTCTAGTTTCCTGACATGCTTGACCAGGTGTGGGTTCCAAACTGGAGCTGCATACTCCAATATGGGCCTGACGTACACACGGTGTACAGGGTCCGAAATGACTCCTTACTGAGATACCGGAATGCTGTTCTTAGGTTCGCCAGTCGCCAATATGCTGCAGCAGTTATTTGGTTGATGTGCGCCTCAGGAGATGTGCTCGGTACTATACCCATTCCGAGATCCTTTTCCTTGAGTGAGGTTTGTGGTCTTTGACCCCCCTAGACTGTACTCTGTGTGCGATTTTGTTTGCCCTTCCTCGATCTTCATGACTTTGCATTTGGTGGGGTTGAATTTCCAGGAGCCAGTTGCTGGACCAGGCCTGCAGCCTGTCCAGATCCCTCTATAGTCCTGTCTTGTCCTCCTCTGATTGAATTCTCCTCATTAACTTCACATCATCTGCAAACAGGGACACTTCTGACTATTCCTTCCGTAATGTCATTCACATATACCAGAAACAGCACTGGTCCTAGGACTGACCCCCTGTGGAACCCCGCTCGTCACAGGCGCCCACTCTGACACCTCATCACGTACCATGACTTTCTGATGCCTTCCCGTCAGGTATTCTCTGTTCCATTGCAGTGCCTACCCTGTTATACCTGCCTGATCCTCCAGCTTTTACACTAATCTCTTGTGGAACTGTGTCAAAAGCCTTCTTGCAGTCCAAGAAAATGCAATCTACCCACCCCTCTCTCTCTCTTGTCTTACCGCTGTCACCTTGGCATAGAACTCTAGTAGGTTCGTGACACAGGATTTCCCGTCTCTGAATCCGTGCTGGTTGTCGTTTATAAGCTCATTCCTTTCTAGGTGGTCCACCACTCGTCTGATAATCTTCTCCATGACTTTGCATATAATACATATCAGTGGCACTGGTCTGTAGTTTAATGCTGTGTGTCTGTCTCCTTTTTTGAAAATTGGGATTACATTTGCTGTCTTCCATACCTCGGAAAGTCGCCTTGTTTCGATAGATGTGTTGAAGATTGTTGTTAGTGGTACACATACCGCCTCTGCTCCCTCTCTCAGGACCCACGGAGAGATGTTATCCGGCCCTATCGCCTTTGAGATATCTAGTTCGCTTAGCAGCCTCTTCACCTCCTCCTCGGTTGTATGTATCGTGTCCAGCACTTGCTGGTGTACCCCACCTCTCCGTCTTTCCAGAGTCCTTTCTGTCTCCCATGTGAATACTTTGAATCTCATGTAAAGCTCCTCACATACTTCTAGGTTGTTTCTTGTAAACTCCCTTCCTTCCTTCCTCAGCCTGATTACCTGGTCTTTGACGGTTGTTTTCTTCCTGATGTGACTGTACAACAGCTTCGGGTCACACTTGGCTTTCGCTGCTATGTCATTTTCGTATTGTCGCTGAGCCTCTCTCCTTACCTGTACATATTCATTTATTGCTCTTCGACTACTCTCCTTGTTCTTCTGGGTCCTTTGCCGTTGTGTTTGTGAGTGTGTGTGGTTGCAGGGGTCGATTCACAGCTCCTGGCCCCGCCTCTTCGCTGGTAGCTAGTAGGTCCACTCTCTCCCTTCTCCATGAGCTTTATCAAACCTTTTCTTAAAGCTATGTATGGATCCTGCCTCCACTACATCACTCTCTAGATTGTTCCACGTCTTGATAACTCACTGACTGAAGAAATACTTCCTAACATCCCTGTGACTCATCTGAGTTTTCAACTTCTAGCTGTGACCCGTTGTTGCTGTTTCTCATCTCTAGAACTTTCTGTCACTATTCCCCTAGTCAAATCCTCTCAGCATTTAATATGTCGTTATCATGTCCGCCCCCAGTGTCGTCAGGTTGATTTCCCTTAACCTATCCTCGTAGGACATGCCCCTTAGCTCCGGGACTAGTCTTGTTCCACACCTTTGCACTTTCTCGAATTTCTTGACGTGCTTGACCAGGTGTGGGTTCCATACTGGCGCTGCATACTCCAGTATGGGTCTGACGTACACAGTGCACAGTGTCTTATACTGTTCATGGTTGAAGGTTTCCTACCGCATCATTCTCATATATCTGACTACTTTAATTTGTTGATAAGAAGTGATGAAGTAATGCGGATAATGTATACACTTGCGTGACTGTATCTTAGTATATTCCCACAACTTCAACGTGACGATAATTACATTTATGATCCTTAATTATCAAATTAAATCACTAAGTCATTAAATTATGTATCTAAAAACTGACGTATGTGAAGGTTATTCGTCGTTCATTTTCCCATTCTCTATTACTATTTTCTCTGCCTCACTGTATCTCTCCCTCTCTGTGTCTCTCCCTCTCTGTGTCTCTCCCTGTCTGTATCTCCCCCTCTCTGTATCTCTCCCTCTCTGTATCTCTCCCTCTCTGTATCTCTCCCTCTCTGTATCTCTCCCTCTCTGTATCTCTCCCTCTCTGTATCTCTCCCTCTCTGTATCTCCCCCTCTCTGTATCTCTCCCTCTCTGTATCTCTCCCTCTCTGTATCTCTCCCTCTGTATCTCTCCCTCACTGTATCTCTCCCTCACTGTATCTCTCCCTCACTGTATCTCTCCCTATCTGTATCTCTCCCTCTCTGTATCTCTCCCTCACTGTATCTCTCCCTCTCTGTATCTCTCCCTCTCTGTATCTCTCCCTCACTGTATCTCTCCCTCACTGTATCTCTCCCTCACTGTATCTCTCCCTCACTGTATCTCTCCCTCACTGTATCTCTCCCTCACTGTATCTCTCCTCACTGTATCTCTCCTCACTGTATCTCTCCTCACTGTATCTCTCCCTCACTGTATCTCTCCCTCACTGTATCTCTCCCTCACTGTATCTCTCCCTCACTGTATCTCTCCCTCACTGTATCTCTCCCTATCTGTATCTCTCCTCTCTGTATCTCTCCCTCACTGTATCTCTCCTCTCTGTATCTCTCTCTCTGTATCTCTCCTCACTGTATCTCTCCTCACTGTATCTCTCCCTCACTGTATCTCTCCCTCACTGTATCTCTCCCTCACTGTATCTCTCCCTCACTGTATCTCTCCCTCACTGTATCTCTCCCTCACTGTATCTCTCCCTCACTGTATCTCTCCCTCACTGTATCTCTCCCTCACTGTATCTCTCCCTCTCTGTATCTCTCCTCTCTGTATCTCTCCCTCTCTGTATCTCTCCTCTCTGTATCTCTCCCTCTGTATCTCTCCCTCTCTGTATCTCCCCCTCTCTGTATCTCTCCCTTTCTGTATCTCTCCCTCACTGTATCTCTCCCTCACTGTATCTCTCCCTCACTGTATCTCTCCCTCACTGTATCTCTCCCTCACTGTATCTCTCCCTCACTGTATCTCTCCCTCTCTGTATCTCTCCCTCTCTGTATCTCTCCCTCTCTGTATCTCTCCCTCTCTGTATCTCTCCCTCTCTGTATCTCTCCCTCTCTGTATCTCCCCTCTCTGTATCTCTCCCTTTCTGTATCTCTCCCTCACTGTATCTCTCCTCACTGTATCTCTCCTCACTGTATCTCTCCCTCACTGTATCTCTCCTCACTGTATCTCTCCCTCTCTGTATCTCTCCTCACTGTATCTCTCCCTCTCTGTATCTCTCTCTCTGTATCTCTCCTCACTGTATCTCTCCCTCACTGTATCTCTCCCTCACTGTATCTCTCCTCTGTATCTCTCCTCACTGTATCTCTCCCTCACTGTATCTCTCCCTCACTGTATCTCTCCCTCACTGTATCTCTCCCTCACTGTATCTCTCCCTCACTGTATCTCACCCTCACTGTATCTCTCCCTCTCTGTTAACAGTATCCTCAGCGAGGTGACGGAGGTATACTTACCATTGCTGTGGTTCGAGGAGAAGGCTCAGTTGCCCCCTGACATGGCCAGACAACTCAAGATGTTGCTTTTCATCATGAACACCCCGACCACCACCATCATATTCTCTCTATTTATTGGTCTTGGTCTCCTCACCGTCATCATCGTCCTGGGAGAGCGACACAGGACCAAGAAGCACTCCAAAGTTTAAGCCTGCGGAAACCTCTTCATCCAAGGAACAGCAGCTACTGTCTCCCTCAGGCATTGTAAGATACCTATGGTAATGGAACAGCGAGTAGTGCTACTGCCATCCACACTGTAATGAGGTATACGATTTTGAGAAAAAGACGCGGCCTATGCAAAATGAATATTTGTTAGTGTCATCACAAAAAAACAGGCTTAGCGCTTTTCCCATTAAATACAACAATAATATTAATAATAAACACTCTAGGTTCTGACCTGAGGTTAAGGATTAAATAAAATTTAAATAATTCGTGTTAAGCGCTAAGCCCATGTGGAGGCTTGATCCTCCAGAACAGAAACAGAAAGGACTCACAGGTAAGGACTCACTAGGGATGAGGGGAAATGGGGATAAAGAACAGATGGGGGAGAGGAAAGAATTACAGAAAAATGAAAAAAGTCTGGGCCTGACCCAACAGCAAGGGCATTGTAAAGCATTACGTAAGGCTTGGCCTGGTGCTCAGCATCGTCTATTCTCTTCAGCAAGACTGGTCGCACAAGTTTGGCAAAATGTCGGACTGTGTGGTGGCCCCAAACGACACTAGGCAACCTGTTCAACTGAAAAACTCTTCAGAGTTCTTTACAATCCGTTCCTCCGCCACTTTACACTTAAACTTCCCAAGCCACTTATCTTGCTCTTTTTAATGCACTTTCTTGATCTTTCTTGCACTTTTTTTATACTTTTTATACCTATATGATCTTTAAGCAATTACCATCCTTTGCTTTTAATTCTTACATCTTTCCATCTTCTTTACATCATGGAAAGATGTAAGAATTAATAGCAAAGGATGGTAATTGCTTAAAGATCACATAGGTATAAAAAGCATGAAAAAAGTGCAAGAAAAGAGCAAGACAGTGCATTAAAAAGAGCAAGATAAGTGGCTGGGGAAGTTTAAGTGTAAAGTGGCGGAGGAACAGGATTGTAAAGAGCTCTGAAGAGTTTTTCAGGATTGTGAGGGCGTCTGACAGTGTCGTCAAGGAAGTCCGACAGTCATGGTGTGTCTCAAGGAAGTCCGACAGTCATGGTGTGTCTCAAGGAAGTCCGACAGTCATGGTGTATCTCAAGGAAGTCCGACAGTCATGGTGTGTCTCAAGGAAGTCCGACAGTCATGGTGTGTCTCAAGGAAGTCCGACAGTCATGTTGTGTCTCAAGTCTGTCGAGCTGTCTATCACTAAGTGTTTTTCAGAACACATTCAGAGCTGAGGGGAAGTGACTCGCATGTGGCATAGTTCTGGCACCTCACGCCCAGCACCCAGCGCAATGCCCGGTTCTGGATACGTTGTAGCGGTCAGTGTTAAAGCAAGTGGAGTGTAAGTGATGAGACGTCTGATAAGAGCAGTGTATAGATGGAGTTTTGTAGCGGGACGTTCACCTCTAAGCTAATAGAGCGTGATGTAGGTGTTCGTGAGACACTGGTTCCTAGTTCGACAGGAGCAGGGATGCCTCGTCTTCCATGGAAAAAGGTGAGTTTAGACTTGTTGGCATTGGTCTTTATACGCCATAATAGTTCCCATGCGCTAATCCTGTCTACCTCGTGTTGTGTTCTGTGTGAGGAATCTGGTGTTTTCATGTGCAGGAGTTGTGTTGATCCTCCATCTGCTGAGTGTGAGACAGACGCTTCGTGTTGATACTCGCCTAGATGTCGTGAGGTTCAGTAACCCAGATTCTTCTCTGCGTCTCGATTCTCCTGTTGAAGCCGACAAACGCCTGGACACCCTCACTCCTGCTAGTCTATTTTTTATAACTAATTATGAAAGTGCAGTATGCGGCTGCCCTGCTATGAGCTGCATCAGGGTTAGAAGGTTGACCAAAAAAACTAATTATATTTACCCTAGCAAATCCACTGAGTGATGGCACTGTGAAGCCTCATGCAGGATGGTTCTCATCCATGGAACAGTGCAGTCTGTCAGCCGCCCCTGACACTACACTGAGCACTTGCTCAAATATTCTATAGAGTGAGATGCAAATATATAGGTACATATATATATATATATATATATATATATATATATATATATATATATATATATATATATATATATATATATATATACCCCTCTGTGTCCATGTATTGTTTGTAAGGGCTTGACAAAGCTCCTGGAGAGCGAAACGTTACCACAATAAAATGTCACATTAGTTGCACTTGTGTCCTTTTACCTAACATATTGGCGTTAATTCTTCCAACATTATTACCATTAAGAAGAAGAATAAGCAATACTTAACATGATTAATAGGAATATAAATTGTACACTACCTTTGCAGATAAAATTGACCGCTGTACACCTTCCTCTCCCTCGTCGCCGTCGTCGAAGTAGATGGCATCTTTTTTTGAATGTTTGAAGCCAAGCAGCAGAGATTTTTTAAGGTTATCAGTCCCACTCCAGGGATCTTTGAAAGGGCTCTACATCTTTCGCCACAGTGCACCTGCATATACCAATAGTCGCATGAATCTTGATCTAGTTACCACACACCAGTTAGAAAATTTGAAGGTTCGCCCTCACAGTCCACACTGCTTGACTTTCATGGATTTACCTGCATTATTAGCCTTCCAGGATTAATAACTCGAATGAAACAATCTTCCATCTCTTGCGTTAGAGAGGCACAGCGTCCTATGTAGATTGTTTCTTTAACTAAAGCTCCCTCTTAGTGCTTGAAGCAGCTCAACACACACACACACACATTTCGAAGTGTTTCCTTACACACACACACATACACACACACACACACAAACACACACACACACACACACATATACAACAGGCCTAGTGTCTAATCGACATGTGCCTAGGACAAAATGGTAACTAACACACACAGAAGACCGCAGACAGAGTATAGGCTAGGTGGACAAAGACTGCAAATCTCGCCCAAGGAGAAAGATCTTGGGGTGAGTATAACACCAAGCACGTCTCCGGAAGCACACATCAACCAGATAACTGCGGCAGCATATGGGCGACTGGCAAACCTGAGAATAGCGTTCCGATACCTTAGTAAGGAATCGTTCAAGACACTGTACACCGTGTACGTCAGGCCCATACTAGAGTATGCAGCACCAGTTTGAAACCCATACCTGGTCAAGCACGTCAAGGTTAGTTCCAGAGGAATGTTCTACGAAGAAAGGTTAAGGGAAATCGGCTTGACAACACTGGAGGACAGGAGGGTTAGGGAAGACATGATAACGACATAAAAAATACTGCGGGGAATAGACAAGGTGGATAGAGACAGGATGTTCCAGAGAGGGGACACAGAAACAAGGGGTCATAATTGGAAGTTGAAGACTCAGATGAGTTAAAGGGATGTTAGGAAGTATTTCTTCAGCCATAGAGTAGTCAGGAAGTGGAATAGTCTAGCAAGTGATGTAGTGGAGGCAGGAACCATACATAGCTTTAAGACGAGGTATGATAAAGCTCATGGAGCAGGGAGAGAAGGGACCCAGTAGCGGTCAGTGAAGAGGCGGCGGAGCCAGGAGCTGAGTCTCGACCCCTGTAACCACAATTAGGTGAGTACACACACACCTGGGGACACTGCCCTTCATATATTCCTCTTTTCCACTTCTTTACTTCAACCGTGCCCCTCCCCTTCCCTTTGTTCCACGTATATGTAGACAACGCAAGAATTTCAGTGCTTTTATTCTTTGGAAAAGTTCCTGATAGACGCGATTACCTTTACTTTACTTCTCTTCATTGTTATCTATTCTGTAATGTGTAAGGTTATACTGGGCCGCTAACTTTACCAGTGGCTTTACCAGCGATATACAAAACTGTCCTAAAATCTTGCGAATTCTGCTAATAAATTTATTAATTATGAAGCCAAGAGCTTTATTACCTTTATTGCAAACTCTTATGCATATTTTTGTTTTGGCTTAAGATTTCTGTTAGCTAGAACTCTGCCGCATGCGGCTTCGCTAGATCCTATAGCTTATTCGTTATGCTTGTTATTTTCTTCCCTTTCCCCATAAAAATTACGATTTCACATTCGTTCATAATGAACTGCATTTTACAAGCATTCCGATCATATTAACGTATCTAAACTCTCCTGAGGCTCTGTGTAGTCCTCTCTATAATTTACTGCTTCTCCAGTACAATACAGTGCCACTCTCCACCAGTATAGTGTAGTGCCACTCTGCTCCAGCATAGTGTGGTGCCACTTTACTAGTATAGTAAAGTGCCCCTCTCTTCATCATTCTTTTGTGTGGCACTCTGTTAAAAGTCTTACTCAATGCCATGTAAACAACTAATTCTTCACAGAGTTTCAATGTTTTATACAACTTAGTGATAAAAATCAATCAATTTATCTGATTAGCAATGATCAAAAGAACTTATCCCTATTTCGTGATTCGAACAAAATGAATATAAATACAAAACACTAGTACAAAGATGCATATAAATACATTAAAATATACTTTGACGACTGTATCGATACTGTGATATTCTTCCTTAAGTGAATGTAACCTGACCTGGCTGGGTCGGGGCATTGGCTTAAGCTGGTTGATTGGAGACTTGGACTTGCCTCGCATGGGCCAGTAGGCCTGCTGCAGTGTTCCTTCTTTCTTATGTTCTTATGTTCTTATGTAATATCTAGCGACTTCAAAACACGACACACTCCTCTGTGACCTCAGTATTGACCTTGTGACATCTAGCGACTTCATTAACATCAATCACAAACGTCAACACGACTTAATAAACAATCATTTCTCCCTAAAGCGAATGAGGTAATATGCAACGCAACACACCTTGTAAATTATACATCGTGTAAAACAACATACTATACAATATGTATAACAACATACATCATGTATAACAACGTACGTCATGTATAACAACGTACATCATGTACAACAACGTACATTATACCCGAAATGCACATGCATGTTAGTGGCTTTATTTTGTGCTTAATAATATTTTTCCACATGTAAACTACATTTGATACTGCACAAAGAAATACAATAAATAAAAAAAAAATACATCATACTACCGGATTTCAACTTATTCATAATCAAAGGTATCGGTATTTTCCTGCATTTAATTAACTGGTTAATTGGGTTCAAAAATTGAACTACTTCACGAGGGTCATCAAGACTGCATGACGCCCCTGCGTCACCAGGCAAGATTACTCTGATACCTAAAATATTGATTAAACTCTACAGCGTGAATGTTGAATTTATTTTTAAGCCTAGCTTATTTATTTCGTACATTAATGTATTTTCCAGTTGTGGGAATATTAGATCATAAACTTAAGTTCCTTCAACACAGATGAACCAAAGTCAATAGAACAGCAGTGGAAGGAGGATAGCCAATATGAGGGTTCCTACACCGATCATACCAGCTAAAGAGATGTTATTTTACCTCGCATCACTTCCCTGTCTGGCCTTTTCAACACATTTTGGTTTATTGTAGAGTTAGAGATTTAATTAGATCATATATATTACGCATACATGGGAACAGGTAATACATGTAGCTATCATGATTGCCCGTCATGTGTTATAGAAGCTTTATTATAGCTGTCTACGAAATTAGACAAAGTGGAGGCCCTTCAGCGCATTAACCTTGAATGTAATTTACGTTGTTGTCGCTTGCAGCCAGGCGAGCGATCACTCACCAGCTGAGCAAGGAGTACACTGTTAAATGTCACCTCTTATCAGATATGTAATGGTTCACTGTGTACCGGCAGCGTCAGAGTGGCGCTAATGGTTGACGACTACACTAGACTAGCAAGAGAAATGAATAAAAGAAGGGAATGGTTAACAAGTACACAAGAGCAGTGAGAGAGATAAATTAAAGAGAGTGAATGGTTAAGTATACTAGAGCAGTGAGAGATTAATAAAAGAGGGTGAATGGTTAACATGCACACTAGAGCAGTGAGAGAGATGAGTGAATGGTATACGGGTATCCTAGACCAGAGTGAAGGTTAGTTGGTCGGTTAGTTGGTCGGTTACTCGTAATTACACGAGGTCGTCCAGGGTCACACAACCTGTTCACTACCGGTCATGAACGTTCTTTATCTTCAATACAGAGATTAAAGTGAACGCTGAGTGTAACTTACACAACACTGTCACAAACGTATATGCTGTAGCATCGAATTATAAAATAGGCTGCATATATTACGCCAAAGTTTAGATATGCAGCCGTTGTGGGGTTCCCGCACCAAAAAAAAAAAAATTAGAAAAGGTCTAACGAGGAAATTCAAAATGGCTACCAGAGTTAAAAAAAAAAAAGAGCTGGTGGAAAAGCTGACAACACATGATATGGCCACGCTGGGTGATGGCCACGCTGACTGATGGTCACGCTGGCTGATGGCCACGCTGACTGATGGCCACGCTGGGTGATGGCCACGCTGACTGATGGCCACGCTGGGTGATGGCCACGCTGACTGATGGCCACGCTGGCTGATGGCCACGCTGACTGATGGCCACGCTGACTGATAGCCACGCTAACTGGTGGCCACGCTGGCTGATGGCCACAATGGCTGATGGGAAGGAAAGAGGATATACAAGAGTAGATCAAGAAGACTTCTTAGTACCTACAATAGGGATAACAAGAAGCTGCAGCCAGAAATTATGGATATTAGAAAAAATTTCTTCGCAGATTGGCTGACCAACGGAATTGTTTAGAAGAGGAAGAAGTAAATGCTACAGCCCTAAGAAATTTTAAAGATATATGATAAGTAGATTACTGATGACGGTACACTACCAGCATAACACTGATGACGGTACACTACCAGCATAACACTGATGACGGTACACTACCAGCATAACACTGATAACGGTACACTACCAGCATAACACTGATAACGGTACACTACCAGCATAACACTGATGACGGTACACTACCAGCATAACACTGATGACGGTACACTACCAGCATAACACTGATGACGGTACACTACCAGCATAACACTGATGACGGTACACTACCAGCATAACACTGATGACGGTACACTACCAGCATAACACTGATAACGGTACACTACCAGCATAACACTGATAACGGTACACTACCAGCATAACACTGTGATGTAGTCAGGGTGCTGTGAGGTCTACCTAAGCAGCCACACCTGCCCTTCGTAAATAGCTGTCAGACCACGCCTCTCGGATTAAGGCTCAAGTCTTTTGTCTTTTGGACAAGCGTCAGGTTTCGGCGTCAGGTCAAAGCACGTGGTACTCCTCATTGGGGGGATGCTTGGAGGACCATATAAGGCCGAGGAATCAACTAGAGAAGGTGATTCTGGCGGAGCTCTGGCCTGTGTGCGGAGCTCTGGGCTGGAGACATTCTGGCAGAGCTCTGGCCTGTGTGCAGAGCTCTGGGCACGAGATTCTAGCAGAGCGGCTGCCGGTGTGCAGAGCTCTGGGAGAGAGCTGCTGTAGAGTCTCTGGAGGAGACTGTTGGAGACACTGGGCAGAGTTCTGTTGGAGCAGGTCTTGGGACCTGTGGCTAGAAGTGTGATTGAGTTCCTGTGGTGAACTGTCCTCTGAACTATATTGTAAGTTATATTCTGTTTCGTCAGTTGATTGTATTCCCTGTCTCCCCGCTTATATGTACAATCCCCATTTATCTAAACTCAATAGTGTTCTCCTGTTCCCAAATATATTATTGTACAAGGACTTAAATAAACTGTGTTTGAGTGGAATAGTAATATTCAATGCCCCGTTATATTCTTATTACTCTTTATGCTTATACTGTATTTTATTATATTTTATTTTAGGTAGAGAGAGGGTGCGTAGTGTGGTGGTAATGAGAGGTGGTGGTGTAGTCACCTGTGACCTCACATTACCTCCGCTCCTGTCAACCTCACCTCCTGCCTACTCACTCCCTCCCTTTACGCCCCATATTCCCCGATTATCCCATATTTCCATACCCCCCTACATGACAACACTGATGACGGTACACTACCAGCATAACACTGATAACGGTACACTACCAGCATAACACTGATGACGGTACACTACCAGCATAACACTGATAACGGTACACTACCAGCATAACACTGATGACGGTACACTACCAGCATAACACTGATGACGGTACACTACCAGCATAACACTGATGACGGTACACTACCAGCATAACACTGATAACGGTACACTACCAGCATAACACTGATAACGGTACACTACCAGCATAACACTGATGACGGTACACTACCAGCATAACACTGATGACGGTACACTACCAGCATAACACTGCTGGTAGGTAACAACCTGAGGGCAAATTAATCCACCACTGCTCACAAAATCGTAATAACACGAATATAAATTAATCAGAGTACGAGTGAGACTCGAACTCACGGCAAGTGTGTTCAAAACTCACAGGCCATGATGGTACGAGGTTTAGGACTCTCTTGCCATGGGTTCCATTCCCACCCGCTCTGGGAATTGATTAATTCATCACCTGTTGAGAAGAGGGGTGCCCAAGAGCTGGAGCTGGTCTCCGCAGCACGAGTGAGTACATTGAACAAACAAAACGAGTAACTGGAGCCAGGAAATCTGGGAGGTGGATCACTCTGCCTGATGTACCCTTGCTTCCTCCCTTACTCACCCTCCCTCCCTCACACTCCCTCCCTCCCTTCTCCCTCACACTCCCTCCCTCCTTCTCCCTCACACTCCCTCCCTCACTCACATTCCCTCCCTCCATCCTCCTCCCCCTCTCCCTCCCTCCCCCTCTCCCTCACACTCCCTCCCCTCTCCCTCACACTCCCTCCTCTACCCTCCCTCCCTCACCCTCACACTCAGTCCTTCACCCTCCCTTTCTCCCTCCCTCCCTCACACACACACACACACACACCTACACTCACACACTCTTACACCCTTTCCCTTCACACACTTCCTCGCTCACACACTCTCCATCGGGGTGCGGGGCCAGGAGCTGAGTCTCGACCCCTGCAACCACAATTAGGTGAGTACACTACACGCCCCGATGGCATGGTGGCTAGCGCTCTTGCTTCACGCACGGAGGGCCCGGGTTCAATTCCCGGCGGGGCCGAAACATTTCGAAGTGTTTCGTTACACACACACACATATATACAACAGGCCTAGTGTCTAATCGACATCTGCCTAGGACAAAATGGTAACTAACTACCTCCTTCCTTCACACACTCACTCTCTCCTTCACACACTCCCTCTGTCCCTCACACACTCCCTCTGTCCTTCACACACTCCCTCTGTCTCTCACACACTCCCTCTCTCCTTCACACACTCCCTCTGTCCCTCACACACTCCCTCTCTCCTTCACACACTCCCTCTCTTCCTCACACCCTCCCTCTCTTCCTCACACACTCCCTCTCTCCTTCACACACTTCATTTCTCCCCACACACTCCCTCACATACTCCACCTTCACGTAATCCTTCCCCCTCCCCTTTTCTTTCCTCCACCCCTTCCGCTCCCCTCCCTCCTATCCTCCCTTCAATCCTCCCCCTCCTTCCGTGCCTCACTGGACACCAACATCACCACCATCACATCCACCAGACCAGTGCCACAGTGCACAGTGCCAACACACACATGTGAGGATCGTGTAATTAAGCACACTAAGGAACTAGCACACTCCAAGGTAGATGCAACACCAGCACAGATCTCTATCACATTACAGTAAACAAATACATACAGCTGGTGTCGCTTTTCTCCCTAACTACAGACAGCGAGGAAGGACTGATCTAATCATGGGGTGAGTGATACTTGTACCCTCGTATAGTGTTTGAAGCTATCGTGAAGGCCTATCGCGGTCGGATTCCTCCAATAAGACTGTTGACTTGGTCTACAGGTCAGGGAGCGAGGGTGGACATCAGTGTGTGTTTGAGTGCGGGAGGAACGAGGATGTGGGTGCAGGATGGTACGTGCGTGCGCTGCGTGGTTGTCACCACCATCAAACACTCACACGCCGACACTGATGCTCAACTGTTGCTCCTCCAAGTGGTGACTCACGAAACTTAAGTGGTGATAAGGAGTTTTTAAGTGGCGACTAACAAGTCTTAATTGTCACTCACTAGTGTTAAGTGGTGACTTACGACTCTTTAATAGTGAATCACAAATCTATGAAACTTAAGTGGTGATAAGGAGTCTTTAAGTGGCGACTAACGTGGCTTAACTCGTCACTTACTAGTTAAGTGGTGACTTAAGACTCTTTAACAGGGACTCACGAATTTTAAGTGGAGACTCAAACGTTGAATTCAGACGTTTAAGTGGTGACTCCCTTCTTAGTGGTGACTGTCTCCTCGTTGATGTCTCCCATGGCAACAATGAAGGAGCCTCAGGACACCGAGAAACTCATCTATGGTAGGTATTGTGTGTTAGGTGCCTCTCAGTCATCAACGGTAGGTATTGTGTGTCAGGTACCTTTCAGTCATCAACGGTAGGTATTGTCTGTTATTAACTTCTCAGTCATCAATGGAAGGTACTGTGTGTCAGGTACCTCTCAGTCATCAATGGTAGGTACTATGTATCAGGTACTCCTAAATCATCAACAGTTAGTACTGTATTTAAAGGTACTCTGTGTCAGATACTGTGTGTCCAGGTACTGTGTGTCAGGTATTGTGTGCCAGGTACCCCTCAGTCATCAACAGTTGGTCCTGTGAGTCTAGGTACTTTGTGTCAGGTACCCCTCAGTCATCAGTGGTAGGTACTGTGTCAGGTACCTCTCAGTCATCAATGGTAGGTACTGTGTCAGGTACCTCTCAGTCATCAATGGTAGGTACTTTGTGTCAGGTACTCCTAAATCATCAACAGTTAGTATTGTATTTAAAGGTACTCTGTGTCAGGTACTGTGTGTCCAGGTACTGTGTGTCAGGTATTGTGTCAGGTACCTCTCAGTCATCAATGGTAGGTACTCTGTGTCAGGTACCCCTCATTCATCAATGGTAGGTTCTGTGTGTCAGGTACCTCTCAGTCATCAATGGTAGGTACTTTGTGTCAGGTACCCCTCATTCATCAATGGTAGGTACTGTGTGTCAGGTACCCTCATTTATCAATGGTAGGTACTGTGTGTCAGGTACCTCTCAATCATCAATGGTAGGTATTGTGCATCAGGTACCCCTCATTCATCAATGGTAGGTACTGTCAGGTACCCTTCAGTCATCAATGGTAGGTACTGTGTGTCAGGTTCCTATCAGTCATCAATGGTAGGCACTGTGTCAGGTACCCTTGTGTTAGGTATTGTTTAGGTACCTCTAAGTCATCAATGGTAGGTACTGTGTGTCAGGTACCCCTCAGTCATCAATGGTAAATACTGTCAGGTACCCTTCAGTCATCAATGGTAGGCAGTGTGTGTCAGGTACCTTTCAGTCATCAATGGTAGGTATTGTGTATCAGGTACTCCTCGGTCATCAACAGAAGGTATTGCGCGGTATGACCATGAGTCAACTCGTGGTAATGACCACGACACATGACTCTGAGTCAGGTCCCAGATATGGTAAATCAGTATTTTTACTCACTGACGTCAGCATCACGAGGAGCTGACTCCAACATCAGCTTTCTTTTTTACTTCCTTCAAAAACGACTTCCTGACGTAATAAATTTTCTTTGAATTCTAAGTGACTTACAAAGAAGAAAAGAAGACCAATACAGCTAGTCCAGTGACCGGGGCTAAGCTTGGCCTGCAGTGACCAGGGCTAGGCTTGGCCAGCAGTGACCAGGGCAAGGCTTGGCCTGCAGTGACCAGGGCTAGGCTTGGCCTGCAGTGACCAGGGCTAGGCTTGGCCTGCAGTGACCAGGGCTAGGCTTGGCCTGCAGTGACCAGGGCTAGGCTTGGCCTCCAGTGACCAGGGCTAGGCTTGGCCTCCAGTGACCAGGGCTAGGCTTGGCCTCCAGTGACCAGGGCTAGGCTTGGCCAGCAGTGATTAGGGCTAGGGTTGGCCAGCAGTGACCAAGGCTAGGCTTGACCTCCAGTGACCAGGGCTAGGCTTGGCCAGCAGTGACCAGGGCTAGACTTGGCCAGCAGTGACCAGGGTTAGGCTTGGCCTGCAGTGACCACGCTAGGCTTGGCCTGCAGTGACCAGGGCTAGGCTTGGCATGCAGTGACCAGGGCTAGCTTGGCCTGCAGTGACCAGTGCTAGGCTTGGCCTGCAGTGACCAGGGCTAGGCTTTGCCTCCAGTGACCAGGGCTAGGTTTGGCCTGCAGTGACCAGGCTAGGCGTGGCCTCCAGTGACCAGGGCTAGGCTTGGCCTGCAGTGACCAGGGCTAGGCTTGGCCTCCAGTGACCAGGGCTAGGCTTGGCCTCCAGTGACCAGGGCTAGGCTTGGCTCCAGTGACCAGAGCTAGGCTTGGCCTCCAGTGACCAGGGCTAGGCTTGGCGAGCAGTGACCAGGGCTAGGCTTGGCCAGCAGTGACCAGGGCTAGGCTTGGCCTCCAGTGACCAGGGCTAGGCTTGGCCAGCAGTGACCAGGGCTAGGCTTGGCCAGCAGTGACCAGGGTTAGGCTTGGCCTGCAGTGACCACCGCTAGGCTTGGCCTGCAGTGACCAGGGCTAGGCTTGGCATGCAGTGACCAGGGCTAGGCTTGGCCTGCAGTGACCAGGGCTAGGCTTGGCCTGCAGTGACCAGGGCCTAGGCTTTGCCTCCAGTGACCAGGGCTAGGTTTGGCCTGCAGTGACCAGGGCTAGGCGTGGCCTCCAGTGACCAGGGCTAGGCTTGGCCTGCAGTGACCAGGGCTAGGCTTGGCCTCCAGTGACCAGGGCTAGGCTTGGCCTCCAGTGACCAGGGCTAGGCTTGGTCAGCAGTGACCAGGGCTAGGCTTGGCCTGCAGTGACCAGGGCTAGGCTTGGCCTGCAGTGACCAGGGCTAGGCTTGGCCTGCAGTGACCAGGGCTAGGCTTGGCCTCCAGTGACCAGGGCTAGGCTTGGCCTCCTACACACAATTATTGATCCTCCTTGTGTACACTTCAAAAAGTGTTCCATATTACTGACGGTGCACAGGATCGTCAAGTAAAACAATACAGTATATGTGCAACACTTGGAGAGTTTTTTGGCCACAACGCTTCGACTACAGAACAGATTTTTTTCAGTCGAATATGATAACGGTATACAATACCGACAAGTTAATAGGTAAGACAAAAGTGCAAGTGTCCGAGGATGGACTGATTACATAGTCTTAATATATCTACTCCTTCTGTTGTCTCCTCTGTACTTGACTGAAGAAGCCTACTGTGTAGGCGAAACGTTTTGGAAAAAAAGATACCCAACTGTTGCACATGTGTCTTACTTATCAACTTCTTCAGTCGAAGACAAGTGAGCACAACACCGAAGAAGAGTAGAAGGGGACTGAGCGTTTCGCCACGAGTAGCTTCATCAGGACTGAAGAAGCCACTCGTGGCGAAACGTTTCATTTAAAAAATGTCCTGAACTGTACACAAAATGTCCTTTTCCACGGTCTGCCGGTATCACCATGCCATTTACAACTGAATTTGCTAAGGTTCCGCTGGTTGATAGTGTGTTCTCATCCTCAACTTTGCTGCTAAAATCAACTAAGTCCTATGCCGTTTCTAAATCTGAGGTGGTGTTCAACCTGAATCCATCATTGCGAGATCTGTCTTGGTTAGAGATCATCAACCTCTTGGTTGCATAAATTAATGTGTAAACTTGGATCATAGTTCCCATAATGCCACACCTCAGAAGAGACGATCTCTCACACAGCTTCACAAGGGATTAATATATATATTTTTTCAACTTCATCTACTTTCCTGGCGAGTCTGAACGAAGATGTATCGAGTTTTCTGGTTATGAAGGCAAGAGGTCAGCTAGTTTTATGGCAAACTTCTCATACATAATATATTCGTCGCCCAGATCTCGGCCTGTGCGGACGCCTGCTTTTGAGCTCTCGCCTCTTACCCAGCCGACTGGCAATTACAAGATGGCGCAAGCAGTTAGAAGACGGGTTAACACTGTTTGCATAGAGCTTCTTCGTGGTACCATCTACGGGACAACAGCTTCTGTTCTACTTCCGGAGATCCTGAGAGACACTTATCATCTTGACATAAGTGACCTGTATGGAGTGGCCCTCAATGGAGCAAAACGCATTTTTGTTAAATTAGCAACTGCCAGTGTGTATGAGGCTTGTTGACAAGTATGAAGAGTTACGATTGGACGTCAACGCAGCAGTGGAGGTACGACTACGGGATGTTTCACGGCACTACATTTGGGTACGTGTCTGTAACATGCCGTTTGAGGTTTTGGAAGAAGATCTACGTGATGTTTTTGGTGCTTATGGCACCATACACCAGGTCACCAGTGGAAAGTGGACGGATGGTCTTTATGCCGGGTTGCCAGAG
Source organism: Cherax destructor (assembly GCA_009830355.1). NCBI lineage: Eukaryota > Metazoa > Arthropoda > Malacostraca > Decapoda > Parastacidae > Cherax > Cherax destructor. The sequence goes on from WNWK01000136.1 coordinate 512,862, forward strand.
GGGTCTTTTTCACTGAAAATGTCGCTGAAATACCCCATTCCTTCCTTTGTGGTTATGGAGGCTTTTCGCACTCAGGTCTTTGTGACCTATAGTGGCCAGCAAAGTACTTGCCGCATATGCGGGAGGTTTAACCATGTAGCTGCTAATTGTGACAGAAAGCTGGGAGCACATCGTTCAACTTGGCGTGTGGTGGAGGTGGCAAGCAAGATGACGTCACCAGAGGGGGAAGGGGTGACGAGTGTTGTGGAATCTACTGGGGAGGTACCACTTAGTAAGCAAGGTGACACCGAGGAGGCGTGTGCTACACTCCCGCCGGCATCCCATGAAGGTGTGGAGTTTGGGGAGGTAGAGGCGGTTGTGCCTCGAGATCCAGAAGAGATTCTGGATGACACCCTCCAGATGGTACTTAATGAGATGTTAGACCCTCAGTTGGCAGAGGTACACCATCTTGAAGCTGGTTCCCTATTTTGAGGACACTGATCAGAGGGTGGTGGGGATGTAGTGGAGCAATCGATGGAGCACTCCTCGCCTCAGGTCATGGAGGTGGAATTCCACCATGCAGAGGAAAGTGATGTGGACAAGAGGATTGGTGGGGATTCTCGCAAACAGGCTGCGACCCAGTCCAACTCTGATGATATTGTGACGCCTGGACAAAGGTAGGGTAAAAAGATGTGGGCTGAAGCGTCAGCAACAGGTGTGAGTGGAGGGAAAACTTGAGGAGTAATTAAAGGACATGTTAAAGGAAATGAAAGTAAGGGTGTGGATAAGCTGAAAGTGAGATCCAGGGAAAAACCAACTTTAGAGGTTTTAAGTGTATCACAATTAACATAAACGGCTTAGGTGAGGAAAGAAAACGAAAGTGGAATGTGCGTTTGTTAAATCGGCATAGTGTAGAGGTGGTCATGTGGCGGGTACATAATTTTGTAGGAGTTTCAAAGACTGTTATAGGCAGGTCTCCGAAACATAGAGGAAAGCCCCTTTTAGCATTTTTAAGTGTTTAACAGTAAATGTGAATGGTCTTAGGACTGAAGTGAAAAGAGTTTGGGTAGAGGGAGTTTTGAGACGGTTTGACATTGATGTGTGCTTTATTCAAGAGCACAATTTCAAATGTGGAGAGATTATTCGGCTGGAAGGTTATAGAATGTTTGTTGGTAGTTCAGGGAAATTAAAGGGTGGGTGGCTGTGGCAGTGAGGGAGTCCAGCCCCTTTCGAGTAATGGCGTGGGAAGAAGGGGATGGGGGAAGGGTGGTGAGGGCTGATGGGGTATGGGGAGAGGTTAGGGTATGTTTTATGGGGATTTATATGCCGGCAGATAGTAACAGTAAAGTAAAGGTGAATTTTGTACGAGAGGTTCTGCTTTATCATTTGAGGGGTTTACCCATGGTTTCTATTCTGGGCGGTGACTGGAATTGCGTAATCAGGAATAAGGATGTGGAGCCGAGAGGGGCGGGGTGTGTGCTTGGGGTTTTGAGGGATACATTACAGGAGGCTGGGGCTTCTGATGTGGTCAGGGGTGATGGGTGGAGGGTAGAGCACACGTTTGTGAGGCGGGGTTATGCGGCGAGATTAGATCGGGTTTATATAACGCAGGGGCTTACAGTGGGGCATGTGACGACGATAGACGTAGGTTTTTCAGATCACCGTGCAGTAATGGCAGAGGTGGTGGGGGATGGTATGGTTCACCGATCGGCTGGTTATTGGAAAATGAATGTCCGTTTGCTTAAGGAAGAGGAGGAGGGGTTTTCTTTCCGGGATTGGTGGGGAAAACTATGGGCTGAAGGCTCTCAGGAGGAGGATCTTTTGGGATGGTGGGAGAAGTGTGCTAAAACGGGGATTAAGGAGTATTATCAGCATAGAGGAAGGGAGGAGGCGTGGTGGAGGTATGGTCTACAGAAATACATTGAGGGGCAGCTGAATGAGTGTTATGAAAGGGGAGGGGGTGGTAGGTATGGGGACATTGAGGACCTGAGGGGAAGATTGAAGGACATGCAAAATGATCGATTCGATGTGATACACATGAGGGAAGGTTTAGAGGAGGTGCTATGGGGAGGCTGTGTATTGCGGAAGTTTAGGGAAAGGCAGCGGGCGACCACGATAATGGGATTAGAGGTGTGTAAAGGGGTGGGGGGATATAGGGAGGGGCAGGTTCTATGTACCACTGATGGGATGAGTAACTATGTGGATTTTTGGTTTAGGGAGAAATTATGGCAGGGGGAAGGGAGGGGAAGGTTATAGAGAAAGGAATTCTGGAAGTTTTAGGAGAGGAGGAGAGGGAAGGGTTAGGAGGTAGGATCAGTGAGTAGGAGGTGGAGGAGGCGGTGACTAGCTTGAGTAGGAGAAAGGCTCCAGGGATTGATGGGATCCCTAATGATTTCTATATTCATTGGGATTGTATGAAGGAATGCTTGGTGTGTTTGTTTAACTGCATGAAGGAAGGGGGAGTGATGGGGGAGACGCAGGGCACGGGGATAGTTGTTTTGGTTCCCAAAGGAGGGGGTGGGAGGACTCTGAGTACCTATAGGGCAATCTCCCTCATGTGTTCTAATTATAAAATTTTTGCAAAGGTCTTAGGTAAACGTATGAAGAGGGTCCTTGATGTAGTCATCCATCGAGGGCAGTATGGGATACCAGGTAGAAGTATGCATGAGGGTCATGGGAGGATTAAGGATTTTTTGGAGAACAGGCAGGGGGGGAGGAGTTTGGGGAATTAACTGGAAGGAGGCATATGACTGTGTAGATAGAGGAATGTTGAGGGTTATTTTGCAAAAACAAGGTTTTGGGGATGAGATCGTGCAGTGGGTGACAACTCTGTACTCGCCTGCTAGGGTTCGAGTGCAGGTTAATGGTAAGTTGGGTTTGTCGGTGCAGATGGGGTGGGGTTTGAGGCAGGGATGTCCCTTGTCTTAAATCCTCTTTGTGTGCATGCAAGATCCCATTTATAGGCTTATAGAGCAAGGGGTAAGGGAAATGGAAGGTGGGGATTCAAGTAGTACAGGGATAGTAGGGTATGTGGATGACACTACGGTTTTGGTGGGAGGGGAGGAAGGCTTGGGAAATGTGGGACGTATGATTGAGATCTTTGGTGCGGCTACGGGATGAGGGTTAATGGCCAAGTCAATTATTGGAGGTGGGTATGTGGGTGGGGGGGTTTGGGGGTAGCGTATGGGTGGAACGCTGGATAGAATTAAGATTTGTGGGGTTTGTACTTAGCGAATGTTGGGGAGGCCAGGAGGTAAATTCTGAGACGGTTGTAAGTCAAGCGTTGGGTAGGATGCGAGGTTGGAGGGCTGGGGATGTAACGTTGCAGCAGAGGGTTGTCGTGGTAAACACGCTTGTGTGTAGTAAATTGTGGGGAGTGGTGGAGATATATCCGAGGACTGACGATATGGTGGAACTGCAGAAGAAGGTTTTGCGTTATGTATGGGGTTATGGGAGGCCATGGCCAAGGAAGGAGGTGGTGATGACGAGCATACGACAGGGAGGGATGGGTCTTATAAATTTGGGGATACGTGTGAAGGCAGTCTATGTGAAGCAGCATTACCTGAGGGCGGGAGGGGAGAGGGGGAAACGAGTGGGAGAGGTCATGGTGGATGTGAGGAAATGGTGGGTGGGGAAAGAGTTATTGGAGTGTGAAGATATGGTGCGTAATTTGTTGGTAATACGGGATCCAAGGAAGGTAAAGGTTAGTAGGCTCGGGAGGGTAGGTAGGCGTGAGGAGGTGGTACAGGGAGCAGATATATACCCGATGTATGATTGGAGAGGAATTTGGGAGGGCTTTCGAAAGATCAGGTTAAAGCCGAAGGTACGAGAGCTGGTATATAGGTTTTTGTTGGGGATTTTAGCTTTGAGGTCTGTACTATATAGGATGGGAATGATAGGGATGGGGAATTGTCTGCGATGTGGGGAGGATGAGACTGCTTTACATGCGGTATATTTTTGTGATTCTTTGGGGGTTGTAAGGGAAGGGTTTGGTTATCGAGGGTTCTTTGTATAATAGCGAGGAGGGGTACCATATCGGCTTTGAGAGCTTTGCATTTTGATGTGGGGGGTAACTAAGGATGTTCGATGGGCTGTGATGTATGTGGTGGCAGATTTTTTTGTATGTGTCTTGGGGTATGAGGGAGGTGGGGGGTGGTTGTCGGGTATGCAGAAATAGGCAAATATATGGGAGGGTGTTTTGGGAAAAGTTTTCCTGTGGGTTATCGTAATCTGACGGTAGATGGTATGAATAGGTTGGGGGTGGGGTAACTGGATTGGGCTGGACTCTCTGAAACGGTAACTTTTTGATGTCGTTTAGGTGTCAGTAGGGAAGGGTGGGGGTTAGAGGGTGGAATGAGATTGCATGCTAAGTGGAGAATGTGAGTGGTGCAGTTGTTCGTGGATGAGGTGTGGGGTGTAGTGGGGGTGACGGAAGACCTATGGCTTATAAAGGGCTGGGGTTGTTTGACTTTGGACGTTAGGTATGAGACTGGGTCTGAAAGGAGTGAGTGTGAGGTATTTATATTTTTTTTTCTTTTACTTTCAATTTTTTTTTTTTTTTTTTGTGCCATTTTTATTTTTTGGAGGAGGTGTTGACAGCCTGCAGGCGATTTTTGGATTCATGGGTAGGCAGAGGGGCCATGTTGGTTTGTTAAGTTTTGATGTGGTCTGGATCTGACCATGCACTTTGGGTTTAGGTACGGTCTTAGAAGTCGAACTCCATGTGGGGAACTGACTATGTTTTATAACTATTCTTTCTGATTTGGTTTGGTGTTCTGTGTTTTTCTGTGAGGTTGAATATTTTTTTTTTTATTGTGAAGGTATGTGTGTAGTTTTGTTTGTACTTATGTGGAGAGTGTCTTATGTCCTGTTTAAGTTTTCATAAGGGACCCTTATTTCACGGGTACGGATAGGGAAGTTAGGTGTATATAAAATGTTCATATATGTTTTTTTTATGATAACCATGCCTGTTTGTGTCAGTGTGACCCGTTGGTAGACAAAGATGTTATAAGGTTATGGGATATATATATATATATATATATATATATATATATATATATATATATATATATATATATATATAAAATATACATAAATTTGGAAAACTTAAAGCAAAAGTGTTATGGTGAATATGCAAGTACAGCCACCAGATTATTGTGTTGAGAATATCTGTCGTTTTACATTATTATTATTATTATTATTATTATTATTATTATTATTATTATTATTATTATTATAATTATTATTAAAAAAATAACAAAAATTCTGCCATTCTACAGCTGTACGCTTGAGACGTTTCTGACTTTCACCTCAATATGGATTATGTAACTTAAGTACACCTAGGTATTGCCACGTTTGCCTGACTCAAACACACTTTAGTAATGAAACATTTGATTCACAGAGGATGGTGGAAGCGATCGACACATACACACACACTCACACACCATCTAGTGTGGACTACAGCAACTACACGTCCAGTTGCTATGTAGAACATTACTCTCAATAACGCCCTCCACCCCCAGTCATTCTTTCCTCATGTTTTTCCTCACTGCAGAGAAGAGGGTGGGTGAGGACAGCAGGATGGAGGGTTCCACAGGGCAAGAGTCTGACTCCACTATGACCAGCTCTGGGACCAGCCTTGCAGCAGCCAAAGAGTTTATTGTAAAGGAAGTAGCCAAGCTGAAGTGGCTGACGTGCTGTCAGATGGTGCTGCTGGTGCTGTCTGTGCTGCTGATCGTCCTCAGTGTGGCCATGCTGGCCGGGTGCTTCCACGCCATTGTCAGCTGTGTCCTGCATTCAGTGAGTTTTTCTTTTCTGGATGAGCGATGTCTTGATGATGATGGAAGACTCTTGATTCAAAGAATGGGAAAGATCCTTCTTTTGGTGGGATCAAACATGATTTCCTCTCAATCTCTATGCGCTGTATGACCTTCGTGGATTTACGACTTTGTATCGACTGATGTAGCTAACCATGCTGTTTTTATTAGCTAAATTGAGTACATCAACAATGTGCTGCAGTACCATTCTATATAATAGTCACGTAGTGGGATCAAAAGCTATTTCCCTGACATACTGTATCACACATTATTCTTATTCAGATTGACCCCTGTGGTTTAGCGCTTCTATTTGCTTATAATAATCTTATTCAGATAATCAAGGGGGAAGCGCTAAGCCCGTAGGATTATACAGCGCCTGTGGGAGGGGGGATGGAAGGTATTCAGGCTTAATTCAGGGAACTGGAGCACAGATCCAATTCCCTAGATCAAGAGCCCCTCCCAACATCAAGGAACGTTCCTTGAGGGGCGTATCACACATTAAGGGTTTCATACATACTCGTAGTGTTGATATGTCAGTCTAAGCTGGAAGACGTCACCTTGTCAATGAGGCAGTTTTCGTTACAGCAGAGCTGGAGTTACTAATACTTGGAATTACCATAATTAGTTTTTTTCAAATCTTACTCAAGCAAGCTTCACTGTTTTAAAACATATGCCTGAGAATCCACACTTGCAGTAACCTAGCAACAATCAGTCTGTCATAAATCAGCTCTGCTTAACTTGTACTAAACAACCACTAAATGTAAGCTGACTCGACATAAATTGGGGAGGCCTATGTCACCCTGTATTAACATGTGTATATATACATATATATGGATTATATATCGTGCAATGGGTGCACGAATATATAATCCATGTGCACTCTATGTACACATTACCGGCCACATATACATTTAAGAAAAAGTGATGGTACCACATTCACATGTATGGAAGTAGAAGGGAGTAAATACTTGAGCATGTACAAAGCAAGACCTTTCAAGGAAAGGGTGGGGGGGTCCCTTTATGCTGAAGGATTCTTTATTCAAGGAATTGAACTAAATTCCTTCGAATTGTTCCATATTATCTGGTAGCCTTCCATTCCCATGTGCTGCTGACCCCTATAGTTTTAGCGCTTCTGCACGAAGGTTGCAAATGTTTTACATACTCATTTGTGTTGTGTATGCACGCTGAAAGTTTACTTGAAACCCCACGAATATAATAATGCAATTGTCCTCTCAAGAGTTCGTATCCATTTCACAGACCCTCAGAGTTCTGAGTGTTTTGCTAAGATAGTTTTTCTCTGCAGCGTCTGGAGGTAGTGGAGGGCTCGGAGGCGTACGACATGTGGAAGGCTACCCCGATGCCAATGTTGTTAAAGATGTACCTCTTCAACTTGACGAACCCAGAACAGTTCAAGAATGGAAAGAAGCCGGTCCTGCAGGAATGTGGTCCTTACGTCTGGAGGTGGGTAGGTTAACATGGGTGGACACATGATTTGACCGAAGGGTAGAACTGGAACAGTCACGGCGGCAATTATAAAAGGGTGTGGGGAAGGTGGTCGATTTATTGAAGCGTACATTTATTTAGGGGTATGCAAGTAAATATGTACATGTTTGAATATAATATTGGTAAGACTTATGGAAAGACTAGTTTGAGAACAATCTATTCAAAGCACCAGCTGCACTGTCCCCACCCCCTCCCCCTCCCCACTGGGTCACGTTAACATGGTGTGGGTCAGTGACTTGAGAGGTTCTATAGTTTAACACTTCCTTTTAATTATTATAATGAGAGGTTCTATACTACTCAGCTGTATAACCCTTGTGGTTTAGGGCTTTTTGATTATAATAATCTATACTACTCAGTCTCAGGGTCACTTAGACGTGGTAATAGTCTGAGCAGATTAGCCTGACTTAAGAACTCTCCAATTTCTTCTACTCCTTCCTGGCTTCATTTGGTAGATTTTGGAAGGCGTCACTTTTACTCTTGTTCTCCCAATAATTCAAGTACCGCGGTGGTCTGCACCACTGAAGAGGATCAGACTATCAGATGAATCTTCTGGTTGACAACCTGAAGGCATATTGGGTGCTACATCTGACGGATGTTTGACAGCGGTATACTGAAGGTCGCCTGCGGAACCAAAATGGTAAAGATGCCACAGTCTTGTTGCCAGTTTTCCCTTTCCCATTATTTGTCGGAATGCTGCAAGTGCCTCTAGGTCTCCCAGTCTAATTAGGTAGTTGTACTAAACCTTGCTACCTTAATTCTAGGCAAGCTATTATAGGTTGTGTCTCGGGTAGGGTCGGTGGTAGTCCTTGAAAAAATTGGCACGACTTGTTACTAATGATGACCCTTGTGGTTTAGCGCTTTTGATTATAATAGTTACTAATGAAAGGGTAGTTTTTTTATTAATCAACCTATAGGTTTTTCTTGCTGTACTTTGCTCTTCTCTACCATATAACATTTGCCTCTCGAGGCACTGCAACTTCTCTTGGTTCCTCTGCGGAAGAATACTGTCGACCTCTGCACGGACATGATTCATGAGTTGCCGTGATTGCGGGTGAGACCTTTTATTGCGTATAGATATTAAACTAGTGTTGACTGTCTAGGTCCCCGCGATCCTCGCTCCGCTTCTGTCTACTTTAATTAGAACTAAGTTCACTGCCTCTAAATCCCAATGTGCTGGTTTGCCCTGGCCTAGTGTACTATGGTTCGAATGATCCAAGGGAAGATGCGAAGTTCTGTTGGTGCTGGGAGCCATGTGGGAGTTCAGGGAAAACAAAAGGGAAAGGGGCGGGGGGGAGGTCACAGAAAGCCAGATGAAAGCTGCGTGACAGAACTCCCTATATAGCAGCTATTTGCCTTTTTTTAATACATGTCCTTGGTAAATGGATTACCTGTTGGGCTCTACAGATGGGAGGAAAGTTATTATGGATTCGGCAGGACGTGGGTGTTTGGCCCTCCTCCTCCTCAAAAGAATAATCACTACTAATCCGTAGTTTGATCGGGCGCGCACATGTCTCCCATAGCCACCTGTTCGCAGATGCTCCTGCCCTTGTCTGTATAACTTGTGGCCTGCAGCTGACTGTAACTTGTTAATTTTATTCTTGTTTTTCTTGCTATATTTGTATTTACAAGAGCACTGAATGATCTACACTAAACGGTAAATGCTCCTCAAAATTGAAAACCAGCCAGCTACTTCGTACAGGCTGCTTGCTTCAGAACTTTTCTCCATTACCGGCGGCAAAATAATTTAATCCAAGGTTTCGGAAAATTATAGCCAGGGACTTTGCAGAATGGGGAAAAATCTTTCTAATAGTTTTACTTGCTCTGGATATTTTTTTTAGTGAATTGATCAAAAAAGTAGCAAGTTGATAATGAATTTTGTTTTAATATCTTAAAATTTAGAGCAGAGTAACCAAATGGTTCTGTAAATAAACAAAACCTGGTACACTGACGTTGTAACCAAACATAAAACTTTAATTGTAATCTGACAAATATTTTATCTTGTTCGGCGCTTGTGAGGGAACAGAGAATACCACGAGAAGGTGAATGTGACCTTCAACAGCAACAACACTGTGAGTTACCTGCAGCGACGCTGGTGGGTGTGGGACCAGCAACTCTCTGGCAAGAACTCTCGAGACGACCTCATCTTCAGCCTCAACACCATCCCTGTGGTGAATAAGACGAGGGTTTGGGGCTCCGTGAATTGGTAGGGGGAGAGGAAGTAAGACTGAAAGGGTAAGAATTGTCTAAATGAGAAGAGTAGGTTTTTTCTCTTATCTTAACAGCATCAAGAGTTCTATAGAAAGACAGAGTATACCTGTAGACTTCGACATGGTGACGTCACCTAGTCTATGAACAGAGGGCCGAGTGTACATAGGTATTTCATGGCTCGAGGTGATTTCCACTGCAAGGAGAAGGGTGTTCTTGATTCATAGAATTTGAGCTGCCCTTCTCCTTCCTCGGATCAAACTTGACTGCTCATTCCGCACTCCCTATTACCATTAAAGGATAGGCGCTTCCCATGGAATTTAATTATGAAATTTTCTTAATTCATAAGAGGTCCTGATGCCCTGATAGAAGGGCATATGGTTTTTAAAGATGGTAGATCATAGCTCAGTAGTAGCACTTTAGACTGAACTGGAGAATCCGGATTTAATCCTGGGGAAACTTCCTACTGATGCCAATGTTTGCCTAGGGTGCTAAGCTAAGAAATGTGCAACACCTGGGTGTCAGAGACGTTTCGCCTCCGCAGTCGGCTGCATCAGTCTAATGCATGTTGCAGGTCTTTTTCATGATGTCTGTATTATACCATGATAATAATTCAGGAAATAAAGTACTTGGGTGTCCTGGAGTGTTTGTGTGTCCTGGAGGTGGTATGTGTCCCAGGGTGTCAAGGGCTGGGGGAGTTTGAAAGGAAGCCTGGGTAGGATGATCCTGTAGATTAACTGGTGGTAGACTTCTATGTCAAAAAACTGGACAAGTTCCGGTGGTGGTGGTTTTAGGTTAGTGTTGCTTGTGAACCTGGGTTTCGTGTAGTACCTGTGTTGTATGACCCATACGGATTTGGAGTTTTTTTTTTTTTTTTTTTAGAACCATGTACCAGGTTTTGCTGATAACTCCATAGTGTGGTGTGAATCCTGGAAATAGTGATATCCTCTTAGTACCAATGTTTGCCGTCTGATTATTTCTGATAGTGATAAATTCTTACCACACAGTAGAGGGAAAAATAATTTGTATGAGCATGCAGGTTTTTTTTTTCATTGCCTAAAACATCTCTGCAAATTAAGCCGTTAAGGTTTTGTTACAGTTTACCAAAAATATTCATTACTTAAACTTGATACATGGTTTGTATTGCAGTCTGCTGTATGGGCGGTGCGAGACGAGGAGATCTACCTGGCTGTTCTTAATAGAATGTTTAAAGACTTGGGCGAGAAGTTGGTCATCTCCGCCACTGTCAACGAACTTGTCTTCAGCGGAGTCAAGGTATACCTTGATTTTAAATCAACAAACTTGTGTACACCCGCATTGTGCGGTTACCCTATATGATGACAGGGAACTGAGGTAGCAAGGTGTTCCCTAACGTACTGCATCGCACAGGATGGTTGTATAAGAGTTAAGATCTGTCGGCGTGAAGATACTTTAAAGAGCACGAGAAGAGGCAAGTATCCCGCTACAGGGTCAGTATCCACGGAAGCTAAAGATTTGTAAAGTTTAGTTACTTGTGTGGGACTTACCATTGTTCAGGATAACATTGTTTACCCCTAAACATAAACAATGGAAGATGTCACAAAAGAGGCTGTGGAGGTTGGTAAGTGTAAGAGACTAATTGGGAGGAATTTCCAAGTTAAGGATGGATGGGGTTCGACTATTGTATGCACTATATGTACCAGAGGTCCGGTAGTTCTTTAGGGCAGTGAAAGTCTTGATCTGGAGAATCAGTTACCCTCTTCCTTGGAACAAACCTGATTATCTCCCATTCCCCATATGGATGTGGGCGCTTCTCCATCGTCTGGTGACAATTGACTTTCTCCACAGGACCCGATGCTGGACTGGTTACAGAAAGAAGTGGTAGCCAAGAACGGTTCCTACCATTTTCTTTTAAACATAATCGGTAGCAACTCTGCCATCGTCAGCTTCGACAAATTCGCCTGGTTCTACAAGGTTTGTCTGTTCAGTTTACATTTTTGTACAGCTCAGTAGATAACTTAAGAATTCCTTCACCAGGTCCACAATCATTTATTATAGGATCCTTAACATGGAAAATGTTTTTTCCTATTTTCTCACTTGAGCTCAACTTTAACTTGGTTCATTGCCTACTTGAAAGATATTCCTGTAGCTGTTGTGGCTGAATTAACACTTTCTTTCAGATATAACTAATTTTAACAAATCGCTGCAAGTTCAAAGATATTACCTGTCTAATACCCTCTATCCCTCGCCCATACCATTCCAAAAATGCCATATGCAACAACAGCATCCAAAAGTTTAATTTGAAAATTTCCTTTCAAGATAAACCTCTGAAAGTTTGTACCAAATTAAGAGGTAGTTTTAGTTATTGCACTGAACCTCCAAGTCTGCCAAAAGAAGATAAAGACTCTCACTAGAGGGCCTCATTTCCTTGTCCCATTCCTATTATAACTGACGTGCTGTCAACCAGAGGCTCTGCTACGTTCATTATAACTGACGTGCTGTCAACCAGAGGCTCTGCCACTGATTGGCAAGAAAATCCAATAGTAAAATTCAGAGATTAATAAGACTTAACGCCAATTGATAGCTTTAATTTCTGGAACAGACCCCTCAAGGGAGGTTCCTTGATGCAGGTGAGGGGCTCTTGATCTAGAATTGGATCTGTTAACAAAATCCCCGAACTGAGCCTGAATACCTTCCACCCCCCACACAGGTGCTGTATAGTCCCTATGGGTTTAGCGTTCCCCCTTGATTATCTGGAATAGGGCTAGGGATAAGCGCACGTGTAAAATATAAAACAAATAATTTTAATTATACAGGAAAATGACTTTCAACCACTACCTTGTGGCACCCAGGATAAGAACTTAATAATCAGTAGTTAAAAAAAACATGTACACAAGCTGACATTTTTTAAGTATACTGTTTTCCTCAAAGAACTTTGGATAAATAAGCAATGTTTGGTATGTTAAGGATTGATTAAATGTTTTCTTACAGCGCAATATGTCTCGTGACTACGATGGTTTGTTCAACATGAAGACTGGAGCGGACTCTCTATCTAACCTAGGTAACCTGATATGCTTCCACTTGGCACTAAAAAAATAAAAGTTTGATATTGTTTCGTGCAGATTAGAATAGTGCATGTGTAATTTCTACAACTGTTTCTTAATAGCTCAACTAATTATAACAGTTTCAAATTAGTGTAATTGCCGTATAATGAACTTAAAACTCTTAATTAAAATGTTAATGTGAATCCCTTGTTTGTGCCGGTGTTGTGTACCAGGTGTGATTGACTGGTGGAACAAGAAGCACCAGACTCCCTTCTTCTCGCCTCCCTGCAACCAGGTGTCTGGATCAGCAGGTGAACTCTTCCCTCCTGGTAGCAACAATGACCACCTCGTCGTCTTCAGCTCTGATCTCTGCATGTATGTATGATGGAGAGGGGGAAGAGAAGCAACAGCAGTACCATGGAGTAGTTCCTTTTTCCAGTTTGTCGGTATGGTGATACCGACAAACTGGAAAAAAACCTTATGTACAGTTCAGGACATTTAATAAACGTCCTGCACTGTACAAAAATCCTTTTCCAGCTTACTTTGTATGTGGGGTTCATTGCAGTCAGTATAGCAGGTTCAAATGTGTGAATAATGCCGAAAAGATCTATTAAGTGTGGATAGATTGGTAAACTATACAAAAATTTCTTGGAGGTACCTTGTAGGCATCTTAATCCTTCGTTGATCTGGGTTCCGCATAGGGGCATGGAATTGTTCTTCAAGGAGACGACCTACTCTAGGGGTGTCTATGCCAACCGCTTTTGGGGCACCAACCAGACTTTCGCTAACGGCTCCGTTGTCCCAGGCAAGGAGTGCTACTGCGTTAAGGGCACATGTGCCCCCACAGGTGAGCCTTTTGTTTACCCTTCAGAGCAGGTTATGATGCGGATCTCTCAAAAAATGATCCATTCAGTAGTGTCGACCCTGTAGTGAGGATGTAGTACAACTAAGAACATAAGGGTGGGTCAGTGGAGCAGTGACCTCTGGCACCAGTGCAACACTTTGTGGTCAGTCTGCATCTTCCAAGTGGTGTTTATTTTCCATGCCACAAATGATAATTATAGTAGACTGCACCAAAGGTGTTATTCTGGTACACTTTTGCCTTTCCACAACGCAGTAAATGACTTAAGTACCTTTCAAGTGGTAATTAAAATGAAACTTTGCAAAATGTTCACAGTGAGCCATTCTTAACTATTTTCTAAGCTAGAAAAGTAAAACAGTATTCATTTTTAAAGACCTGCAATTTCTTTGTCATTTTAAGTACAAAAATGAGAACTGAAAATTTTATAACCAGGCTGAAATGTATTAGAGAATATTTTATTAACCTTTTCGCCCAAAGGGGTCTTAATAATAAAAAAAACTCGGTTGGCGAAACCTCTATTAATATTTTTTCATACATTTTAAGTTCTTATTCTATATTTAAACTTTCCTGAATATCCAAAATGTCATTTTAAGGATGGCCACCATCTTCATTAAAATTGTAGCAGACAGAGTACGAAGATTAAACCCTCTACTTCTTGCTCTACTGTCGCAAGTTCACTTACACAAAACTTCGAGCAAGTTTAAAACTGTCACCAGCGCACATAATTATGGTACTGGGAAACCCTGTAGAACCTCCAAATACAGTAATGGTGTGGATGGTGAAATAGTACATTCATTCATGGAGGAAACTTTAAACTTGTAATGGAGTCACAGCGCCTCGGGAATGAAAGGTAATTTAGGTTTGAGGAAGGGGAAGATAGCTGCATCATGAGATATTTAATTGTTTCGTAAGTTCATATACAAGAGGATTAAAAAAAATTAACACTGGTAGTTTCCCACCGAGACAAGGTGACCCGAAAAAGAAGTCATTGTTAGAGCCGTGCCGATACAGAAATTCAAAAACTGCAACATATCTGAAAAAATGCCAGTAAATCGGTTAGTGGGGCTGGCTACGCTACATGCAACACAAGGATGATCAACAAATGGCCCATCAGAGCAAAGTAGGTTTGTGTTCACATATTTAGCATACGTACAAATGTTAAATCTGGTACATTCTTAACATTATCCTACTGAAAATGTATGGAAAGATGCATGTAATTTAGTTTGATCCGCTGCCCATTATGTGCTATAAATCAAAAATTGAATGCAGGCATTTTTGTTGAATTCGTGTGACTAAAACTGAATGAGTCTCAGCAAGGGGACACGATGACGCGTACCAGATCCAACAGATGAACTTTTCAGATTCTTTCGGCATTGGAATCAAACCAGTCTAATTTTTTAATCTCATTCCAGGACCATATTTTAACAAATTCACAGGTGCTTAGTAGAGATGGAAAAAGTTTCTCTAAATAGTGTTTGTAAAAAATGTAAAGGTACTTAACTGATAAAATTTCAGAGGAACACTCAAAGGCGACGGAGACTGTTGGTGAGTAACCAGCCTGAAGATCATGATAGATTTTGTGCAGCAAGAAGAATCGCGTTAAAAATTATAACTGTTACATTGACCCAACAAACCTTGATAAAGCCCTCTAAAAATTTCTATCCAGACGAAAATATTTTTAGAATATGGCCGACTTGGATTTGATTTGAAGTAAAGATAAAACTATTGGTGTTAGTCTGATGTAATACAGTAGGTGGTGTGATACTTGCACTATAAACTTAACAATTACATAATAAATTCAATAACAGTGTAAACGAGATTAGACAAGCATAACTATTTAATTAAAAATGTTTTTCAAAAGTTCAATCTATATTCCCGTCCAAGGTAAATATATTTCTGCTAACTCAGGCGTCTAGATTGTATACTGACACTTTTATACTGCTGCTGTTGTAGGTCTCTTGAACGCTGAGTCGTGTCGCATGGGTGCTCCTGCCTTCATCTCCTTCCCGCACTTCTTCAATGGTGATCCCTTCCTGCTGGAGGGCGTCACCGGCCTGGCTCCGAACCTCGCCAAGCACGCCTTCATACTAGATATCATTCCGGTGAGATTGTTGTTGAAATTTCCGTTTCCTAGATACGGAGACATAAGTCGGGTGAAATTTGTAATTAGTTGTCCTATATAGATGATCGAGTGGGGGTAATGTCCCCTCTCAAAAGAAGTTTTAAGATTTCCTAGAATAAACAGCATTTTAACGTACACTTCCATACCCCTTACCTTCTTCCTACAGCTATTCCCAAAGTTTCACTTTCAGATCTATGTACGACTTTAAATTTATTGTATCAAAGATAACTAGAAAATTTTTAGACTGAGTTTTTGATGTGACTAATTTAATAATTTATTTGTATTTAGGATATTTTCAGTTTATTTTAAGTGACGATTGATAGTTTTGAAAATCTTGCCATTTGATCAACATTGTTCAGTTCAACCAAACTAGGGGCGAGGAAATGGGGACAGACGAAGAATAGCCGGTGAGGAAGGCTGAAGGAGAAGAGAAATCAGACTAAACCAACGTCTAACTACTAACATTGTTAGACAAGCAGCTCTTTGTATTTTTAAGTTTCATTAGAAAGCAGTTTAAATTGTATGTAGTTGACGTCCCTTATCAACAGTGAAGTCACATTAGCATTAACAACGTTTTAGCTTTTCGTGTGTATTTTGCTTTTCATAATTAAAATAACTATGATCTGGTGTTAAGGTGTGATGATACGAGTGTTGCAGGAGCTGGGTGTTCCCCTGCGAGTGGCTGCGAGGCTGCAGATCAACATGCATGTACTTCCCTACCCAGGCCACAAGATGATGCACTTCGATAGAATAGAGTAAGTCCATTCCTCCCACTGTATATATTGTAACCTAGAAATAGGACTTCAGCACAACAGTAAAATGTATTGAGATTAATATAATATGCCTTAAGTTCCTCCTTTTCCCCACTCACTTATTATATCCAGTTTTGTTCAAACTATTCACTGTCATTGGCTGTACACTGGTTGCAATCTTATGACACACTTGGAGCACTCCCACTTTTGCAACCCGTCCGTGGATGTTGCAGAGTAGTGGGAGGTTTTTGGGGGAATATTCTTCCCCCCCCCCCTCCTCCATCCCCATTCAATGAAATTAAAACTTAAATTTACAAGTCATCTCGTCAGGTGACTTACCCACGAGCCAGTGTGAATTCATGTCGAGGTTTGGTTTATTCAGTACAGCATCGTCTCTTATATTAAACTTTTTAATAGGGAAAACCCTTGTTTAGTTCATTTTTAAATAGCTACTTCTGATCTTTAGTGATTGTCAAATTTGTGGTGTTCACATTCGGTACTAGAAGAATTTCTAGTGATTTTAGGATTAAAGCTTCAAAATTATTTTAACTGCCTACAGAATGTGTTTAAAACTGCCCATATATCTTCTGCAAAGATTTTGAGTTTTCGCAGTATCAATCTAAAAATAAAATTGCTAAAGGTTTAATCAAATTCGAGCGAACTTAATCATTTTTCTAAACACAAACATAAATCTTCAACATCTAAGCTCCTTCGATGTGATCAGTCCAGGACGAGTGACCTCAAGTTTGTAGTAAGTTTTTAGTCTGTGTCTGCGCTCTACCAAGTCTCGCCCTTTAAATCTACAGTTCTAAAATTATACATTTTTAATTTTAACTAATTATCGATAGTTATCCCTGAAGTACTTAGTGATGACATTTTTTTTCCTCCCACGTTTTCGTTTAAGAAACTCCTTATCCACTAGTTTACTGTAACTAGAAAACGGTTTAAACAACTATATTGGCATGGGCAAATGTCCTTTTGTCAGTTGTATAAAGGTCATTCCCGATTTTACTTTCTCTGCGATTACCTGATAGACTTGAAAGTTACTGGAGGGAGCAGGACACCTGGAGGACCTTTCTGGGGGTCAGCGTCGCTTAAATATCCAAGACTTTTTATGAAAGGTAAGTTGTATTTAGAGTTGAGGCTTAGGTGAAAACTTGTTAACCATGAATAAACTTAAATTATCTTCTACCCGACTTTAAATATTCAATGGTTTGTGGATTGTATAGGTAATTTTGCAAATTTTACTGAACACGAGCACTGTATGGCTCTTGTGGGTTTAGTGCTTAGTTCTGACTGTAATAATATTGAACGTATTAGTTTGAATGCGATAACTTGTGAATGACTCTTTATTGTCTTGACATCTTCAATGATGGTATTTAACTGCCTTTGAAATTTCGCCACAATCTAATGTTCCTTTTGTTGTGTGCATTAAAGAAAAGTGTGTGTGGGGGGGGGGGAGGAAGCTGGGATTATTGGATAAGGGGATAAGTTAATTTGATCTCTCAGCTACCGACACAAGTTTCGAAAAAATTCTCTTAAAACTACGAGTTTTTCAAAGTGAAATTTGGAAATATTGTGTAATTAGAAGTGAACCATGGTGGTACGCCTGCGCATGAATTATTAACATGCAGCGATCATGTCAGTGGTCTATATCTAAATTATTTCCATTAACCTATGCTGAAAACCTTTATTCTATGAAATGGGTGTCGAGAGATGGTATAAAATAACACAATGGAAGCATATACAAGCAGTTGAGATGATTTATTGCCAATATAGAATCTCGTTATACTGAATTTTTTTTAGTGTAAATGTGGCTAAAATTTGCAGCTGACTATTTAGTCACTTTAGAAGTTTGTCGGTCCTACACCATACACACAAATTCAAGATGAGGGCGAAACGTCTAAGGTTCCTTGCCATGTGTCATTTCACTAAAATTGTATCTCTTGGCTTTGCAGCATCTTGAGAAACGTGCCGGATGTGTATCTACCAACATTGTGGTTTGAAGTGCTGGCAGAAATGCCACCAGAGATGGCCTCCAAGATGAGTATAGTCTTGTACATCATAAAATCTCCCATCACCAACGTTATCATCTGGTGGACATTGTTAGTTTTGGCACTACTGGTCATAATGCTGGTCATCACACTCCACTACAAAAGAGTAGGTCGTCGCAGGATATAATAAAGTACAACCAATGTCAAAAATCCCCGACAATACCTCAAAAAAACTTTCACAGCTTGTTAGAAAATTTGTTATATATTATAAAGTTTTAACTTGTTTACTCCCTAGTAATAATTTATTTAGTCTTTAAATCTGTTATCTTCATTTTTTCCGCAAATATATATATTAAATTAAAAACTGTCATCTTGGTTTTCCATTTTCTGGTGCAGGTGATCAAATTTGGGTGCCACCTGCCTAAAAATTAATTTTTTTTTTTCATTATTCACAGCCACTTATTTACTCCTGATTATAGGATATTACATGCATGTGATATAAAATTTATTTTAATCGCATTTTTTAAATTATATCCTAATCTAATGTGAATAACTTTGATTATCCTAACTTTGGTAAGTCGTGTAGAAAAAAGTGGAAAGGGAAGTTTTGGTATTGTGTATCCTAAACTTTTATATACACATTCATACAAATCTAAAAATTTTGCTAGGTAAACACTAGGCTTAAGACTGCTCCGGCATTAAGCTTGGATGTCTTAAGCAAATTGTGCCAGTTAAGATAAAATTACGATAGTCGTCTTGTTGACTGACATTCTCACTTCAGCCTTAGTTATTTGTAACAAAAACAAAGGTTCCGTACAGTGAGAGGAACACTTGTTAAGGGTGGAGACTGTTGTAGAGCCGGTGAACACCTGTACACTGATGATTGCCGTCAAGAGTGGGCATTTGACCTCAGCCTGTTGGACCGCTCTGGTTGGAAAATCTCCCGATGGTTGACAGTGGAAATAAATGGTATAAAATACCGACAGTGGAAAAAATTAACACATAAGCAGTATAATGTGATCCTTTATTGACAACGTTTCGCCCACGCAGTGGGCTTTATCGTGTCACAAACAGATCTGTTTGTGACACGATAAAGCCCACTGCGTGGGCGAAACGTTGTCAATAAAGGATCACATTATACTGCTTGTTTATTTTTCCATGATTGACAGTGCTGAATGGCCCATAAGGATCTAGCGCTTTCTGTGAATATTAAAGGCAACTTCTGGAGACCTTCCAAAGCGCCAGGTTACGCATAGAGACTACGTTATGCAAGATTTATTTAATGTTTGGTGGTGTTGAGCGATGGTGGTATCTTCGATGTTAAGAGTGTCCTTGTGTGTAGCAGTTGTGCATGTTCACTGTGGAGCTACACTGCCCTACTGTTTATACTGCACCAGCACCACATTGCTGCCTGTAGTTGGTCCAGATGTGGTTTATAAAAGTACGTTCTATTATTTAGATGCGATGTTTCTTCTGTTCACTGTGGTCCCTTCAAGGAAGGTTACTAGATGCTGAACGTCTTAGTCCAAAAAAATGTAACTACCAAACTCCCGTAGATCAAAGCAGATAAGCTGCCATTCCATGGGCGGTTTGACCAACTACGGATATGGGGCTTTTTCACTTGTTAAAATCACTATTACAGCTAAGGTACGTACGTACACGCACAAAAGCTAGGACACTTGCGCATCTCTATTGAGGAGACTTAGACTGTCTCAGGCGCTTTCACTCTTAATATGGCACGAGGTGGTAGATTTGTACATTGGAGACAGGAGAGGTGCAGCAGTTGCAAGTCATAGGTAGGCGGGACCCACTATTGGATATGGATTACGCCGATAAGTGAGCCAGTGGTTAGCATATGTAGAAGTCATCCTCTGTATCAAGATTCATGATGTCGCTGTGTTAAGATGTGTATCATTACATCAAGGTGACACGTTAACACACACGGGCGACACCTGGGTATCTGTTTTCGCAAATGAAGTGTTGCACACGTCTCAACTGGTCAGTGTTACTTGTATATGCCTTTGATGTAACAATAAGTGTCTAACACTGTAGTAGTTATATTGTACAGATGCGTTCAACACTGCTAACTCTGATTCACTTTATGGACATAAACCATATCCTCTAGTGGGTAATCATCCCCCGTCACCCCCACACAAAAACAAACTACACACAAACTACACAAACAAACTCCACACATACACTCCACACACACACACACTACACACACTACACACACACACACACACTCCACACACACACATACACTCCACACACACTCCACACACATACACTACACACACACACACACACTACACACACACACACACTCCACACACACACTCCACACATCCACACACAACACTCCACACACATCACACTCACACACACACACACACTCACACACACACACACACTACACACACACACTCACACCACACACACACACACACACACACACACACACACACTCACACACACCACCACACACTACACACACACACAACACTCACACACACTACACCCACACACACAAAACACTCCACACACACACACATCACCACACACACACACACCACACTCCACACACACCCACACACACACTCCACCACACACACTCACACACACCACACCACACTCACACAACACCCACACACATCACACACACACTCCACACACACTCCACACACACATACACTCACACACATACACTCCACACACATACCTCACACACACATCACTCCACACACTCACTCACACACACACTCCACACACATACACTCCACACATACACCAACACACACTCCACACACACTACACTCCACACACACATACACTCCACACATACACTACACACATACACTCACACACACATACACTCCACACACACACACTACACACACACATACACTCACACACACATACACTCCACACACATACACTCCACACACATACACTCCACACACATACACTCCACACACATACACTCCACACACCACACACACTCCACACACACATACACTCCACACACACACACTCCACACACCTCACACTCACACACACACACACACTCACACATACACTCCACACACCTCACACACACAACACTCACACACACAACACTCACACACACCTCACACACACATACCTCCACACACACCCACACACTACACCACACACATACACTCACACACACCTCACACACACATACCTCACACACACACATACCTCACACACACTCCACACACACACACTCCACACACACACAACTCCACACACCTCCCACACACATCCACACCACACATACCTCACACACACTACCCACACAACACTCCACACACACACACTCACACACACACATACACTCACACACACTCCACACACAACACTCCACACACACAACCTCCACACACATCACACCACACACACCTCACACTACACTCACACAACCTACCTACACACACAACACTCACACCTCACTCACACACACATCACTCACACCTACACTCACACACATACCTCCACACCATACCTCCTCCACACACATACACTCACAACCTCTACACAACATCACACACACACTCACAACCCACACCACAACCTCCACACCTACACTCACACATACGACTCACACTCCACAACTACACAGCACTACATCAACCACCTCCACACACAACCTCTCCTACCTCACCCCTCACAATCACACCAACCTCTCAACTACCAGCACACACTCCAGCACAACCTCCCTACTCCACTAGGCTACACTCCACACACAACCTCTACACTGCCTCCACACGACACTCACAACCTACTACACACGCGCCATCACACACACCTGTCCTCGCACACTACCTACGCGACTGCGCTACAACCTACTCGACAACCTCTCAGCTAACCTTACCACACTACGCCACTCACACACCTACGGCACCTCTCGCACAGTACAGGAATCTTGTTCCTCGCTCACATACTAGGGCTCTTTCTCCTCAAGTACAAGAAGTCCTTGTTCCTCGAAGTCTTCTTGTCCTCCAGTACTAGGGCTCTTGTTCCTCGCAAGTACTAGGGGTCTTGTTCCTCGCAAGTACTAGGGGTCTTGTTCCTGCAAGACAGTTGCCTAGTCTAGGGGTCTTGTTCCTCGCAAGTACTAGGGGTCTTGTTCCTCGCAAGTACTAGGGGTCTTGTTCCTCGCAAGTACTAGGGGTCTTGTTCCTCGCAAGTACTAGGGGTCTTGTTCCTCGCAAGTACTAGGGGTCTTGTTCCTCCAAGTACTAGGGGTCTTGTTCCTCGCAAGTACTAGGGGTCTTGTTCCTCGCAAGTACTAGGGGTCTTGTTCCTCGCAAGTACTAGGGGTCTTGTTCCTCGCAAGTACTAGGGGGTCTTGTTCCTCGCAAGTACTAGGGGGTCTTGTTCCTCGCAAGTACTAGGGGGTCTTGTTCCTCGCAAGTACTAGGGGGTCTTGTTCCTCGCAAGTACTAGGGAGTCTTGTTCCTCGCAAGTACTAGGGGGTCTTGTTCCTCGCAAGTACTAGGGGGTCTTGTTCCTCGCAAGTACTAGGGGGTCTTGTTCCTCGCAAGTACTAGGGGGTCTTGTTCCTCGCAAGTACTAGGGGTCTTGTTCCTCGCAAGTACTAGGGGGTCTTGTTCCTCGCAAGTACTAGGGGGTCTTGTTCCTCGCAAGTACTAGGGGGTCTTGTTCCTCGCAAGTACTAGGGGGTCTAACTCAGAAATGACTGGTGACCTGCTTGCGGCTGACACTGTCGCTCCTCTTGTTGCTTCCTAGTAACAAGAACTTTGTTAAGTTATTGAGACAACTTGGCTGGAACCACCTGAGCTCTAACTCCTCGTCAGCTGTCAGCCCCGGGGCTGACACCATAGACGCTTCACTTAATTACTAATATATGTTTTTAAGTTGACTCAAAAAATGGATAATAATTTACGTATGAAATTTGTCATTTTATTTAGCTTCATGGGTTTAGCGCTTTTGATTATAATATTTAGCTTCAATAATTTTAGTACTAATGTTTATCGCCTTATTTACATATCAAAACATAACACATGTTTACACTTTCTGTGTAAATATTAAGAGGTTTTTACATATTAAATTATGGATACAGGTCACCTGTGAACCAACAGGTCACCTGTATTCATTATTTAATGTAAAATTTTGAATGACTTAAGAGGCTTAATGACCCTCGTGTAGTGACTGGTGACGTGCAGTCTTAATGACCCTCTTGTAGTGACTGGTGATGTGCAGTCTTGACCCTCGTGTAGTGACTGGTTTTATACAGGCATCCTCCGAAGCATGGTTCCACGTTAACTACCAAACTGCTTGAAGGGAAGGGTTGAAACTAGTGCCAGCGGCTTGATTTCCTCTCCGTCAATCCCGAGACTTGATTTCCGGTCATCCTAACCGGAGGTGACCGCGGAATCAATTTAAGCGCACAACCTTTACAGATAAATATTATAGAAACAGAGGTCCAACATGGCGGGCTAGTGTTTACATTATCAGTGAGCGAGACTCCTTGTCATCAGAGTCTATGTAATCATTATTTCTGTATTGCATTTTAAATAATTCATGTATATTAATCATAGTATACTATGTCTTACTATTGTAATAATTTGAGTTAATCACGCGGTTTTGAGGGGAAAAAGGGTGTTGATTATTGAAGAGTGAAGGGGAAATGGGGTGCCTGCTTGCCTCATTCCTTCCCACCCCTCACTCCCTCCCTTCCCCAGTTTCCCAGTCTACTAACCTTCAGTACACCTGGAGGTCCCAGTGTGGCCGTGTGTATGAGTGTCTGCCAGGATATACTTCTACTACCTCTGTCAGCAGTGAACTACTACTCTAGCAGGAAGGTAAGTTGTACCTCTCAATGATGTCATTGCATTATTTATTTACACAGTCTAAGACTGCTGTGATTTACAGTAGGGGCAGTTGTTTACACTGACCTAACATTTATCTTTTTTTCATTTTTAAATAAGATTTTACTAAACTTCAGTTATTGGTTTTCATTTTGTTCTACATCAGACATCGTTATGGGATACAATTACCTGTAATCTTAATGACTGGCGAAGTCGAAAGGTTTTAAACCTAACAAGCGTAATTATGACATTAAATTACACATGACTGATGTGTACTGCGCAGAATGACTTGCAGACTTTACTGTTATTTAATGTACTCGTGTTAGCGTCTGCTGGCCACCACACCTTTAAAATGTTTACCACTAACTGTAAACTGACAACTTAAATCTAGAAACGCATTTAAAATTAGATACATTCGCAGTGTGCGGCTACCCTTTTCTATTAATAGTAACAGTGTTAGCCTTTTTTTTGTCATTGCATGTTAAAGGCTCAACTCTGTGTCAACTAACAATGAGACAAACTACTCTCCCAGCCAGCTTGCAATGGCCTGAGCTGGGAGGTTCCAATAGAACCATAACGATGTCACCCACTAGTGGTTCAGCAGTGACGGTAGTGTTATTAAACCTTCCACTAGTGGTTCAGCAGTGACGGTAGTGTTATTAAACCTTCCACTAGTGATTCAGCAAACGATGTGCTAACCTTAATGCTGGTGAAGGGATCTTTCTCCAAGAAATTGGAAAAAAATTACTGAACTCGAGACAGACAAGTCACAGATCCATCCCAATTGTGACTTGATACACCATCTCTATCTCTCTCCTAACTGTCGACATGATCTTGGCGCGAAACCCAGTATTTTCTGTTTTCCTGGTGTCCTCAGCTCCCACCAGGCAGGTGAGGCCGTCCAAGCCAAGGACAACATGACCCAAACGGAGGGCAGGAATGTCTCCCACGTCCCTCACAGCCACACACAGGTTAGGCCGTCCACTCGAGTCGTAGTCCACTAGAACGTCTCCTCTCTTTATTCCTCCTGTAGCTGCTGGAAGCCCGTGACCTCCATCTACTAACTTCACGTCGGGGAGGCTGACTTTCACTACGGTCTGTGTGGAGGGCGTGCTAGGCGAGCGGGATGTAGAGTAATAAGACACGAGTCTCGTCTTGTACCTGCCTCCCACCATCAACTGCTTCTCTACTAGTGTGTGAGAGTCTTCAGAGGGAGAGAAGCCGTTGCCACGAGGGGACATGGTTGAGCGGCGCCGCCGCTTGAGGTATTCTTTGATATGCTCCTCAGATGGCACCATTATCATCGTCACGTCCAGGTGGTCGTGGTCACTCACCTGGATGAAGTACCTGTCAACACAACAGGCAAGATCACCATGAAGAATATTGCACGTGAAAATAAATGCGAACTAAATTTAAATTTGAAAATGGAATATAGCTATGAAACCAAACAGAAAATTCCCTTGTGAATTGTTGTAGTGTTGTACTTTTTTCCAGTTTTTGCATTTTTTCCCAATGATTTTGCAGTATTTTTGTTTTCTTCGGTGATATAATTAGTCCCCTGTTCTGGCAGGACATATCCACTGCAGAGGGTTGCTGGTTGTTACTGACACTTTGCCCCTTCAAGAAGAGAAAGTGGAGGGAAGAAGTTACCTTGAAAAATACTCTTGATCCAAGGAATTGTAGACGCCCTTCCCTTCCTCGGAACAAACTAGATTACTTAACATTCCCCCATGGATTGTATAACCCTTACATGACCGATTCCCCGTGATTATAATAAAGTATGCGTCTTTACATTACTTAAATGACAACTTTGTACAAGTGGAAGTGAGCGCCTCAAGAGTGGCATGAGTCCCACCTCTAGACTCCACATCTGAGTGAGTGAGAGAGAGTTTAGGTAAGACCCCGTGTGGGGTGAGCTGGGAAGACGGGACAGGCGAAGAATAGCGTTGGAGAGGAGTGTCCACAGTCGTAGAGAAAGTGGCAGGGCTTAACCCAGCAGCTAGGTGATCGTGGGGCAGATTGGAGAATCAGGAGCAGGATCTGTTGCAACGTTCTTGTGGAGGTTGGAGGTGTCAGTCTCGACAAGCTGGCAGCAGGTTAGTTCGCAGGAGAGGGCAGGCAGGTAGGAACATCAGAAGGCAGCATACTGGTGATGTTATTTGACGTGATTAAGGTGGCAGGTTTGCAGAGGAGCCATTTTCAAATTTCATGAAAATGGCTCCTCCATTACATCCAGATTTGCATCTTTCCAACATGGTTAATTTAATATTAATGGCTGCTTTTTTCCCCTCTCGTTTTGATGAGCTACACACGTATGCAACAGTTACGTATCATTATTGTTGAAACGATTTGCTTACACGGTTTCTTCAGTCAATAGTAGTCGATAGGTTTCAAACTTAATAACCCAACCAACCTGATGTCCGGATTGAAGATGATGTATGGAACGAGCGTGGACACTACGACGTTTCGAGCGTTGCCAGGGAAGGCCTGGTCAGTGGCTCCTCCACACGGTCTACCGTGGCCAGGACTAGGACTGCGCCGCCGCCTCTGTAACACAAACTGTCTCTATGAACATTTATTACGGTCATGGGAAAAGCGCTGAACCCATAAGGGCCATACAGCACCTGAAGAAAGGGAGACCAGATTCAGTCCAGAGAATGGGAGGATAGCTCAAGTTCCTGAGAACTAGAGCTCTTCGTGGAGAACCAGGCACCTCTCTTCATGGGTGTATACATTCAGTCTGCCCAATCACAAGTGAACAGAAAACATCTTAAAATATTAATGTGCTTATGCTCAGTGATCTGTTATTATAGTGAATTATTTATAAGGTAATTAAGCGTGTTCAGTGAACCATTAAATTTGTATTGTAAAATGATTTGTGGTCTCTCATTCAGGTCTCAAAATGGATTTAGTGATAGGTCCATTTTGCGGCTTATCACATAAACGACCTCTTCAAAATTACCTAAAAGATTGATTATTTTTTAAATTAAAAAAAATGCAGGTAACAGTAACTGAGGCTGACATTATTTCCAAACACTCCGGCTGTGGTTGCCGCGGAGACTCACTCTG
The DNA here is from genome assembly GCA_009830355.1 of Cherax destructor. Classification (NCBI taxonomy): domain Eukaryota; kingdom Metazoa; phylum Arthropoda; class Malacostraca; order Decapoda; family Parastacidae; genus Cherax; species Cherax destructor. The sequence continues at coordinate 540,045 of WNWK01000136.1, forward strand.
TTGTAGGGGGATACCTGCAGCATATCTCTGTTAGGGGGCGGGATCTCCCCCAGGTATGGCAGCAGAAGGTGGCTCAGGTGCACCCACGGAATAGGCATCACCCAGTCACCCATCCTGAAGCAAGAAAAAATAAAGGTCCATATTTAAACTGTAGCTGTGTCTTCTCATCAGAAGGGCCAGGTATACAGGAATGCCAGGTATACAGGAATGCCAGGTATACAGGAATGCCAGGTATACAGGAATACAGGTATACAGGAATGCCAGGTATACAGGAATGCCAGGTATACAGGAATGCCAGGTATACAGGAATGCCAGGTATACAGGAATGCCAGGTATACAGGAATGCCAGGTATACAGGAATGCCAGGTATACAGGAATACAGGTATACAGGCATGGCTAGATACAAGAGGTACACAATAACTTAGTATCTTAATAAAGCCTTTCAGAGAGGTGATGGGCTCTTGGTCTGAAGAATTAAAGGTATTCTGCCCGTCCTGGGGTCAAATCTAATTGTCTCCCATTCCCCAGGCACTGCATAGTCCTTACGGGTTTAGTTCTTCCCCATGAATATCATAATTGTCAGCAATATTCCCTATGGATTCCAACCTCGAGGTGCTGACACTGACCCCAAGGTCTGTGTGTGTGTGTGATGTGTGTGTGTGTGTGTGTGTGTGGTGTGTGTGTGGATGGGTGGCCAACACTGACCTGAGGTAGACCTTGTCAGTATCTGTGATGACGATGCTGGCGAAAGTGTACAGCGGAGGGAGAGGTAAACCAGGTCGTTCCAGTCGTGCTGGTGCTCCTCCCACTCCTTCAGTCGCTCGCGGATCATCTTCAGGTTCCTCCCTGATGCCACCACCTCCTGGGCCTCCTGCACACCTCCGCTATGTACGCGCATTCCTTGATGCGCAGGGTCGACGAGATGGCCTCCCTCGCATTGCTCTGATGATGTCATTAAGATCAAATTAGAAATTTGGATCTGACGCCGGTGAAGTAGAATGAAAAAATCCTACAGAAATATTTTATGCAATTAGCTCAATTTTCTTTTTGTTTTAGCATATTGAAAAAAATATTGACAAGAAGACAATGCATGGAGGTCTTGGTAAAAACAAAAAGACAATACCAGTGGCAGGAACAGTGAGATAGAACGGACCGAAACGCTGTCATACGAATAGGCTTTGTCAATTAAAAAAAATGACTAGTTCACAGGAACACGAGTCTAGATATACGGAAGATAGTAGAGTTCACCTTTGTTGTGCAAGGAAAAAAATGGAGCGGAGGATTGGAAGCCTAGCACTGTGTGCCACTCTTCAACAAGACAACTAAGGTTAATACAGATGCTGCCTAGCAATGTCATGGATGGTGATGGTGTTAAAAATATCGCATTGGGTTTGTGTAGAATACCAGGGCGCCAGGGAGAAGGTAACTACAGTAAGTCCTCACTTTACGTCGACGACAGGTTCTTGGAAACTACTACTTTAAGCGAGACAACGTATAACGAAACCAGTTTTACCATAAGATCGCTGTCCATCTTCAAACCTCTTTAAAACTTCTAGTTTTGTTTCTAATGTCACACTTTTTCTCTGTTTTTTTTGTGGCCCCACACATCAGGGATGTACAGTGCACCTTTAGCACTCATTGCAACAGGATTAAATCAAGGAATAAATGTTTACAAAGTGAAAAATTGTTATGAGCACCACTTACCACCAGGCAGTTCAAAAACAAATAATAACAAATATGGCGGGACACACACACCTACATTCACTCATACTGGGACAATTTAGACACGTCGATTAACCTAACATGCACATTTTTGGGATGTGGGAGAAAACCGGAGTACCCGGAGAAAAGCCACGCAGACATGGAGTGAACGTGCAAACTCCACAATGTGACCCCAGCCTGAAATTATTTTTCCTCATCAACTTTATAGCGAAACGACGTTGAACGAAACAATGTTAAGCGAGGACTTACTGTACAGGCAAATCACACTAGCATCACACACCATAATGATCTTCAAGAGAGTATTAAGAGGTCAATTTACGGTTTTATGCCAAAGCATGAACTTCACAACTGTGATGAACACAGTTTAACTGAGTGATGATCATGCTTCTAACAACAACACCACATTTCACAAAATCATGAAGACACAAAAATAAAATAGTAAACATATTTTATATACGGGTTCTAAAAATGATTTTTTTTTATCATGGCGTCTTTATTTATTATTAGTATATATATTATATTCTGTAGTGAGCACTAAACTCACATGGATCCTACAGCGCCGGTGGAATGAGATTCAATTCGACTAACCCCATCCAGGTGTCTTGTTAGACATAGACAACATATATGCAGGGTGACCAACTTGTTTTTGCTGCACTAGTGACCACTAGCAGGAGTCAGTGGTCCCAGAACTCACCACAACTTATAAAATGAAGATTAAAGATTAAGTAGGAAAGTTATAAGAGAAGATAAGATTTTGTTCGAAGTTTTAACCCCAGAGGGTTAGCCACCCAGGATAACCCAAGAAAGTCAGTGCGTCATCTTGTCCCCCAGGATGCGACCCACGTCAGTCGACTAACACCCAGGTACCTGCTTGCTTGCTAGGTTAACGGGGACAATAGGTGTAAAGAAACACGCTCAATGTATCCACCCTTGCCGGGGATCGAACCAGGGACACTCAGTGTGTGAAGCGAGAGGTTGCCTACCAGGCCACGGGACCCCTACGGGTTTAGAATTTCTCATCGGGTATAATAAAAATGGCAAACCGTGTTTTGTATGTATATTTTATTCAGGGGAAAAGCGCTAAACCCGTAAGGATCAAATAGCATTTTTTTTTTAGGAATGCGAGGCAGTAAGGTTCGATGCAAGTAAGGGGCATGGCAAGTCCAGTTCCTTGGATCAAGAGCCCCCTCAGCGGCATCAGGCACCTCCATTGAAAAGTAGATGTAAATTATATGAACTATAAGCACGTTTCGCACACCTCATCTCTGACACCATCTAAACAATTGACACCTAACTGCTACTCCTAGGACCAACTCGTCATGGGTTTAAATTCCACATGTTCCGCCAGTTGAATTGACACTTATAAACAATTTCATTGTTTACAAATGTAACGAGTAGTTCAGTAGTATCGGAAGACTCACCTGCGTCGAGTATTTCATGTACTTGGAATACACTTGGATGAGTGTGTCGTGGAGAGACTTAAGTATCGTGTAGTGCCTCAGAAGTGTGACTGCCTCGGTACGGAGAGTTGCAAGTGCGTCAGGGGTGCTGAGGACCCGGTGCGCCTCCTGGTGGTCACCGTGCACTCCTGGCACATCACCTCACGGCACTTGCTGCAGTAGAGGTTGAGAGGAATCCCGTGGGCCGCTGTCCGCATACAAACATTATTAGTTAATGGTGGGTGGGTCAACCAGCATGTTTGTGGCATGTGTCTTGGGTAGTGGATGTGGTGGGTGAGTCAACCAGCATGTTTGTGGCGTGTGTGTCTTGGGTAGGACGTGGTGGGCCAAGAGCCTCAACCAATCCGAATGATCAAATGGTTTATAGAACGCCGACAAGTTGTGCAACACATAGGTATCTTTATTCTGTACTCGCCAACAGTGGCTTCTTCAGTCCAATGCAGAGGAAGGTGGAAAACGAGGAGGAGTTGAGGTAATCAGTCTCTAAACCTGAAGTTGATGTGGTCAGTCCATCACGACTGATGGACTGACCACATCGACTCCAGGATGAGGGACTGATTACCTCAACTCCTCCTCATCTTCCACCTTTCTCTGTACTGGACTGAAGAAGCCACTGGTTAGCGAAACGTTTCCAGAAAGATACCAAAACGTTGCACAAGTGTCTTAATTTATCCGGATGATCCACACGGGTTAAATTACTACATCTCATCTCTCTCTCCCGATTTGATATCAGTCTAGAATGAGGATAAAAACATAAGAATGTTGGATTTCCAGATGGCCTTCAGGCCTATACTAGGCAGGTCTTTCTCGAACCTAATTCAAATTTCATTTGTTTTTTATTACCAATTTATGAAATAACGGTTATTTGATAAATGACAGTTTTGTTATTAACTAGCTGTGCATACATAGTATGTATTAACTAGTTGTGTAAACATGTGTATACACGGTTATAGCTGTGTATACATGTGTATTAACTGGCTGCATATACTTGTGTATCGGTATGTACTGACTACAGGGCTCCTGGTCCTGCTCCAGGCTGCGCACAGATGGCTTGCGATGGCTGTTTCGCGCTGGCTTCTTGGGTACTTCTTTCCGGGACTCCCTGCTGCTGCTGCTGCTGCTGCTGCTGCCTGAAACACCAACATGTGTCAACATTACGTCTAAATGTCACCACAGCACCGGATGTGTATATATATATATGTGTGTGTGTGTGTGTGTGTGTGTTTTGTGTGTGTGTGTGTGTGTTTGTATGTGTGTGTGTGTGTGTGTACTCATCTAGTTGTGGTTGCAGGGATCGAGTCACAGCTCCTGGCCTCGCCTCTTCACTGTACTCACCTAGTTGTACTCACCTAGTTGGGTTGCAGTCGATCATAGCTCCCGGCCGCCTCACTGGCCACGTCACTCTCCCTGCGCCATGAGCTTTATCATACCTCTTCTTAAAGCTATGTATGGAGCCTGCCTCCACTACATCACTTCCTAAACTATTCCACTTCCCGACCACTCTGCGACTGAAGAAATACTTCCTAACATCTCTGTGATTCATCTGAGTCTTCAACTTCCAACTGTGTCCCCTTGTTGCTGTGTCCCATCTCTGGAACATTCTCTGTCCACTTTGTCAATTTCTCTCAGTATCTTATATGTTGTTATCATGTCCCCCCCTATCTCTCCTGTCCTCCAGTGTCATCAGGTCGATTTCCCTTAACCTCTCCTCGTAGGACATACCCCTTAGCTCCGGGACTAGTCTTGTTGCAAACCTTTGCACTTTCTCGAGCTTCTTCACGTGCTTGGCTAGGTGTGGGTTCCAGACTGGTGCTGCATACTCCAGTATGGGCCTAACGTACACAGTGTACAGGGTCCTGAACGATTCTTTATTAAGATGTCGGAATGCTGTTCTTAGGTTTGCTAGGCGCCCATATGCTGCAGCAGTTATTTGGTTGATGTTCGCCTCAGGAGATGTGCCTGGTGTTATACTCACACCAAGGTATTTTTCCTTGATTGAGGTTTGCAGGTCTCTGGCCCCCTAGGCTGTACTCTCTCTGCGGTCTTCTTTGCCCTTCCCTAGTCTTCATGACTTTGCACTTGGTGGGGTTGAACTCCAGGAGCCAATTGCTGGACCAGGCTTGCAGCCTGTCCAGATCCCTTTGTAGTTCTGCCTGGTCCTCGTCCGACTGAATTCTTCACATCAACTTCACATCATCTGCAAACAGGGACACTTCGGAGTCTATTCCTTCCGTCACGTCGTTCACAAATACCAGAAACAGCACTGGTCCCAGGACTGACCCTGTGGAACCCTGTTCGTCACCGGCGCCCACTCTGACACCTCACCACGTACCATGACTCGCTGCTGTCTTCCTGACAGGTATTCCCTGATCCATTGTAGTGCCTTCCCTGTTACCCCTGCCTGGTCCTCCAACTTTTGCACTAATCTGTTGTGTGGAACTGTGTCAAAGGCCTTCTTACAGTCCAAGAATATGCAATCTACCCACCCCTCTCTCTCTTGTCTTATTGTTGTCACCCTGTCGTAGAACTCCAGTAGGTTTGTGACACAGGATTTCCAATCCCTGAAACCGTGTTGGCCGTCGTTGATAGCTATTCCTTTCTAGGTGTTGTGTGTGTGTGTGTGTATGTGTGTGTGTGTGTACTCACCTAATTGTGGTTGCAGGGGTCGATACTCGGCTCCTGGCACCGCCTCTTCACTGATCGCTACTGGGTCCCCTCTCTCCCTGCTGCATGAGCTTTATCATACCTCGTCTTAACGCTATGTATGGTTCCTGCCTCCACTACATCACTTGCTAGACTATTCCACTTCCTGACTACTCTATGGCTGAAGAAATACTTCCTAACATCCCTTTGATTCATCGGAGTCTTCAACTTCCAATTGTGACCCCTTGTTTCTGTGTCCCCTTTCTGGAACATCCTGTCTCTATCCACCTTGTTTATTCCACGCAGTATTTTGTATGTCGTTGTCATGTCTCCCCTAACCCTCCTGTCCTCCAGCGTCGTCAGGCCGATTTCCCTTAACCTTTCTTCGTAGGACATTTTCCTTAGCTCTGGAACTAACGTTGTCACAAACCTTTGCACTTTCTTTAATTTCTTGACGTGCTTGACCAGGTATGGGTTCCAAACTGATGCTGCATACTCTAGTATGGGCCTGACGTACACGGTGTACAGTGTCTTGAACGATTCCTTACTAAGGTATCGGAACGCTATTCTCAGGTTTGCCAGTCGCCCATATGCTGCAGCAGTTATCTGGTTGATGTGTGCTTCCGGAGACGTGCTTGGTGTTATACTCACCCCAAGATCTTTCTCCTTGAGCGAGGTTTGCAGTCTTTGCCCACCTAGCCTATACTCTGTCTGTAGTCTTCTTTGCCCTTCTCCGATCTTCATGACTTTACATTTGGCGGGGTTAAATTCGAGAAGCCAGTTGCTGGACCAGGTGTCCAGCATGTGTGTGTGTGTGTGTTGCCACAGGCTGCTGTAGTTGATGATAACTTATTGGAATAATGCTTGACGATATCCTCATTGCTTTACCGAAGTCTCCCAACTCAGGTTGGCAAGAGTATGGAGTCCCCCATCCTGCCTGCTGGAATATGACGGGGAACACATTTTGTGTTTCCAGTGTGTAACAAACATATAGAATACTTCCACAACACTGCTGATGTATCCAGTGTTGCTAAATAGAAATTTAAGAAATTACACTTTTCTGGGCAGGAAGTGCATGACAGCGTTCCCCACTGAGTGGAGGGAAGACACACTCTAGGGAGTGGAGGGAAGACAACACACTCTAGGGAGTGGAGGGGAGACAACACACTCTAGGGAGTGGAGGGGAGACAACGCACTCTAGGGAGTGGAGGGGAGACAACACACTCTAGGGAGTGGAGGGGAGACAACGCACTCTAGGGAGTGGAGGGGAGACAACGCAGGATCTACCACTGTTATTCCTATCATTAACACTTCCTGTTTCCTCCTTCTGTTCTTCCTGGGACGTCATCGGATGTTTCCATAAACTAAGACAGTGATACCAAATATTTTACTATATTTTTAGTATATTGTTGAAATATATCTGAAACTCGAATTATAGTTTATGTGGGAACTTCTAGCCTAAAATTACGGCCAGCGTTATTAAAGGTGCTTACTAAACACTGTAAATAAAGCTAATTTTTACATTAATAACTGATTGCACTTGTGTGAATGGTTCATTGCATTTGTAACTTGTTCAGCTATCAAAACTTAGGGGTCCAGTCCCTGAACCGATTATGTACCTCTGTAATCTTTTGACTACCGCCCACAGGATGGGTATGGGGTGTATAAAGACAATATACTATACTCACTGAATACAAGCTTCATACGTGTATAGTTTACGACTAAACCCAGAAGGGTAGATGATTAACATGACCCAGGAGCTTGATTCTAATTACCGTAAGCAAAACAAAGTGTATATAAACATATGCAATACATAGGAAAGATAATTCGTAACTAAGCAGTCTTTAGAACTTTGAAAGATATTTCTTCTAACATTGACTATTAATGTTAGTAAATCGTCAAGGTCCTCCTCCACGATTCACATGAGGATTTTATCTTCAGTTCTTGTAAAAACAACGCCAAGAAAAATGTTGAACCTGGCATGACAACAGCAACCTCTTTCTCGACCAGACTCAAGAAGAGAGAAAACTTTTCTCTCTTCTTGAGTCTCGGTCGAGAAAGAGGTTGCTGTTGTCATGCCAGGGTGAACATTTTTCTTGGCGTTGACCTGAGCCTTTGTCCTTAAGCATAATCATTCCTTTTCCTTTTAAAAAAAATATAGTTTAGGGAAGCAGCACAATGCGGGTATACTGTCTTAGTTATTAAAAAAGAAATTTATAGGTTTCAGCCATAGCCTTGGAAAATGTTATTTTCCCTTGCAAGGAAGCAATACGTTTGATTATATGCTAGTGCTCCAACAATATATATACGTATATGAAAACCTAAAACAGTGAGATAAATCACTTTTGATAAGTCCCCCAGCTAAATAAAATATTTCTCAGCCAAAATGTCCTAGGGAAAACTGCAGAGAACACCTCGTTCTATAACATTTTTTTTAATATGGAGATCGTTCTCCATTTGCAGTAAAACAACAACAATTCATCGAGGAAATCGTTCATATAGCATTTGAACAGTATCTAGGGAAATTTTAAGCTATTCCTTAAGCAAAACCTGCTCTAACTCTTCCAAAGACGACGGTGGAGGAAATCTGTTTCTGACTTGATGTTCCAAGTGACCTCACAGATACTCGATAATATTTAGATCCAGCGATTTTGAGGGCCAATCTAAGTGTTGGACTTCACTTTCATGTTCTTCATGCCAATTTTGAACAACTCTAGCGATGTGAATTGGTGCATTATCGTCTTGGAAGATAACGCAAAAAAAAAGCGTCCTGTAACACATTTAAATTGATTATTCAGTTATTCGACAGTTCAGTCAGCAGGCATTAATGTTATTTTGTCCAACCCCTGTATTAGAGAACACTTACCTAGTGTGTGCGATGTGCGCATCGACCTGGTCCCTGGGGAAAGCGTGTGAGTCATCGTGGTCTCTAAGGAAGGCGTATGCGTCGTCGTGGTCCCTGAGGAAGGCGTGTCTGTCGTCTTTGTCTCTGAGCAGGAGTTAGGTTCTCGGGTACGCTTCTTGATGCAGCCTGCCCTGCTAAAACTACTCTCTTTTCGATGAGCCTTAGACAGTGAGATTTTATCTACGATATTCTGAATCGGGGGTTTATGCATCACTCTTAAGTCGTCGGCACTTCGCATAACGTTACATGACCTGACACTGTCGTTGTGTGTGCCGCAAGACGTGAACGATTTGGCTCGCAGACTTGTAGCAATAACCTTGCTGCCCTCCATTCCAGTATCCCCAACAGAATTACAGTTCAGATTATATCGATGACTTTCATCTTGGTTAAATGGCCCCATCTCCTCGTCAGCATGTCTAGTGATATTTTCACTATTCTGAAATTCGCTAGGAACTTCCTGGAATCGACAATATATGTCTTCCAGTATAGTGCTGGAAGAGCCAGTAATCGGGGCCGCCTGGCCTGAAGCTCTGGTCCTCGGAGGCTTGGGTGGCGCACTGCTGTAATTTGTTACTTTATTTCTTCTCAGGGTAACTGATGAGGAGTTGGTTTCGTTAAGGCTAATATTATAAATATCTTTAGCCTCGTCATCCATTAATGAGACTGTCTCGAGGTCTTCACGTATGGCTGCTTCAGTCTGTGTGATTGAAGTAGCCGAACGTATTATAGTTTCAGCTGATAGTTCCTGAAGAGTTTCACCTTCAGTTTCTGGTTGTCCGAGACTCACCGAGTCTCCACATACTTGTGATGGAGATAGAGTATGATTATCTAAAAAAGATAATCTAAATTTTAATGTATTTCCTTCTTTCGGCAGCTGTCCAATATTCAGTTTATCTTCACCTTGTGACTCTTCATGTGCTGTTATTTCATTATTCACTGAATTTTCACTTATGTTGTCATTCGGCGATTTTTTAGTCGTACCTGTATTTCCAGTTACCAGAGTTGTCATTGTGTCTTCACTCGGCCGCTTTCCTGAAGCTTCCAAGAAGTCCCTCAGTAATGCAGCACGCGTCATGTTCCCTGGTTCTGTGTCAGTCGCTGCTTCACTTGGTGTTGCCTGAGTGTTGAGGTTGCCATAGTTTGAGCGTTTATGGGAGGCAATGTGTATCTTCATTGACTTGCTTCAGAGTGAAGGCAGCGTTCTCAGCCTCATCAAAAATATTGTCATCGAGAAAACTGCCATCAATGCAGTCGTCTCCAGTGTTGGATTCATTGTCGGTGATAGAGTCATTATCAATGTTGGATTCCTCACCAGCGTTAGACTCATCGTCAGAGATAGACTCGTCCTCGGAAAGAGAGCCTTCACCAGCACTGCATTCATCGTCAGCGATGGACTCATCGTCACCGCTGGATTCATCACTAGCGGAGGAGTCGCCGCTATCCAGAGGAGAACAGGGTCCAGGGAGCGGTGGTAGTCTGCCTCGCCTTGACACCGAGCCACGGAAGAGTCAGAGACAGACGCATTGCTCGGCCGGTACATGTGGATTCGATCCGATAAATAAACCACTAGACTCTGAACACTCCGGCTGTAACAAAAATTATACAACTTAATCAACAAATTTTATACTTAACAAGAATACTACGTCTCAATGTAAATACACAAAGAAATGTATCTCCCTCAATATATATATATATACATACTGAAGTGTATCTCTCATTGTACGTGTATATGCAATTTTGTTTGTATTCATACACTCATAGGTGTATGTCTGTATATATGCTATACGCTAAGAAGCGATGCTTGTCTATATACTATACTCAAGTGGATGTCCGTATATATACACTGATAAACGTAAAATCTCAGTCCAAGTACACAGAGTCGTGTATATTTCAGTGTATATACAATAAGACGTTTATATTTCTTTAGTCAACAGATTCTCATCTTAAAACGTCGAATGACGTTTTCCATAACGTTTATCATTCAACGTTTCCTATTTTTCTCGGTTTTCTTTTCAGTTAATTTAAGTAAATTTAGGTTAGGGTTAGGTTACGTAAATACATACAAACATATTAACAGAATATTTAACATAATTGTCTGGTAACGAAGCGACAGAACAAAACTATTAAACGTGAAATGGTGACTTGTGTACCACTGTTGGTGCTAAAATGGTTGACGTGTACCACTGTTGGTGCTAGAATGGTTGACGTGTACCACTGTTGGTGCTAGAATGGTTGACGTGTACCACTGTTGGTACTAGAATGGTTGACGTGTACCACTGTTGGTGCTGGAATGGTTGACGTGTACCACTGTTGGTGCTGGAATGGTTGACGTGTACCACTGTTGGTGCTGGAATGGTTGACGTGTACCACTGTTGGTGCTGGAATGGTTGACGTGTACCACTCTTGGTGCTGGAATGGTTGACGTGTACCACTGTTGGTGCTAGAATGGTTGACGTGTACCACTCTTGGTGCTAGAATGGTTGACGTGTACCACTGTTGGTGCTGGAATGGTTAACGTGTACCACTGTTGGTGCTGGAATGGTTAACGTGTACCACTGTTGGTGCTGGAATGGTTGACGTGTACCACTGTTGGTGCTAGAATGGTTGACGTGTACCACTCTTGGTGCTGGAATGGTTGACGTGTACCACTGTTGGTGCTAGAATGGTTGACGTGTACCACTGTTGGTGCTAGAATGGTTGACGTGTACCACTGTTGGTGCTGGAATGGTTGACGTGTACCACTGTTGGTGCTGGAATGGTTGACGTGTACCACTGTTGGGGCTGAATTGAGTGACATTTGGTCTGGAATGGTTAAGTGTACCACTGTTGGTGCTGGAATGGTTACGTGTACCAATGTTGGTGCTAGAATGGTTGACGTGTACCACCTTTGGTGCTAGAATGGTTGACGTGTACCACTGTTGGTGCTGGAATGGTTAACGTGTACCACTGTTGAGTGCTGGAATGGTTAACGTTACCATGCTTGGTGCTGGAATGGTTGACGTGTACCACTGTTGGTTCTGGAAGGGTTGACGTGTACCACTCTTGGTGCTGGAATGGTTAACGTGTACCACTGTTGGTGCTAGAATGGTTGACGTGTACCACTGTTGGTGCTGGAATGGTTAACGTGTACCACTGTTGGTGCTGGAATGTTGACGTGTACCACTGTTGGTGCTGAAGGTTGAGTGTACCACTTTGGTGCTGGAATGGTTGACGTGTACCACTGCTGGTGCTGGAATGGTTGAACGTTGGTGCTGGAATGGTTGACGTGTCCCTTGTCTGGAATGTTGACGTACCATTTGGTGCGAATGGTTTGACCACTGTTGTCTGGAAGGTTGACGGTACCACTGTTGTGCTTGGGCTAAATGGTTGACGTTACCACTGTTGGTGCTGAATGTTACGTTCCACTGTTGGTCTGGAATGGTACGTGTACCACTTGGTGCTGGAATGTTACGTCCTGTTGTGAATGGTTGACGTGTACCCTTTGGTGCTGAATGGTGACGTGTACCACTTTGGCTGGAATGGTTGCGTGTACATTTGGTGCGATGGTTGATACCATTTTGCTGGAATGTTAGGTACCACTGTGGTGCGAAGGTTGCGTGTCCACCTGTGCAATGTTGCGTACACTGTTGGGCTGAATGGTTGACGTACCGTGCTGGTTGAGTGTACACCTGGTGCGAAGTGGGTCCATGGTGTTGCGTACTGTTGGTGGTTGAGTGTCTTGGTGTGAATGGTTGACGTACCACTTTGGTGAATGGTTGACGTACCACTTTGGTGCTGGAATGGTTGACGTACCACTTGGTGCTGAATGGTTGCGTACCACTTGGGCTGAATGTTATGTACCATTGAATGGTACGTACCACTTGTGATGTTACGTACCACTGTGAATGGTTGACGTACACTGTGTGCTAGAATGGTTACGTCACTTGTGCTGAATGGTTGACGTACCACCTGTGCTGAATTGTACACTTGGTGCTGAATTTACCTTGTGCTGGAAGTGCGTCCTTTGTGCTGAATGGGTACCTGGTGCTGGAATGGTTACGTACCACTTGGTGCTAATGGTTACGTACTTGGAATGCGTACCCTTGTCGAATGTAGGTACCACTGTTGGTGCTGGAATGGTTGACGTGTACCACTTTGGTGCTGGAATGGTTGACGTGTACCACTCTTGGTCTGGAATGGTTGACGGTACCACTTTGGTGCTGGAATGGTTGACTGTACCACTGTTGGTGCTGAATGGTTGACGTGTACCACTGTTGGTGCTGGAATGTTACGTGTACCAGTGGTGCTGAATGGTTGAGGTACCACTTGGTGCTGAATGGTTGACGTGTACCACTGTTGGTGCTGAATGGTTGACTGTACCACTTTGGTGCTGGAATGGTTACGTACCACTGTTGGTGCTGGAATGGTTGACGTGTACCACTTTGGTGCTGGAATGGTTACGTGACCACTCTGGTGCTGGAATGGTTGACGTGTACCACTTTGGTGCTAGAATGGTTGACGTGTACCACTGTTGGTGCTGAATGGTTACGTGTACCACTTTGGTGCTGAATGGTTGACGTGTACCACTTTGGTGCTGAATGGTTGACGTGTACCACTTTGGTGCTGGAATGGTTGACGTGTACCACTTTGGTGCTGGAATGGTTGACGTGTACCACTTTGGTGTAGAATGGTTGACTGTACCACTTTGGTGCTGAATGGTTGACGTGTACCACTGTTGGTGCTGGAATGGTTGACGTGTACCACTTTGGTGCTGGAATGGTTGACGTGTACCACTTTGGTGCTGGAATGGTTGACGTGTACCACTGTTGGTGCTAGAATGGTTGACGTGTACCACTGTTGGTGCTGAATGGTTGACGTGTACCACTTTGGTGCTGAATGGTTGACGTGTACCACTTTGGTGCTGGAATGGTTGACGTGTACCACTGTTGGTGCTGAATGGTTGACGTGTACCACTCTTGGTGCTGAATGGTTGACGTGTACCACTTTGGTGCTGAATGGTGACGTGTACCACTTTGGTGCTGAATGGTTGACGTGTACCACTTGGTGCTGAAGTAAGGATTTGACGTGTACCACTCTTGGTGCTGAATGGTTGACGTGTACCACTTTGGTGCTGAATGGTTGACGTGTACACTTTGGTGCTGGAATGGTTGACGTGTACCACTTTGGTGCTGGAATGGTTGACGTGTACCACTGTTGGTGCTGAATGGTTGACGTGTACCATTTGGTGCTGGAATGGTTGACGTGTACCACTTGGTGCTGAATGGTTGACGTGTACACGTTGGTCGAAGGTACGTTACCACTTTGGGCTGAATGGTTGACGTACTTTGGTGCTGGAATGGTTGACGTCCTGGCTGGAATGTTAGTCCACTTGGTAGAATGTTGACGTCCATTGTGCTGAGGTTACGTCCACTTGTGCTGAATGACGTTACCACTTTGGTGTGGAATGGTTGACGTGTACCACTTTGGTGCTAGAATGGTTGACGTACCACTTTGGTGCTGAATGTAGTTACCTTGGGCTGGAATGGTTGACGTACCACTTTGGTCTGAATGGTTAGTGTACCACTTGGTGCTGAATGGTTACGTACCACTTGGTGCTGATGTTGACGTGTACCTTGGTGCTGAATGGTTGGTCACTTTGGTGAATGTGACGTACCACTTTGGTGCTGAATGGTGACGTACATTTGGTGCGAATGGTGACTGTACCACTTTGTCTGGAAGTTGAGTTCCCTTTGGTGCTGAATGGTACGTACCATCGTTGGTGCTGGAATGGTTGACGTGTACCACTGTTGGTGCTGGAATGGTTACGTGTACCACTGTTGGTGCTGAATGGTTACGTGTACCACTGTTGGTGCTGGAATGGTTGACGTGTACCACTGTTGGTGCTGAATGGTTGACGTGTACCACTCTTGGTGCTGGAATGGTTGACGTGTACCACTGTTGGTCTGGAATGGTTGACGTGTACCACTTTGGTGCTGAATGGTTACGTGTACCACTTTGGTGCTGGAATGGTTGACGTGTACCACTGTTGGTGCTAGAATGGTTGACGTGTACCACTCTTGGTGCTGGAATGGTTAACGTGTACCACTGTTGGTGCTGGAATGGTTGACGTGTACCACTTTGGTGCTGGAATGGTTGATGTACCACCTTGGTGGAATGGTTGATGCACGTGGTCTGGAATGGTTGACGTGTACCACTTTGGTGCTAGAATGGTTGACGTGTCCACTTTGGTGCTAGAATGGTTGACGTGTACCACTGTTGGTTCTAGAATGGTTGACGTGTACCACTTTGGTGCTGAATGGTTGACGTGTCCACTTTGGTGCTGGAATGGTTGACGTGTACCACTGTTGTGCTGGGAATGGTGACGTGTACCACTGTTGGTGCTGGAATGGTTGACTGTACCACTCTTGGTGCTGGAATGGTTGACGTGTACCACCTTTGGTGCTAGAATGGTTGACGTGTACCACTGTTGGGGTTGGGGAAGGTTACGGGACCACTTTTTTGGGGAATGGTTGATGTACCCTTTGGTGCTGGAATGGTTGATGTACCACTTTGGTGCTAGAATGGTTGACGTGTACACTGTTGGTGCGGGGAAGGTTAAATGTACCACTTTGGTGCTGGGAAAGGTTAAAATGTACCATTTGGTGCTGGAATGGTTGAGTACCCTTTGGTGCTGGAATGGTTAGTGTACCACCCTTTGGGGCTGGGGAAGGTTGACGTGTACCACCTTTGGGGCTAGAATGGTTGACGTGTACCACTTTGGTGCTGAATGGTTGACGGGGCCATTTGGTGCTGAATGGTTGACGTGTACCCTTTTGGGGTTGGGAAAGGTTGACGGGCCACTTTTGGGGCTAAAAGGTTGACGTGTACCACTTTGGTGCTGAATGGTTGACTGTACCACTTTGGTGCTGGGAAAGGTTGATGTACCACGTTGGGGCTGGAATGGTTGACGTGTACCACTTTTGTGGAATGGTTGACGGGACCACTTTGGTGCTGGAATGGTTGACGTGTACACTTTGGTGCTGGGGAAGGTTGACGGGCCCTCTTGGTGCTGGAATGGTTGACGTGTACCACTTTGGTTGGAATGGTTGACGTACCCTTTGGTGCTGGGGAAGGTTGATGTACCACTCTTTGGGGCTGGGAAAGGTTGGGGCCCCGGGGGGGGGTACCAATTTTTTTTTGGTTGGGCTGGAATGGTTACGGTATTTCCATTTTTCTAATTTGTTTACTCGTTTTAAAGGTTTACTTTTTTAAATCGTTTTTTTCCGGGAAATTTGGGGCCATTTTTAAGCTTTAGTCCCCCTTTTTTTTTAAAGATTTGGTTTTTGGAAATTTTTTCATGGGGCGGAAATTTTAGGCCCCTTTTCAAGGTTTTAAATTTAAATATTTGGTTTTTTTAAAAGGGGGGAAACCAAAATTTTTAAATTATTTTGGGCTGGGTTATCTTTGGGGTTAATTTTTACCCCTTTTTGGTTTTTCCCTTTTTTTTATTTACCATTTTGGGGGGAAGGTTAGTTAAGGTTTTAAAAATTTTTAATTTTTTGGGTGGAAGGTTTTACCCCCAAAAACTGTCCCTTGGTCTTTTTTTCTATATACTCCACTATATACTCACTATATATCCCTATATACTCCACTATATCTCCACTATATACTCCACTATATACTCCACTATATACTCCCTATATACTCCTCTCCTATATACTCCCTATATACTCCACTATATACTCCACTATATACTCCCTATATATCCCTATATACTCCCTATATACTCCACTATATACTCCCTATATACTCCTATATACTCCACTATATACTCCCTATATACCCCACTATATACCATATACCCACTATATACCCACTATATACTCCACTATATACTCCCTATATACTCCCTATATACTCCCCTATATACTCCCCTATATACTCCACTATATACTCCACTATATACTCCACTATATACTCCCTATATACTCCCTATATACTCCCTATATACTCCTATATACTCCACTATATACTCCCTATATACTCCACTATATACTCCCTATATACTCCCTATATACTCCCTATATACTCCCTATATACTCCACTATATACTCCCTATATACTCCCCTATATACTCCCTATATACTCCCTATATACTCCCTATATCTCCTATATACCCACTATATACTCCCTATATACTCCTATATACTCACTATATACTCCCCTATATACTCCCTATATACTCCACTATATACTCCCTATATACTCCACTATATACTCCCTATATACTCCCTATATACCCTATATACTCCTATATACTCTATATACTCCCTATATACTCCCTATATACTCCCTATATACTCCACTCATATACTCCACTATATACCTATACCCTATATACTCCCTATATACTCCCTATATACTCCTATACCCTATATACTCCACTATATACTCCCCTATATACTCCCTATATACTCCACTATATACTCCCCTATATACTCCACTATATACTCCCTCTATATACTCCTATATACTCCCCATATACTCCTATATACTCCCTATATACTCCCCTATATACTCCCTATATACTCCCTATATACTCCACTATATACTCCCTATATACTCCCTATATACTCCACTATATACCCCTATATACTCCACTATATACTCCCTATATACTCCCTATATACTCCACTATATACTCCCTATATACTCCCTATATACTCCCTATAATACTCCCCTATATACTCCACTATATACTCCACTATATACTCCACTATATACTCCACTATATACTCCACTATATACTCCACTATATACTCCACTATATACTCCACTATATACTCCCCTATATACTCCACTATATACTCCACTATATACTCCACTATATACTCCACTATATACTCACTATATACTCCACTATATACTCCACTATATACTCCCTATATACTCCCTTATATACTCCCTATATACTCCCTATATACTCCCTATATACTCCACTATATACTCCCTATATACTCTCCTATATACTCCCTATATACTCCTATATACTCCACTATATACTCCACTATATACTCCCTATATACTCATTCATACTCTCCCTATATACTCCCTATATACTCCACTATATACTCCACTATATACTCCACTATATACTCCACTATATACTCCCCTATATACTCCACTATATACTCCACTATATACTCCACTATATACTCCACTATATACTCCACTATATACTCCACTATATACTCCACTATATACTCCCTATATACTCCCTATATACTCCCCTATATACTCCACTATATACTCCACTATATACTCCACTATATACTCCCCTATATACTCCACTATATACTCCTATATACTCCACTATATACTCCACTATATACTCCCCTATATACTCCACTATATACTCTCCTATATACTCCACTATATACTCCCCTATATACTCCCTATATACTCCACTATATACTCCACTATATACTCCACTATATACTCCCCTATATACTCCACTATATACTCCTATATACTCCCTATATACTCCCTATATACTCCCTATATACTCCCTATATACTCCCTATATACTCCCTATATACTCCACTATATACTCCACTATATACTCCACTATATACTCACTATATACTCACTATATACTCCACTATATACTCCACTATATACTCCACTATATACTCCTATATACTCCACTATATACTCCACTATATACTCCACTATATACTCCACTATATACTCCCCTATATACTCCCCTATATACTCCCCTATATACTCCCTATATACTCCCCTATATACTCCCTATATACTCCCCTATATACTCCCCTATATACTCCCCTATATACTCCCCTATATACTCCCCTATATACTCCCTATATACTCCCTATATACTCCCCTATATACTCCCTATATACTCCCTATATACTCCTCTATATACTCCCCTATATACTCCCCTATATACTCCATTATATACTCCCTATATACTCCCTATATACTCGCCTATATACTCCCCTATATACTCCCCTATATACTCCCCTATATACTCCCCTATATACTCCCCTATATACTCCCCTATATACTCCCTATATACTCCACTATATACTCCCCTATATACACAAATAACTCCCATGTGCGAGTTATTTGTGTATATATATATAATAATGTATTTTTTTGTGTATGTTTATACTTGTTTCACAATGAATGCGCATTGGAATATTCATATTGAATCAATTTTTTCTCGCAAAATAATTATTAGAGACCCTCGGTGCAGCGAGAACCTAACTTGACATGTTTGACTGTGTGATGCAAGAAAAGGATCCCTGTATTCCATAACCTCAACCTCCTCTGCTTCAATGTACGTGACTATCACATAAACATTTCAAATTTACACCTATTCGGACAGGTTATCATTCTTTGTATAGAATGCAACGTCAGAAGCATTCGTTAGCTATTGAAGAAAAAATTAATATTACTATTCAATAAAACTGATAAATTTTGACTTGTGCCACAGTGGTCAAAATCTGAAGCTGATCCGATAAATCATTCTCCAATTATGGCAGGGATTCCAATGATTCCAACTTTTTTTTTAATATTCTACTACGACAAATTTGCTACCACTCAAATGAAAATTAATAGGTACTATCCTGGCCATGAGATGCATCAGTCATTATATATTAAAGTCGTTTAGAAGATGAAAACCGAAAATTATTTAAAGGGAATAAAAATTTCACACTATTTTACACACAAAGTGGTCTGATCTGCACCTACGTATATGAATTTCACTCCCCGCCATAGTCGTATTTTTTTTGGCACCTTTCTTTGTTGAAAGTTTGAAGCCACACCACCGAGGATTTCGTAAGTTATCCGAACCATTCCAGGAGGACGGGAATGTGTCGGCAAGAAGAAACTGTTGACTCAGGCTCTCGGAACTTGAAGGACACACAAGGTTCCTCAGTTAGAGAAGTAAAATCTGAAGGAATTGACTCTCGCAGGTGTGGAGGAAAGGAACGAGGGAGGAAATATGGTTATAGAACATGTGAACAAGCCAACTGTTCCAAGAATTGGGCCTTCGTTACGGTACTCAAGTGTTGTATATTCGAAGCCGATTAGATGAGGCGTCTCATGAGTGAAATAAAATTGAAAAATTGGAGGAACAAATTTTAAAAAAAAAATCGGGAAACCTCCCAAATGCAGCCATCGAAGATACCTAATTAATTTTTAGATTCCAAGCTTCGTGAACTTCAAACAAATGTAACAACCACTTACCTCTTGGTGGTGACGAGGCCAGACACGGGCTCTTCATGAAGCTGTTTCATTACACGTAGTTTTCTTTTTTCTCTCTCTTCATCGTCTTCAGGTTCTTCGTGTCTTCTTACAAGCTTTCTCTTCATCTCTTCAGCAGTGTCTTCGTCGTTTCGTCTACCTGCCGCATCACCAGACGAAGAGCAAGACACTCCGCCACCATCAATACATGCAGCACTGCCATAACACCCAGCAGCAGCAGCAGCATCTCCTCTGTCTCTTCCCGTAGCACGATGTTGCTTCCCCAGCAGGAGCGGTTGAGGCAAGGTCTTCAGAGTGGCCCTCGATCTCTCGTCCACGCTACAGAACCGCCCAAATAATGAAGCTATTGATCGCACATGTTGGTTATTAAGAGAGTGAGTAGAATGCATTTACCCGTTTGGAAAAAAACTGTACACTTATGCGATACCAGGGAGGACAGTGTAAGAATGTTACACTTCGGGAACCCTGGAATGCATATATTCAATGTGTGTGTAGTTTTGTATGTATGTATGTATGTATTTGTTTTACATGATGGTAGGATTGCTGGTGTCTTTTTTCTGTCTCATAAACATGCAAGATTTAGGTATGTCTTGTTACTTCTACTTAATAGGTCACTACACATTCATGTACAAGCATATGATATCAACACCTCTGGGTTTTTTCATTTTCTTATAGTTCTTGTTCTTATTTCCTCTTATCTCCATGGGAAGTGGAACGAATTCTTCTCCGAAGCCGTCGTGAGGGAAACATGTGACAGGTAACCTTCTCCTGTATATTTATAAATGAAGGAGAAACTTTTGTGTTCTTTTGGCCACCCCTCTGGAAATGACGTGTTGAAAGAAAGAAAGATATATATATATATATATATATATATATATATATATATATATATATATCATATATATATTGTGTGTGTGTGTTCTGGAATAGGAAAACTTGATTTTGGTTAAATAGCAACGCCTTCTGCGAATAAGTGTAGTTGAATTAGAATGCAATAATTTGCAAAAATCATTGAACCTAACGAAAACAATATATTTTATTGTTTATTATTAAATTATTGTAAACTTATCTAAAATATATTTAGTTGGATTAGGCTAAATTAAATTGCGCTTGTTATAATAAGGTTAGGTAAGTTTTCAAGGTTCTTTAGCACAAAATTATTAATTTAATTAACATAAGTGAAAATATATATCTTTAAACGTATAAGAGAAAATTTTAGAAAGGACTTAATTTTAAATGAGCTCTTGCTCATCTACTAACAATATTTCTGTACATTTCATGCCATTTTCTAATATGGTATGACATTTTTTCATCTTCATGGCCGCCGTGGTCGGAGAGCATGGGGGAGGGAGGGAGGGAGGGAGGGGAGAGCGTGAGGGGGAGGGAGGGAGGGAGCGTGAGGGGGAGGGGGGAGTTTGGGAGAACCTTCTGCTTTACAATCCTCGCCTCAAACACCTAAATAATATACCATAGTCCTTAATCTAGAAAGAAGTAGATAGTTCAGCCGATATCCTGGGTGAAGACTTCCAAGTCTGTCCATCCCATGTACTCCCATGTACCTCCCATGTACCTTATCTACATGGTGACGGTTTTTTCTCGTTGCTTTTTTTTTTTACCTTTGACCTTTTTTTACCCCTATTACTTTTTGTTGTGACCTTTTTTTCCCCGGTCACTGGGAGAACAACACCGGAACTTAGAAGATAACCTTTACCTACTGTATATACATTAACTTGACACTAGTGTTAAGCACAATTCTAAAGCTTTTTCATTACCTGTAGATCTAGTAATCTGTTATTATTTGTTATTTATGTAAGCGGTGTTTTCATTTTAAAATTTGTTTGCTTACAGTGTTTATTTAAAAGCTGTATTTAGCACGTCTTTTGTCTTGTGTAAATATTATTTTATCGCTTAAACAGCTTCCCTCTCTCAAGTGACTCAAACCCGCTGTCAATAATCATTCTATAAGTAATATCATCTTGTTATTAATATTGAAGTCTGACGTAACAGAGGAGAGAAGAGTCTGTGGATACCCAACGTAGGTATCTGGTACAAGGCTCCATATACCGTGGCCACCTTCACAATAACATCCTGCTGCAGATAAAAGCCAGACCTCAACCATATTAAATATTAAAATGATATAAAATACGACAGGTTGTTAGGTAAGACACATGTGCAACAGTTAGGTATCTTTATTTCGAAACGTTGTCGCCTACACAGTAGGCTTCTTCAGTCGAGTACAGAAACGTTGGTAGAAGCAAAAGAGATGTGAAGACGATGTAATCAGTCCATCACCCTTGAAGACATAGTTTTGAGGTGGTCAGTCCCTCAGCCTGGAGAAGAATATGGAGCCTTGTATACTGTAAGGAGGTGAGATGTAGGTCACTAGTAGAAGCAAGAATGTAATCACTGAGAGGTCACGTCCCTCTCAAATTCAACCATTCTCTTGTAGAAGTTATCCAAGGTGTTTTCTGTTCTGTACCAAGATACTATTGTGTTGTGCAGGTATTTTATACCATTTTAATAATCACTCTGTCAGTCCAGGCTGAGGGACTGACCACCTCAAAACTACGTCATCAAGGGTGAGGACTGATGACATCGTCTTCACATCTCTTTTGCTTCTACCAACTTTTCTGTACTCGACTGAAGAAGCCTACTGTGTAGGCGAAACGTTTCGAAATAAAAATAACTGTTGCATATGTGTGTTACCTATCAACCATATTATCCATAACATATCGTCTGGGATCGTTCAGGGTGTTGTCAACTGAATATATGCTTACCTTCGCAGCTAATTCTCTGGTGATGGGAATTTCAACACCAGTTAATTCAATTTTGCCGCTGAAGATATCAACGCGCAGGCACGCACAGTAGGGGCCAGGAGCTGGGAAGACCAGAACGAGTCCTTGGTTCACCCAGAGGTGTAGGGAGGCAAAAACTAAGTGCACTAGGGAATGGAAAAAGTACAGAAGACAAAGGACCCAGGAAAATAAAGAGATTAGCCGAAGAGCCAGAAACGAATATGCACAGGTAAGAAGGGAGGCTCAGCGACAATACGAAAATGATATAGCATCAAAAGTCAAGTCTGACCCGAAGCTGTTGTATAGCCACATCAGAAGGAAAACAACAGTCAAGGACCAGGTAATCAGGCTGAGGAAGGAAGATGGGGAGTTCACAAGAAACGACCAAGAGGTATGTGAGGAGCTCAACATGAGATTTAAAGAAGTATTTACAGAGGAGACAGGAAGGACTCCAGGAATTCAGAATAGGGAGGTATACCAACAAGTGGTGGATGAAATACACACAACCGAGGAAGAGGTGAAGAAGCTGCTATGTGAACTCGATACCTCAAAAGCGGTGGGACCTCACAATATTTCTCCGTGGGTCCTTAGAGAGGGAGCAGAGATGTTAAGTGTGCCACTAACAAAAATCTTCATCACATCCATTGAAACTGGGCAACTACCTGAGGTGTGGAAGATAGCAAATGTAGTCCCAATTTTTAAGAAAGGAGACAGACACGAGGCATTAAAGTACAGACCTGTGTCACTGACGTGTATAGTATGCAAAGTCATGGAGAAGATCATCAGAAGGAGAGTGGTGGAGCACCTAGAAAGACACAAGCTTATAAACAACAACCAGCACGGTTTCAGGGAAGGAAAATCCTGTGTCACAAACCTACTGGAGTTTTATGACAAGGTAACAGAAGTAAGACACGAGAGAGAGGGGTGGATAGACTGCATTTTCTTGGACTGCAAGAAGGCGTTCGAAACAGTTCCTCACAAGAGGTTAATGCAAAAGCTAGAGTATCAGCCACACGTAACAGGAAAGGCACTGCAATAGATCAGAGAATATCTGACAGGGAGGCAACAACGAGTCATGGTACGTGACGAGGTGTCAGAGTGGGCACCTGTGAGGAGTGGGGTTCCACAAGGGTCACTCCTGGGACCGGTACTGTTTTTGGTATATGTGAATGACATAACGGAAGGGATAGACTCAGAAGTGTCCCTGTTTGCAGATGATGTGAAGTTAATGAGAAGAATTAAATCAGTCGAGGATCAGGCAGGACTACAAAGAGACCTGGACAGGCTACAAGCCTGGTCCAGTAACTGGCTCCTGAATTTAACCCTGCCAAATGTAAAGTCATGAAGATCGGGGAAGGGCAAAGAAGACCGCAGACAGAGTATAGTCTAGGTGGCCAAAGACTGCAAACCTCACTCAAGGAAAAAGATCTTGGGGTGAGTATAATACCGAGCACATCTCCTGAGGCACACATCAATCAGATAACTGCTGCAGCATACGGGCGGCTGGCAAACCTAAGAACAGCGTTCCAATACCTCACTAAGGAATCGTTCAAGACTCTGTACACCATATACGTCAGGCCCATACTGGAGTATACAGCACCAGTTTGGAACCCACACCTGGTCAAGCACGTCAAGAAATTAGAGAAAGTGCAAAGGTTTGCAACAAGACTAGTCCCAGAGCTAAGGGGATTGTCCTACGAAAAAAAGTTAAGGGAAATCGGCCTGACGACACTAAGAGGACAGGAGGGTTAGGGGAGACATGATAACGACATATAAAATACTGCGAGGAATAGATAAGGTGGACAGAGACAAGATGTTCCAGAGAGGGGACACAGAAACAAGGGGTCACAGTTGGAAGTTGAAGACTCCTATGAGTCAAAGGGATGTTAGGAAGTATTTTTTCAGTCATAGAGTTGTCAGGAAGTGGAATAGCCTAGAAAGCGATGTAGTGGAGGCAGGAACCATACATAGTTTTAAGACGAGGTTTGATAAAGCTCATGGAGCAGGGAGAGAGAGGACCTAGTAGCAATCAGTGAAGAGGTGGGGCCAGGAGCAATGACTCGATCCCTGCAACCACAAATAGGTGAGTACAAATAGGTGAGTACACCCGGTGGTCTGGTGGCTAAAGCTCTCGCTTCACGCACGGAGGGCCCGGGTTCAATTCCCGGCGGGGCGGAAACATTTCGAAGTGTTTCCTTACACACAACACATACAACAGGCCTAGTGTCTAATCGACATGTGCCTAGGACAAAATGATAACTAACACACACATACATCTGGTCAAACGCCAAGAAATTGGGGAAAGTGCAAAAGTTTGCAACAAGACTAGTTCCGGAGCTAAATGGTATGTCCTTACGAGGAATGGTTAAGGGAATCCAGCGTGGCGACATTGGAAGACAGGAAAATGGTGGGGACATGATAACGACGTATAAAATACTGAGAGGAACTGACAAAGTGCACAGGGCGAGAATGTTTGAGATGGGACACAGGAACAAGGGACACAACAGAAAGTTAACAATTCATATGAGTTATGGGGATGTTTGGAAGTATTTCTTCAGCCTTAGAGTTGTCAGGAAGTGAAACAATCTGGAGAGTGATGTAGTGGAGGCAGGATCCATACATTGCTTTAATTAACATGAGGTACGATAAGGCTCTTGGAGTAGGGAGAGTGGGTCTAGTAGCGACTAGCAAAAACGCGAGGCCAGCTGTGAATTGACCCCTGCAACCACAAATAGGTGAATACAAATAGGCGAGTACACACACACACACACACATACACACACACAGGAGCTGTGTCTCGACCCCTGCAACCACAAATAGGCGAGAACACACACTCGCGCGCTGTGCTAAGATGACACGGACGATTGAATTACAATTTTTTTCAGCCATCTTAAGAAGGATTCGAATCTGTATTCGTCGTGGTGTCGCCAGGTGATTTCAGTCGTATCACTAGTTTTTGAGGAGTTGGTGTCCCTTTCATGGGATAAGGGGGTAGAATGCTCTTGTTTAGCTAGGAGATACAGAGAGAGAGAGAGAGAGAGAGAGAGAGAGAGAGAGAGAGAGAGAGAGAGAGAGAGAGAGAGACAGGAAGGCAACTGTCAGCGTAGTGGTGCAATATGAACAGACAGATATCCAGAGACTAGACTTGTGTTTGAGTGTTTCTTCATTCGGAGAGTTCATAATACTTCGTGTATCCGTGTTTTCTCAACCTTCCTTGAGAGAGAGTAATCAAATTCATCTCCCCACAAGATAACTTGTTTAATATCCAGGACCCAGTGTTAAGGCTATATGATTTATGATGGTACTTCCCTTCAGTACTGGTGTTAATAAAGTATATTCTACTCTCTTTTATTGTGGATTAAAATTATTAAGAAATAATTATATCACGTGGGCGGTAAGCTATAAATAATGTTAACTGATCCTAATTGGCTAAAAAGTGATAAGGATGTTTCTTCACACATCTTTGTAACTTAAGTGGGTTTCAGAAGTGTCAGTCTTAGTGGCCACTTAAGTGATATTTGCTAAGTGGAGTAACTAATGAAATATGCTAATTCACGTTGCCAAGGGTAAATAAGGCAAGCTCGTTAACTATTCGGCATGATAGCCTCATATCCCAGGCAGGGTGAGTTATCCTCATATCCCATCCAGGATTACATTGCCTTAAACCACTACACTTGCTATGGATCAGTTTGCGTCGATTTTTTTTTTTTACCTCGGCACGTTAACCTAAACCCGCGAGCACACGTGTGATGGGGTTTTTATAAAACTAATTTCGTCTTTACACAGAGTATGTCATCAGCCCTCACTGGAGGTGTTTTACAATATATCTGTTGATGGTTGACAGCATATTGTGAGTTAACATGAAATTAGTCTTATAAGACGAATACCACGAGTGTTCCAGAGTTTGGGCTGGAAAGCGGAGACGAACATTTATGATCAAAACTTATGGGAAATCGCTGGAGTAGTGTTTCGCTGTGTCCATCTTGGTTCCTCTGTAACAATCGCCTGAGTATCAACACATCGTCAGTCTCAGTATTAGGATAATTATATGTCTGCTTTTTTCTGTGCTATGGTAATCAGTTGACTAACCGGCATTGGTTGGATGGGGTGTCGTCAGTGACTTCAGGAAGAGTCCCGCTGGGTCCATCGATGTCGCCAGAGGGTTCTTGGGGTATCTTTGGAACGTCGCCTGGTCGTTCTCGAGGTATCTTCGGGAAGAAGGTATCCAGTAAGCTGTCTCTGACGACGCTCTGCCCTAGACTGGGAGGAATTAGCAGAAGCATCAGGATAGGAAAGGAAGACATAATATATTGGTATGTTGCTGTAATGTGTAGGTGTTTCAGTATAATGTATGAGCACGACATTGTATAGAAAGCTGTTGTTATATAAAAACCTTATGATAAAGCGCTTGTTATAAGGTTAGGTAAGTTTTCTAAGGTTTTTTTGGTACAAAATTATTAATTTTTACATTAACATAAATGAAAAAAATATATCTTTAAACGTATGAACGTAGAGCCAGTGTCATTACCTCAGGGTCTCTGGAGATGGAATTTCTAGCTACTGTAGAGGTAATGTGGTATACATAACACAATGATGCCGAGTCCGCTTCTCTTTAATAGAACATTTGCTATCAATGCCGTTACATTGTGAAATTCTAAAGTAGAAGTATTTATTAAATGATTGTTTTAAACTGTTGGCGTCACAAGAGCTGAATCTTTGATGCAACTAATAAATATTTGAAGAAAGTGTATCGGATGTGAAACAAAAAGTGCAAGATTATAACCTATCCAAAAATGTATATTGAAAATTTTAAATATAGATCAACGAAAAATATTTATCAAATATTCATCAGCTGAGCAGAGCTGCAAAGACGAGAGCCAGTGACAATGTTAGAAGCTTCGAAATTACACAAATCCAAACATGAAGAGGGGGAAAAAGAACGTAGTAAGATAGTGAATGTTTCGAAGCAGAGAGTAACAAAGAATAGTGATATTAATGAATTCAGAGACTACTCACTCAGAAATGTTCAAGATATGTCAAAGTATTTTATCCACAGTGGTATATTACAGACCATTCTGGAAAAATACCCTGACTTTGCTCCCTGTAAATAAAGCATTGACACGTGTGTGTGCGTGTGTGTGTATGTATATATGTGTGTATGTATATATGAATGTGTATGTGTATATGTATATACCTTATGTGCGTTGTTATATGGTTGGTATAGTTTAATGGTTCTTTGTGTGACCAAAATTAAAATTTTGCACAAATAATCTTTAAACAGTTGGTGGCTGATGGGTTACTGAGAGGGAAATTTCATTGCTTTATAATTGTATAAGTCAACACAATGTGCAGACGTAATAAAATTTGCTACAGATTCATTACATTGTAACAAAAGTAAAATTTATTACCTTTGATTGTTTTAAACTTTGGGGCCAGCTCTGGATGCCTAAAAATATACTTGTAATGAAATTATCGTTGTAAACATGTCATGATTATAACCATCCAAAATGTTATTAATTTTAACTTGCTCAACTTTTTATCAAAACTTGAGGGTCCAGTCCAGTGACAATGTCTGAACTTTAAAATTTACACAACCAAACATGAGAGGGAACGTATAGGGTGTTAGCAATAACAAAAAATAGTGAAATAACTAAGTGGGAGTGTGTTGTGGTCTTACCGTGCTCGTGTAGGGTTGTGAGTCTTCCTGGGCCTGGGACGAGCTAGGCCTGTGTGCATCAGCGACGAACCTGTCAACACAATATATAAGAATGAAGGAATACTGCAGTAGGCTTAGTGGCCCCTGCTAGGTCCACCTTACATCCACTCCAACCTATACACTATAGAAATGTTAGCATGGGCCACCACTGCAACCACAATGCAGGTTTTTGCAGACGAATCCTACACCAGCGTGGCTGTGGCGTGCTCTAGCTCAAGTCCCTCAAAGCTGCCATCATGACTCACGAAATCGCAATAACAAGATTGCAAACAAAGCACAGAGGGGATGGGGATCGAACCCATGGCAGGTGAGTCTTAAAACTCGTCCAGATCATTAAACGTCTTGAGTACAATAAGGATGAAGAAATATTTGTTGACACCTGTCACTCATCGGTGTGCAACTTCCTACTGTGCTCACGTGTACCCGTTCCCGCCTCTCAAACTGTACTTTCTACAGTTTCTTAACATGTTTTATCTGGTATGGGATCCACGCTGGTGTTGCATACTCAAGATATGCTTGACGTATGTCGTACATAGGACCCTAAATGTTGAGATTCCTGAAAGTTAATCTTAGATTCGTCAAGCGAGCATTAGCTGCAAAGAATATCAGGCTCTTGTATACTTCTGGCGATATGTTAGTCACTATGAATCTCTCCCTCAACCCCCCTCCCCCCGCTCCTCTCTTCATTCGGCCTTAGTTATTTGGAGTTCGTGAGAAGAGAGAAAAGGAATCGTTATTCGCCCCGTTCCATTGAGAACTTGGTGGTAGTGTTTACCGTGGCAATTGAATTATATGGGGATGTGCTGGCCCTCCCTCTGGGGGCCCCGGTGGGAGGCCCGCATGTCCTTAGATGACAGAAATATTCCAAGAGGCTACCTGTCGGCTCCGGGAGGTGGCAGCCAAGGGAAGTACGACTCCCGGCTTTTCCGGTTGTCCACCTCTCTTGTCGGCTGAGCCTGGCTTGCCTGATTCGAGAGGTGCCATCGTGAAGTGCTGATTTACTGGCCTGAAGAGTAAAAAATGAGTGATCTCCATGTTGCATAACTACTGGCAGCTTCAAGCGTACACTTGGACACGGAGGAAATATATGGTTTATTTTTGTTTCTCCTCGGGGCTGCGTCTCTCTCCCCTTTTTTTCTTTTAACAAAATAAAACATAAGTAAAGAAATTAAGTATGGATAGTCATATTCATGTTATGCCTCCACTAGAACCCCTCACTCCTGCGGTACTCTTAACTGATCACTACACGACCGCGAATCTTACTAAGAACCAGATACCGCTCTTGTGCGGTCGTTCCGGCTGACTCTTGATACCTTTGACCTTTGCTCTATTTTGACCATGCCCCCGTCTTCTCTCACGACGGGGCATAATTTTTTTAATCGTTCGCACGTCACAGGATGGATTGGCTTGAAGCAATCATCCAAATGACCTCGACCTGTACTTGACAATCCCGACACTGTTACTGACATTCCTCACTCCTACCTAACAAACACGCCACATGGAAATCTTTTCTTTTCCAAGCTGTTTCAAAAACATTCTTGGACGAATTTTTTTCCCTTCAAACAATGACACCTACTCATTACCTCACTGACCATGGCATTAATACTCATGAGATGTGTTCGTCAAAAAAGCCTTTACATGTGCTCAAGGGTGGGATGGTGACATCCTGCCACAAAGCACATTCACGGGCATTCCTTTCTCAGTTCTATCTGTGGTACTGTCTTCATCCTGCATACTACTGTTGAACAGGACATCCAAGAGCAGCTTGAGCTCGAAAAGCTTCTATCATCAAAGTGGAAGCTTATGTGCGCCCTGCCCGAGGTCGGAGACATTACCCAAGGAACATTGCCAGACTGACCTTCGACTGCCGGGAGCTTCTGGCCTCGGTTTATTTAGCAGGACAACAAGTGCGGGAATTGCTCCCTACACCTCAACAATAATAATAATACTACTACTTTATTGAGACATGGTACAATGATACATGGTTGGGTAGACAAGATACATAGTTATTGATGAGATGTACAAACACTCCAGGCACTAGCCACCTGGCCAAGTATTGTAGATCACCAGCAAAATGCCTGGTCTGTGGTGCAGTAGTAGATCATAATCCTGCTTACCTAAACTGTGGAAAAGCTCACCCTGCTTCACGCCAAAGCCCGGTTTTCTTGAGAGAATGCGAAATTCGTTGTCTCGAGAAAAGGGTTGGCCTTTCATAGACCCTCTCTTAGTCACCCAAGTGTCCGACCCTTATGAAGATCTCACCTCTGATGTTCCCACCTCTTCACTTTCTCCCATTCTTATTTCGTCTTCTATTGCATATGATTCTCCACCCACACAGCCTTTCCCGGTTGGGCCCTTATCTCTTCCTCCAAACCCTTAGTGGCATGCTAAGAGTATGTTACATTTATTCGGAGTATGTTACACCTATATAGGCATGCCCTTCCGACCAACGAATCAAGTGCTAAGGGTATAACGAGTAGGAGTTCAACCAGTCAATCACAGAAGTCAGCCAAAGTTGTGAAGCGATGTGGGACACTCGTGAATCAACTTTGGCAGACTTATCTCCAAGTCTGGTCGCAACGGTTCTCACTTACATTTGCCTTATTGTACATATCTGCTGTTTATATTATACATATCTGATTACTCTTTGGTGAAGGAAATATAAGTATTTACACTCTCTGCTGCCTTTTTGCGCATTCCTACGTGGTTATCGTGCTACACCCAGGTGTGCAGGCCACTACACTACACCTGTGTTCGTAATACCCTCAAAGGCTCAAAACTGAGGCTTTTAACTGATGCTGGTTGTGCGTTTCATTCATGCTTGTGGTTTTTATTGTTAATTTTATGTATGGTTTTTGTGTATTTTAAATCATTTTTATTTGTACAAGCACCGAGTAATCTACACGGTCAGTGCTCATTAAAACTCACAGCTGCTACTACGACGAGCCTCGGGGGCGTTAACCCCCGGAACACCCTCCAGGTATACTGTCACACTTCTAAAAAATTTACATATTTGACACTTCTATGCAGCTTATCAATGCCACGAGGAATATATAGCAGAATATCTGACACAACGGAAGACAGTATCCGTATGTCACCACGAAGTATTAACGGGTTCGGGTTCCACGACTCTCTGCCTCTCTCTCTCTATCTCTCTCTTTCTCTCTAATTTACACAAATATTATCTCTGAGATATTTTTATCATATTATTTACAGTAGCGTTGTAACAATACCCGGAGTTGTATTTCTGTATACCTAGTTATATTATGCTTTCCAAATTAATACACTGGCATCATAGGTTCGATACCTGTCATTGTTTACGAGGTTTCTGCTACCCTTACAGCCCGGCTGGGGCAAACCAGGTTGTTGTTGCTGGTGGCCCTGCATGATCATTACAGTTTGGATGATCTAACACTCGTAGAAGACAGTAATACAGTAGTCATTTAATGGGTTCATTATCATTATTACTAATAGTAGTAATAATTATTTATGGAGAAGCGCTAAATCCGTAAGAGACATTCAATGTCTAAAGAATGAGGTAATCAGGAATTCCCTTGAAGGGAAATGTCTCCATAAAATAAAGATACAAGTAGATAGGGTAAGTGTTATTTACTTACCAAGTGTGTTATTCATTCTGCCACACCCTGGATGATGCTACACCCTAGATGGTGCCACACCCTAGATGGTGCCACACCCTGGATGATACTACACCCTGAATGATACTACACCCTGGATGACACTACACCCTGGATGGTGCCACACCCTGGATGGTTCCACACCCTGGATGATACTACACCCTGGATGATACTACACCCTAGATGGTGCCACACCCTGGATGATACTACACCCTAGATGGTGCCACACCCTGGATGATACTACACCCAATTCCCAGATGGTGGCCACACCCTGGATGATCACACCCAGATGGTTCACACATCCCCCCTTAAGGATGGTTACCATACCCTGGATGGTTCCACACCCAGGATGGTTCCACACCCTGGATGGTTCCACACCCAGGATGGTTCCACACCCAGGATGGTAAATCGTCTCAACACAGCATAGCCACAACACTCGCAGCTAACTCGTCACAGTGAATGAGTTATTATTATTATTATTATGATACTGAACACTCGCTGAGTAAGTAAGGTATTGTCAACACTGGGTGAGATACACACTGCTTATATCAAACATGCAAGGGGTGCTAGCGGAGAAGGGAACTACAGTGTGAGGGTGTTCACATGTCAAGTGTCACCATTAGTGTGTGGGATCTCTGAAACACGCCACCACCACTATCTCTGCCCAGCTGTAGTCTATCTTCGCCACATCCTATTTATGAATTTTAAACGTTTTTCATTGTGTATATGCTTCTAGTAAACAACTTGTTTATATCTATTCTTGTGTTTGTTTTATATATATATATATATATATATATATATATATATATATATATATATATATATATATATATATATATATATTATGTTATGTATGGTGTGTGTCTGTCTGTCTCTGGTGTATGAATAAACAAAAAGGACGGGGATCCGAAGTGTGATCCTGGGATAAAGTGATATACAATGTTATTCCCCCTCAGACAATATACCACTGAGCCACGAAGTTTACAATATTATTATTATTATAATCAAATAGAAGCGCTAAACCACAGGGGTCATACAGCGCTGCGGAAGTTTACAATAGGAAGATTTTACAGACGACCACTTCTGTGACTTGCTTGTATCAGGGCACCAACCGTGACCCTACTGTCTCTTTCCACAGCCCCAGAAGCTTTCATGGTACATCAAGTTGTTCCATGATAGTTTTGGTGTGACTCATAGTTTTCAAACAATATGAACATAAAAGTTAGGGAAAGTACCCTAGAGCATACATAATTCTTTTATATAAGGAAAAGGGCGACAAGACTGAGTGTATGAATTGTAGGAAAATAAGTCTGTTCAGTATACTAGGTAAAAAGTGTGGTCGAATTACAATTGAAAGAGTTAGAGGTAAGAAAGACAGTAGGATTGTAAGAGCATCAAAGAGGATTTAAGAAGGGTTGAGCTGGGGATTTGCAAACTACTTAAACTATATACTTAATGAAAGGAACTATTTGCTGAATTTATGGATTTAGAAAGAACATGTGATAGGGTGGATACCGGAGAAATATGGTAGATGTTGCAAATGTATGGAACAGGTAATAAGTTACTAAAACCAACCAGCGTTGTATGACCCTTGTGGGTTTTAATAAGCAAGTTTATTCAGGTATACACGAATACAGTTACATAGATTATCATACATAGCAGCATATGTGTAGAGAACTTAGGATAACCCAAAAAAGTCAGTCAGTGACTTATTTCCATTGTGACTTATTTACCATAGCTCTTAGTTTCGATTATAATAATATTAATAAAGCCAATAATGAGTTTTTATGCACATAATGTGGCTAGATTTAGGGTATGATGGAGAGAGAGGAGGGAACTATTTCCCACTGAAATTTGACCTTAAGCAAGGTTGTGTGTTGTCACCATGATTGTTTAACATTAATAAATGGGGTTGTAAAAAAGTGAGTCTTGGGGCGTTGCGAAGACGTGTGCGATTAAAGTATACAAAATCAAAGTTGTCACACTTGCTCTTTGCTGATACAGTTCTTTTGGGAAATTTTGAATGGGAGTTGCAAAGATTGATGTAAGAACTTGGGAAGGTATGTAAAAGAAGGAAATTATAAGTGAACATAGAAAATGGCAATGTAATGAGAGTAACAAAAAAACTAGGAAATCAAAGATTGTATATTAGACTGGAAGGAGGGAATATGGAGGAAGTTAATGTATTCAGATATTTGGGAATGGACATGTCGGCGGATGGATCTATGGAGGACTGGGTGATAGGTGAACCATAGAATATACGTTTGTGAAAAGATCTTTATATGCGGAGTCAAAATGCGGAATATACCAGAGTATAATGGTACCAACACTTTATAAGTGTGAAACATGGGCTTTAAGAGGCGATGTGTTGTATGAATATTATGCAGAAAATTCAAAGCAAAGAAAATAGAAGACGGTGTGGGGTCACGAAAGGTATAATTCAGAAGACCAAGGAGTTGTTGATGTGGTTTGGGCATTTAGAGAGGGTGGAGAAGAATAGCATCATAGGAAGGGTTGGAAGGGGGGATAAAGGATGTTTTGAGTGCTAGGGGGTGCCGGAATTTTATATTAATGTTTTACACAGAGTGCCTCTATGAGGCCTATGTAACCCCTTACCCCCTCTTTGTCAAATGAGGGTAAAATTATGGGTTACATTATCGTTATTTCCCCCTCTGCCGTATGGAGAAGAAGGGTTTGATGGCCCTCTTAAGGCTCTGGAGGCGAGATTTCCTGCCAAAGAGGTCCAAGTGTGCCAAGTGCCCTGTGCATTCATTAACTGTGCATATGAAATATGAGAGTTTGGACGCAGTTGATTTCTGATCTCAGATTACTGATGCGTATTATGAATGTCAGTGTGATTGATATCGTCACATTGTGAGTGACTAATTAACACACCTTTGTCAGCAGCCTGGCAACAGTATCCTGGGTTGAGCTGTCCTGTGTAGGCTGGCCAGTATTGCGCGAGAATCCTGAAAGGGCACAACATGGCCGGTCGTGACTTTTAGTTAGGAAACCCGATTAATTAATTGCATTTTCCTGAGCGCATTAGTGAGAGAAGGGGCTGGCACATCTACTTATCCTCTGCTCTAAGTGTTTTCGGGATTGTTACGTAGATGAAAGATCCATTTAATAGTAGCCAATAACCACATCTTGAGTGGACTCGTATTAGCGAGTGTTACATGAATGTCTAATGTATAGTGTGTCGGTGGTAATGATACGACACTCGGGCACCGAGACAATGTTTATCAGCAAGCAGGACACGAGTTGATAGGTGAGCAGTCTTGACCTCACCACAAACCCAAGAAACCAAAAGACCCCGGGTATTTTACACTTGAGATACAGAAAACATCATCTTCCCTTACCGTTATTATTAAATAAATTGCAGTCCATAATTTTTAAATTATAATTTTTAAATTATAATTTTTAAATTATAATTTTTAAATTATAATTTTTAAATTTTTAAATTATAGCCGTGTGGTGGCCCGGTGGCCTGGTGGCAGCTCTCGCTTCACACACGGAGGGCCCGGGTTCGATTCCCGGCGGGTGGAAACATTTCGACGTGTTTCCTTACACCTGTTGTCATGTTCACCTAGCAGCAAATAGGTACCTGGGGTGTTAGTCGACTGGTGTGGGTCGCATCCTGGGGACAAGATTAAGGACCCCAATGGAAATAAGACAGACAGTCCTCGATGACGCACTGACTTTCTTGGGTTATCCTGGGGGGATAACCCTCCGGGGTTAAAAATCCGAAGAAAATCTTATCTTACATTCTGCCCTGCACCACACATGGGCCGCACTCCTATTAAAAGGTGGCCACCAACATTCCCTCACCCGCTATCAGACTCCTCTCAGTTTTCTCGTGATTACCACATAATCCACCATAATGTAAGCACCTGCCTTAGCCGCTACATCTGACAATCTGCAAAATACAAACCATGTAACACTATCACTCACACAACCTGTAACACTGTATCAACCGTGACACTGTAACAACCGTGACACTGTAACACACTCGACACTGTAACACCAGTGCCAACCACATCCCTCCTCCCTTCCACTACGCCTCACATGAAAATGTACAGTGGTATGCTGTGTCAACACTCCCCCATCCCCCACACACACACAAGTATGCTTCCTCCTTCACCTCACGTAGGTAAATCAGTAGTCCTCTACGGCAGTATTGGACGCACGAATGTTTACGTAATATTTCTGTTCACGGGAGGCAAATGCATCTTAACGAATCTCTTCCAAACAGACTCTCAGTCGTACATTATTATATCTTATGGGGAATCGCTAAACCCGTGGGGAGTGGGGTCATACAGCACCTGGGAAATGGAGGTAATCAGGTTGGATCCTAGGAAGGGGAGGGTAGTTTCAATTCCTTAAACTGTCTTCCACAAGCACATGGCATCCTCATTCCCCTCCCAACCTATGAAGGACCTCAGACACCTGAAGTTGTAAACTCAGATGAGCCATAGAATGTTAGCAAGTATTTCTTCAGCCTTAGAGAAGTTAGGAAGTGGAACAACCTTGAGAGTGAAGTGGTAGACGCAGGATCCACACACAGCTTTAAAAAGAGGTACAGTAAAGCTATCGAGGCCAGGAGAATGAACCTAGTAGCGACCAGCGAAGAGGCGGGGGCCAGATGAGACTCGACCCCTGCAACCACATATAGCTGAGCACACACACGAGACCTGACGACACTGGAGGACAGGAGGGATAGGGAAAACATGATAACCTATAAAATACTGAGAGGAATTAACAAGGTGGATAGTGACAGAATGTTTCAGAGATGGCACACAGCAACAAGGGATCACAACTGGAAGTTAAAAACTCAGATGAGTCACAGGGATGTTAGAAAGTATTTGTTCAGTCATAGAGCTGTCAGGAAATGGAACAATCTGGAGAATGATGTAGTGGAGACAGGATTCATACATAGCTTTAAGAGGTACGATGAAACTCTTGGAGCAGGGAGTGGACCTAGTAGCGACCAGCGAAGAGGCGGAGGCCAGGAGCTGTGACTCGACCCCTGCAACCACAAACAGGTGAATACATACCACTTAACTTTCAAATTAGAGATGGAGGAGAGAGAGAGGAGAGGAGGAGGGAGGGGATGCGCCCTCTTGCTCACTAACTTTCACTTCCAAACGTCACTCCGGCAACTATTAAAACATCCAAGCATCGGGAGCGTTTACAACTTGCGTGAAAATGCAGTTTTAACAAGCGTTTATATAATTATTATATAAACTGTAGTCCGGGGTATAGGACTTTACCCGGGGTCAACGCCGCCTGATCAATCAGGCTGCTACTGCTGGTCGCACGCAAGCCAACGTACAAACCACAGCCCGCCTGGCCAGGTACTAATTTTAGGTGCCTGTCCAGCGCCTTCTTGAAGACAGCCAAGGGTCTATGAGTACTCAAATTAAAATACACACACGTACGCACACAACCGGATATTCTAGTTACTTTCAGGTAAAAAAAAAGCCACTGTCCATGGTGGTCAGCTTCATGGAAACCAGCTAAAGTGTCTCGAATTTTTATTATAATTACTTCAAGAATTATTTAAGCAAAAATTTTGTGAAATTTAGTCATTAAGGACAATCAGTAATAATAACAAATTCCGGTAATTTATTATTACCATATTTAATATAACCGTTATGAACTTTGTTAATTTTTAATCTTCATTAAATCCTCTGACACTTGTAAATTTACTTTTTTTTAAGGCTATCCTGGATAATTTACACACAGGTTATTATTGATAATTGTACTTGTGTGTATTTTTTACCTAAACTTACTAATCACTGTAAACTCTTATAAACTTATGCAATTATTTAAACCAAAATAAACTACATTTATCAATCAGTTACAACAATCTTCTCTTATACAATGTGAAAGAGAGCCACGATATATTTACAGTTTTGAAAAAAAAAGTATCCGTATATTAATTTAGGTTGGAGTCTTCATTGGCAACCCAGTGAGCAGTGAGGACCGTGTTTACACTTCAGTGTTACACCAACTTTAGACGTGGGAGGGTGAGTGTGTGTTGCATGCGGGATGGACTGTACTCTTGCTGCTTTCTCTTGCTGTTCCTTTAATATGACCCAAATTAGAAGCTGATGATCAGCATTTGAAAAAAAGAATCTGGTGAAATGATGGTGTCGTGTCAACAGATGAAGGGTTTCAATAAATAATTTCAGATACATTTTCATTTGCGATCACACAATGTCTACATTTAACATGCCACAAACTACACTTATTTAAAAACAGATGTGACCTTGAATTAACATCGTAGTGCGAGTGGCCGCGATAATTTACAAATCTTGCAAAAATATGCTAAGTTTAAGTTCACCAGTTAAAAGCCGGTGCCTTTCACTGGTTCCTCATTGACATCTACAGCATGTCTAGATCCAAGCCATGAAGATATAAAGTACCAGGAGCTAGGCATTACATGGTGCGTCTTCAAGGTTGTTGGTGGTGGGTGGTGGCGGCTGTGGTAGGAACTGGGTGGGTGTGTAGTGTGTGGTTGTTGTGTTCTACTACGACCAACACTATCCACTACCCACAACCAGCATCATGGACCCTCACTGCAACATCACGGACCCTCACTGCAGCATCACGGACCCTCACTGCAACATCACGGACCCTCACTGCAACATCACGGACCCTCACTGCAGCATCACGGACCCTCACTGCAACATCTGCTCTCGTCAACTCGGTCCACCATACAAGTAGCGAGTCAACCGCCGCCGCCACTACACACACAACTCAAGTCGTCTCGCCTAAACGCAACGTAAACAATATTCTTTACATAACATCCATCACTACAGTTAGTAAACAAGCTTATTTAGGCTCAGGTACGCATAAGTACAATTATCATACATAGTAACATGTGTAAATTACCTAGTTGTAATCTCCCAAAACTTATCTAATAGTACTTGTGTGTAATTGTACCTAAATAAACTTATGTTCGGATTACGCATCTCGATGGTAAATGTTGTGTTTTTTTAACTCTAGATTCGAACCCGTGAATTCCGACAAGGAAGATAAGTGTGTCCGGTGGTGTTGCCGGACATACGAAAATGTAATAGATTGCATGTTTATGGACTGGTAAATTGTACAGTAGATGAGTGAATAACGTGCACCTATTTATATACGAGTTTTATGCGTGAGTTAATCAAATTTGTCATATCGAGTTGGGAGACTTCAAAACTGATAAGGCTATCGCCAATTATGCAATTGTGGGTACAGAATAAAGACTTGATTCATTCCAGCAAAGTAAAAATTGCTTTTACTTGGGCATTACCGTCTTTCAGGATATATCACATAAAAAGGTTGTGGAGTTAATAGGGGATAAAATGATGGGTTTTTACTGTAAGTGGTTATAACTATGATCATAATTTTTAAAGGGGTGAATCTGTAAGTCAGCGGAAGGCCTTGGTCAGAAGACCGGCGTGTCATCTGACAACGACCCGCGTCAGGCAACACTTGTTTTTGTTCTTGACGAACCTTACCTAACCTACCTGGAGGGCATTCCGGGGATCGACGTCCCCGCGGCCCGGTCTATGACCAGGCCGCCCGGTGGATCAGGGCCTGATCAACGAGGCTGTTACTGCTGGCTGCACGTAGTCCAACGTACGACCCACAGCACTGACTTTAGGTATCTGTCCAGCTCCCTCTTGAAGGCAACCAGAGGTCTTTTGGTAATGCCCCTAATGGCTGGTGGGAGGGTGTTGAACAGTCTTGGGCCCCGGACACTTATTGTGTTTTCTCTTAGTGTACCAGTGGCGCCCCTACTTTTCACTGGGGGTACGTTGCACCGTCTGCCAAGTCTTTTGCTTTCGTATGGAGTGATTTATGTGTGCATATTAGGGACCAGTCCCTCCAGAATCTTCCAGATGTAGATTATGATATATCTCTCTCGCCTGCGCTCCAGTGAATATGTCTAGTGCTCCCAGGCGTTCCCAGTAGTTAAGGTGTTTGATGGAACTTATACGTGCAGTGAAGGTTATCTGTACATTCTCTAGATCTGCAATTTAACCTGCCTTGAATGGAGATGTTAAAGTACAGCAGTATTCTAGCCTAGAGACAACAAGTGATTTAAAAAGGATCATCATTGGCTTGGCATCTCTTGTCTTGAATGTTCTCATTATCCATCCAGATTAATTAAATTCTGTTAGAAATTATGTGGGGATTTTTCACGAGTGCACAATCTCGAATTAACTTTCCACTCACACACTGGGAAGAGCTCTTGACAAAAACAAATTGTAACTGATGTTGATGTATCTTGAACACTTGTGGGACTTGAGAAACACTGGGGTCGAAAACAATGTCCCTCCTTCAATGCCCACCGTCTCAGCTCCCTAACTAACACCGGACCCTTGATTACGAACATACGGTTCCTGAATATTTATTATGAAAATTTACGCCAATAAATCTGACGAACTGAGTGGACTGTGTAATAAGACGTTATCTGGCTTGTCAGCTTTATGTATTTTGTTGGGTTACTAATTTTCAAATTATTAAACTCACAATTTCATAATATATCTTTATTTCTACAAGTACATCTACAAGGTATACAGGCCTAGTTGACATCAATGACATACTACTAAATAGAAAGCCGCTTGTTATGCAAAGGATTTTGGGCAAATTAGGTCAGTTTTGTCTCAGGATGCGACCCACACCAGTGACTAACACCCAGGTACCCATTTTACAGATGAGGAACATAAACAATCAGTGTAAGGAAACACCCCCAATGTTTCTACCCTCGCTGGGAATCTGCACATATTAAAATGGTATAAAATACCGACAAGTTGTTAGGTAAGACACATAAGCAACAGTTAGGTATCGTTATTTCAAAACGTTTCGCCTACACAGAAGTCTTCTTCAGTCGAGTACCCCTCAAGGGAGGTTCCTTGACGCTGGTGAGGGGCTCTTGATCTAGGGAATTGGATATGTGCTTCAGTTCCCTGAATTGAGTCTGAATATCTTCCATTCCCCCAGGGTGTATAATCCCTACGGGTTTAGCGCCCCCATAATTATAATAATTATAATACAGACTTTCAAAGATGACAGATTGTTGGGGCGCAAATTGCTGGAGCATCGGTCACCAAAACTGCTAAAATGTTCATGTTTCAAGAGCAACTCTTGTCTATGGTCATGTCTGCATTCCAAAATGATGGTAAGACAAGTTCCAACGAAAGCAATAGTGGACGCAAGAAGCTGTGTGACAGGGACCGTCGAGTATTAAAGCGTATTGTGTCAAAATGTCATAAGACTTCAGCAGCAAAAGTGACTGCAGATCTAAATCATCATCTTGCAGACTAGGTTTCAACCAAAACAGTTCATCGTGAGCTTCATGCAGTTGGATATCATGGGAAGGCTGCATTTTCTAAACCTTTCCTTTCAGAAGCAAATATTGCAAAGGGCAAGAAAATGCTGCAGTGACTAAGAATTGGACAGTGGACTAATGGAATAACGTTTACCTCTGGAGAGCCTAAAGAAGCTTATAACCGAGAAGCATGGAGGCGGATCCGTGATGATTTGGGCAGCAATATCGTGGAATTCACTTTGCCCGGCACTAGTACTGCATGGTGGGGTTAACGCCTAAACATATTTGTTGATTTTCGGTGAACAGGTCCTTCCCATGGTACAAACACCCAATGGCGGCACTATCTTCCAAGACGATAATGCACCAATTGTTCAGAATTGGCATGAAGAACGTGAAAGTGAAGTCGAACACTTGGATTGGCCCCCACAATGGCCGGATCTAAATAATATCCAGTATCTGTGGGGTCAGTTGGAACATCAAGTCAGGAACTGATTTACTCCACTGTCGTCTTTGGAAGAGTTTAAGCAGGGTTTGCTTGAGGAATAGCTCAAAATTCCCCTGAATACTGTTCAAATGCCAAATAAAACAATTCCTTGATGAACTGGTGATGTTTTAGCTTCAAATGGAGGACCAACTCCATATTAAAGACAAAAAATGGTAAATAACAATCCCTGTACGTCAGTCCCATTTTGGAGTATGCAGTACCAGTATGGAACCCACACCCAGTCAAGCCTGTCAAGAAATTGGTGAAAGTCCAGAGGTATACACTTAGAGTAGTCCCGGGACTAAGGGAAGGAGAGGTTAAGGGAACTCAATCTGATGGCACTGGAGGACAGGACTAGGGATGATATAACAATGTACGAAATACTTAGAGGAATTGATAGGGTGAATCGGGACACTGAAAGGTTGGAAACAGACACGTGTTGTAGATGAAGGGTTCAGAGAACTTGACAAGTTATAATTAGAAGTATGCATATTGGGTACGATGAGTGAAATTTACGCCAACAGGTACTTCTCAGTCAAACAAAGTAGAAATTACTTTATCTTTGTATTGGACTGATAACACTGTGTAATTCCTTAAGATACCCAAATTCATATGTGTCTAATTATAGACAGTGTTCACTGCTGAAAGTTGAAAACTTTGACTTATTGGTATGTTAGGAAGTATTTCGTCAGCCTTATAGTAGTCAGGAAGTAAAACGACCTGGAGTGAAATGGTATAGGCAGGATCCATACATGGCTTACATTTTTCTTTTCAAGAAAAAAAAATTAAGAAATTTTTAAAATAAAATTTCTTTAATTTTCTTTTAGAAATTGTTTAATATTTTTTAAGATTTTTTTTTTTAATTTAAAAATATTAAACAAAAATTCTTTAAAAAAGTTTTCTTCATTATTTTTCATTATTTTTTTAATTTTCTTTTTTATAAATTCTTAAAAAAAAAAAATGGCGTAGCTAGGGTCCTGTATTCCTGCTGAGTCACTGAGGTTGTCTGGAAGAATTTGTCTTATTAACTCGTTTGATGCTATGGAAGAGGATAGCTGGTAGGGCAATCTGGGAGGATTTGCGTACTCCCAGCCCCAGAAAAATTTTCTTAAATTTTGTTTAAGACTTTTTTTTTTTAAAGAAAATTATTTCTTAAAAAATCTTAACAAATTTTTGAGGGGGACTAAATGGCATATGGGTGAGGGCAGGAGCTGGAGACATGTTGGGCGGTTGAGGGGTATGGGTGTGGAAGCTGGAAGCCTCCACCCCAACACGGTGGCAGTGTCAGTGGCCTGGTGTGGATGATGGGTGGGTGAGTGTGAGTGGTAATGAGAGTGGTACTCACCTAGTTGTGGTTGCAGGGGTCGAGTCACAGCTCCTGGCCCCGCCTCT
Source organism: Cherax destructor (assembly GCA_009830355.1). NCBI lineage: Eukaryota > Metazoa > Arthropoda > Malacostraca > Decapoda > Parastacidae > Cherax > Cherax destructor. Next base: position 583,399 of record WNWK01000136.1, read on the forward strand.
TCACTGGCCGCTACTCGGTCACTCTACCCGCTCCATGAGCTTTATCATACCTCTCCTTAAAGCTATGTATGGATCCTGCCTCCACTACATCACTTCCCAGACTATTCCACTTCCTGACAACTCTGTGACTGAAGAAATATTTCCTAACATCCCTGTGGTTCATCTGAGTCTTCAACTTCCAACTGTGACCCCTTGTTGCTGTGTCCCACCTCTGCAACATTCTGTCTCTGTCCACCTTGTCGATTCCTCTCAGTATTTTATATGTCGTTATCATATCCCTCTATCCCTCCTGTCTTCCAATGTCGTCAGGTCGATTTCCCGTAACCTCTCCTCGTAGGACATACCCCTTAGCTCCGGGACTAGTCTTGTTGCAAACCTCTGCACTTTTTCTAGTTTCCTTACATGCTTGGCTAGGTGAGGGTTCCAAACTGGCGCTGCATACTCCAGTATGGGCCTAACGTACACAGTGTACAGGGTCCTGAATGACTCCTTATTAAGATGTCGGAATGCTGTTCTTAGGTTTGCCAGGTGTCCGTATGCTGCAGCAGTTATTTGGTTGATGTGCGAATCAGGAGATGTGTCCGGTGTTATACTCACCCCAAGATCCTTTTCCTTGAGTGAGGTTTGTAGTCTCTGGGCCCCCTAGACTATACTCCGTCTGTGGTCTTCCTTGCCCTTCCCCAATCTTTATGTTAGTTACCATTTTGGGTGACTAGGTGTGTGTAAGGGTGCGTGGGCATGAGACTGTGGGAGTAGAGGTGTGTGTGTTTGAAGCTGAGTGCAAGTTGTGTGGTTAAGATAAGATTTCTTCGGATTTTTAACCCCGGAAGGTTAGCCACCCAGGATAACCCAAGGAAGTCAGTGCGTCATCGAGGACTGTCCGTCTTATTTCCATTGGGGTCCTTAATCTTGACCCCCAGGATGCGACCCACACCAGTCGACTAATAACCTGGGTACCTATTTGCTGCTAGGTGAACATGACAACAGGTGTAAGGAAACACGTCGAAATGTTTCCACCCGCCGGGAATCGAACCCGGGCCCTCCGTGTGTGAAGCGAGAGCTCTAGCTACCAGACCACCGGGCCATCGGTGGCCCCATGTGTATGTTGATGCGGATGGTGGGTTTGTGGCTGGTGGTATAGGCAGTAATGAGAGTGATGGGTGACTGAGTGATTAGGTATGTGGACAGCGTGTTAGGGTGAATAATCAAATGTGTGGGTGTCAGGTCGTAGGGTGAGGGCATGAGGCTGGTTAAGCTGTGGTCTTGAGGCAGTGTGGGGAATGTGGTCATGAAGGAATGGTATAGCTGTAGGCGTGTGTGGCCATGGGTTGAGGGGTACATTTTCACTCAGGTCCCTGGCCCCGCCTTTTTCCTGATTTTTTACTATGTTTCTTCTCCTGGATCATGCCATTCATCAAACCTCTCTTAAAACTATTTTTTTTTTTTGCGTCGACTTTCGCTTATCTGCACTCCAGGATCACACTTGTGACATGTACTATCGAGAAGAAGGATGATGAAATTGACTCAAAGTCATTCAACTACAAGTATGCTCTAATTTCGTGTGTGGCCGTGGGGAGTTGTATATGTGGGAATACACATATTTGTCATTCTTTTCAGGTCACAACCTGGGTTAGTCACTGCACAAGCTCGTATCTTTGCCTGACTCTTTTTAACTGATGTCTCATTCTGGCCATAGGATCATGCCATTTCAGTCAAACGCACACCACTTTTAAGCTTATCAAATTTTTTTTTTTTTTTTTTTTTTAAACGTCAAGACTTTCATGCTTATTCTTTGCACTTCCAGGATCACACTTGGTGACATGGTTACTATCCAGAGACAAGATGGGATGATGAAAAGATCAAAAGTCAGTTCACTAACATGGTATGGGATTGGACGTGTATGACAAAAGCACTGGGTGAGGGAGGATGTGTACATTATGTAGGCCTCCCCATATGATAATGGCCTCTCCCTGAGGCTGACTATGAGATGGAAGGCAAAGAATGTAGTACATGCCACATTTCCCCCTACATATACGTACTCAATAATAATAATAATAATATTTTTATTTACTACAAGTACATGGTATACAGGCCTAGCTGACATCAATGACATATACTATATAGAAAGCCGCTTGTTATGCAGAGCATTTCTGGCAAATTAGGTCAGTTTTGTCCCAGGATGGACCCACACCAGTCGACTAACTCCCAGGTACCCATTTTACTGATGGGTGAACATAGACAACCGGTGTAAAGAAACACGCCCAATGTTTCTACCCTATCTGGGAATCGAACCCACACACTCACCGTGTGAAGCAAGAGCTTTAACCACCAAGCCATGGGGCACCGTCCAGGCCACGGGGTACATTGGAAAAATTGCAATAAAACGTGTGATTGCAAATATGAAAATAAAAAAAATGATATTTTTTCATGAGCTCCATTGTGTAAATTTATTTATGGTATGTTCAGAGAAAATATACCACAAATTTGCAACCGTGTTAGAGCAAAAATGCGTTATCTGATCACATGTTAGCCGGCGGTCTATTGTATATATGTACATTGTTCCTTAATGCCAGTGAGAGAATTTAGTTCCAGTGAATTGGACCTGTCCTACCCTTCTTTTGAAAGAGCCTGATTGCCTCCCATTCCCTCGTTTGTTCCGTGACCTCACTCCATCACAAGTGCTAGTCCAGCTCCTGTCCCAAATGCATTTTGTACAAGATGGAAAAATGAGTTAGATTCCCTGTACTCTGAATTGTAGGTTGTGGAGCAGTATGGTTGTAGATTTATATGATTGTAAAAAATTAATTAACTTGATATCTTGTTGCAGCTGAGTGTTCTGGAGAGTGCCTGGGGGTCTGTAATGGCAAAGCGTCTAGCACATGTAAAGAGAGTTTGCCAACAGCACTACTTATCTTTAAAGAGGTTCTCCTTCCTAAATAAATTCACTTATGATACCCAACACCATCTTGCTTACTGCAGAAATGCCAAGGTAAGGACAAGTTTATTAAATATTCTGAGCTATACACTTACATTTATATTCCATTTTTTTATTAGAAGCTATCGGAATAAAATTGGACTCTATTTAATGCAGCAATAACATGATTTTTTATTATTATTATTATTATTTAAATACGTCGGCAATCTCCCACTGAGGCAGGGTGACCCAAAAAAAAAGTCACTTCACTATCATTCACCACTTTCAGAATCATTCCCACATAATCAGTCTTTGTAGAGGCACTCAGATACAACAGTTTAGATGTCATTCCAAACAGCCAATATCCCAAATCCCTCCTTTAAAGTGCAGGCATTGTACTTCCCTCAACCAGGACTCAAGTCCGGCTGACCAGTTTTCCTGAATCCCTTCACGAAATATTACTCTGCTTACATTCCAACAGCTTGTCAGGTCCCAAAAACCATTCATCTCCATTCACTCCTATCTATTACGCTCACACATGTCTGCTGCATGTTTGTTCTCCTTACACACAAACCTCTTTTAACTCCTCTCTCCATCCTTTCCTAGATGACCCCTACCCCTCCTCCCCTACATTACAGATTTATACACCCTCCAGGTCATCCTATTTTGCTCCATCCTCTCTAAATGACCAAACCACCTCAACAACCCCTCTTCAACCCTCTGAAAAATACTTTTAGTAACTCCACACCTCCAAATGTCCACACTACAAATTCTATGCATAATATTTACACCACATATTGCCCTTAGACATAACATCTCCACTGCCTCCAGCTTCTTTCTTGCTGCAGCATTTACAACCCATGCTCCACACCCATATAAGAGTGTTAGTACCACTGTACCAAGGACTAAATACAAATTCCGTCTATTCTTTTGCCTTCCATGATATATATTTGTGTTTTTATCTCCACAGATAGCTCAATGCACCACTTCCCTTTTTCCCTTCATCAATTCTGTGGTTAACCTCGTCCTTCGTAAACCCATCTGCTGACAAGTCTACTCCAAATATCTGAACACATTCCCTTCTTCCATACTATTATTATACTGGTCTGCATGATTTTTATATTGACTATGTATAATATATGGAAAATAGTGATTCACTGTGTTTTTTATTCATCTCTATCATATCAGGTTGTCAAGTTATACGGAAACATTACTTTTCTCTTTTCGTATAACATAAGTAAATGGGAAAGTGGTATGTATTACCATTTAAAATCTTACCTTATATTGAATTAAATGTTAAATCTAATATATTTTTCTTTATTTTCAGATTATTAATATGTCTAGAGGCTGCATAAATTCACTAGACATATTTTGCTATGTCTGCGGGCAATTCAACCCTTCAGATTCCCGGAGCAACATTATTTCTTTATTGAAGCGCTGCTACTTTGCTTATTTTGGCTGCAAACTTGGAGACCAGGACAAACCATTTGCACCACACAAAGCTTGCAAGAGTTGCATCAGTAAGCTCCAAATGTGGTCAGTTGGAAAACTTAAATGTATGCCCTGTGGAGTACCAATGGTATGGCGGGAGCAGATGAACCACCACGATGACTGCTACTCTTGTATGACTAAAGTAGCTGGATTCAACAAAAAGACTAAAGATCGCATAATATACCCAAATATTCCTTCAGCAATAAGGCCTGTTCCACACTCTGAAAATATTCCTGTACCTGTGCCACCTGAGACATGGCAGATTTCATCAGAGTTTGATACCAGTGATTCTAAGGAGATGGAAGTAGACTATGAATCACCAACAAATGACGATCCCAAACCCTTCAACCAAGTTGAGCTCAATGACTTGGTGAGACAGCTTAACCTTCCAAAAGAAAGTGCACAGTTACTTCGCTCTAAACTGAAGGAACACAGGCTTCTAGCTCCTGGAACAACATTGCTTGGTACCGTCATCGTGAAGCAGAATTCACTCAGTCTTTGACAAAGAGGAATCTAGTTTTCTGTTCAAATATTTCTGGCCTTATTGAACACATGGGGATGTCATACAAAGCAGATGAATGGAGACTCTTCATTGATTCTTCTAAAAGAAGTTTAAAGGATGTACTTCTCTACAATGGTAACACAGCTGCATCTGTGCCAATTGGCCATAGTGTCCAAATGTCAGAAACTTATGCAAATATGAAGACACTAATATCTGCAATTAAGTACCAGACCTACTAGGTCTTCAAGGTGGATACACCAAGTATCCCTGTTTTCTGTGTCTGGGATAGTAGGGCAGACAGCCAGCACTATGAACAAAAAGACTAGCCACCCCACTGGGGACTGCAGTGAGGAACAAGAGAGTGGTTCCATCAAGATATTTGCACCATGGAAACTCGATACCAGGGCAAATGGAATGTCAGCATGATGGCGGATTACTGCTGGTCATTGAAACGTAATGGTCTCGATGCACAGCACAAGCGAAAATCAAAGCGGTCCTCCTTCCTTTGATTCAATATGTAGGCTAACCATTAGGAGCATATTTTTTTTAATAAAATAATTTGATTTGTTGGATTATGTATTGGTGGATAAAAGGTTGATGAGTAGGCTTCAGGATGTACATGTTTATAGAGGGGCAACGGATATATCAGATCATTATTTGGTTGTAGCTACAGTTAGAGTAAAAGGTAGATGGGACAAAAGAAAATGGCAACAGCAAGTAAGAGAGAGGTAAAAGTATAAACTAAGGGAGGAGGAAGTTAGGTGAGATATAAGCAACTATTGGCAGAAAGGTGGGCTAGTGCAAGTAGGAGTAGTGGGGGTTGAAGAGAGTTGGGATAGTTTTAAAATGCAGTATTAGAATGTAGGGCAGAAGTTTGTGGCTATAGGAGGGTGGGTGCAGGAGGAAAGAGGAGTGAGTGGTGGAATGAAGAAGTAAAGGGTGTGATAAAAGAGAAAAAGGTAGCTTATGAGAGGTTTTTACAAAACAGAAGTGTTAATAGAAGAGCAGAGTATATGGAGAGTAAAAGAAAGGTGAAGAGAGTTGTGAGAGAGTGCAAAAGAAGAGCGGATGAAAGAATGGGAGAGGCTCTGTCAAGAAATTTTGCTGAAAACAAGAAAAAATTTGGAGTGAGATAAACAAGGTAAGAAAGCCTAGGAACGAATGGATTTGTCAGTTAAAAACAGAGTAGGGAGTTAGTAGATGGGAGCTGGAGGTATTGGGTAGATGGCGGAATATTTTGAGGAACTTTTAAATGTTGATGAAAAAGGAGGCGGTAATTTCATGTACTGGCCAGGAGGTACAACATCGTTTAGGAGTGAAGAAGAGCAGGATGTGAGTGTGGGGAGGTGCGTGAGGCATTACGTAGAATGAAAGGGGGTAAAGCAGCTGGAATTGACGGAATCATGACAGAAATGTTAAAAGCAGGGGGATATAGTGCTGGAGTGGTTGGTATTTTTGTTTAATAAATGTATGAAAGAGGGAAGGTACCTAGGGATTGGCAGAGAGCATGTATAGTTCCTTTATATAAAGGGAAGGGGATAAAAGAGAGTGTAAAAATTATAGGGGAATAAGTTTACTGAGTATACCAGGTAAAGTGTATGGCAGGGTTATTATTGAAAGAATTAGAGGTAAGACAGAGAGTAGGATTGCAGATGAGCAAGGAGGCTTTAGAGTGGTAAGGTATGTGTAGATCAAGTGTTTACAGTGAAGCATATATGTGAACAGTACTTAGATAAAGGTAGAGAAGTTTTATTGCATTTATGGATTTAGAAAAGGCATATGATAGAGTGGATAGGGAGCAATGTGGCAAATGTTGCAAGTGTATGGAATAGTTAGTAAATTACTGAAGGCTGTAGAGAGTTTTTATGAGGATAGTGAGGCTCAGGTTAGGGTGTGTAGGAGAGAGGGAGATTACTTCCGGTAAAAGTAGGTCTTAGACAGGGATGTGTAATGTCACCATGGTTGTTTAATATATTTATAGATGGGGTTGTAAAGAAGTAAATGCTAGGGTGTTGGGGAGAGGGGTGGGATTAAATTATGGAGAATTAAATGCAAATGGGAGTTGACACAGTTACTTTTTGCTGATGATACTGTGCTTATGGGAGATTCTAAAGAAAAGTTGCAAAGGTTAGTGGACGAGTTTGGGAGAGTGTGTAAAGGTAGAAAGTTAAAAGTGAACATAGATAAGAGTAAGGTGATGAGGGTATCCAACGATTTAAATAAAGAAAAATTGGATATCACATTGGAGAGAGGGATTATGGAAGAAGTAAATGTTTTCAGATATGTGGGAGTTGACGTGTCAGCGGATGGGTTTATGAAGGATGAGGTTAACCATAGAATTGATGAAGGAAAAAGGTGAGTGGTGCATTGAGGTATCTGTGGAGACAAAAACGTTATCCATGGAGGCAAAGAAGGGAATGTACGAAAGTATAGTGGTACCAACACTCTTATATGGGTGTGAAGCATGGGTTGCAAATGCTGCAGCGAGGAGGAGGCTGGAGGCAGTGGAGATGTCCTGTCTAAGGGCAATGTGTGGTGTAAATATTATGCAGAAAATTCGGAATGTAGAAATTAGGAGGTGGTGTGGAGTTACTAAAAGTATTTGTCAGAGGGCTGAAGAGGGGGTTGTTGAGGTGGTTTGGTCATTTAGAGAGAATGGATCAAAGTAGAATGACTTGAGAGCGTATAAATCTGTAGGGAAGGAAGGCGGGGTAGGGGTCGTCCTAGAAAAGGTTGGAGGGGAAAGGGGTAAAGGAGGTTTTGTGGGCGAGGGCTTGGACTTCCAGCAAGCATGTGTGAGCGTGTTAGATAGGAGTGAATGGAGACGAATGGTTTTTGGGACATGACGATCTGTTGGAGTGTGAGCAGGGTAACATTTTGTGAAGGGATTCAGGGAAACCAGTTAATTGATTTAATTGGACTTGAGTCCTGGAAATGGGAAGTACAATGCCTGCACTTTAAAGGAGGGGTCTGAGATAGTGACAGCTGGGAGGGACTTTTCTCAGCTGTCGTATCTGAGCTCCTCTGCAAAGACAGTGATTATGTATGAGTGTGGTGAAAGTGTTGAATGATGATGAAAGTATTTTCTTTTGGGGATTTTCTTTCTTTTGGGTCACCCTGCCTCGGTGGGAGACGGCCGACTTGTTGAAAAAAAAAAAAAAAAAAAATTTGATTTGATTCATGTTGATTTGGAATTCATATGTTCTTAAAACTAACAGAATGTGCTTTTCCATGATTACTTGCCTAATATTAATAAAGTGACAATTTATTAAAAATTCACATTTTTTATCATTAATTTGTATTTTATTCAAAATCCTTATGTGATAGAGCAAAATGGTTTAGATATTTACAATCAGCAGCCCAAGAATATGTAAGATCGCAACCATGAATAAAAATAAAAATTAAAAACATTCCAAATACAGACAGTGTTATTATTATTAAAGGCAAAGTGCTAAACCCATATGGTTCATACAGCACCTAGGCTAGTGCGAGGCAATCAAGTTCAAGGAACAAGAGGAAGAGTCAATTTCTTTGCACCAGGAGCCTCACACTTGCATCAAGAAACCTCTTCATGAGAATTCTTTGTAAAAAAAAAATCATAAATGTTAAATTACCAGTATATGTGGACACATTGACTGGCCTTCTTTCATTAGTATATCCCTGGTGTAAGTCAATGTACATCTTTATCTAATGCATTACAGGATTAAATTTTACTTAATATTGTTTACTGGGTATTTTACAGAAATGAATAATGGTTTGGTGTTTTCAGACAGGCACCACTAGCTGGCTGGGACACCTGCTAGAGTGGGCAGGTGTGGAGATATCGAACATGACACCATACGAAATCCATGAAGCAGCTAATCAGGCCTTTCCAGCCATGCCATCCAAGGAAGCTGCCCAGGAGATGCAGCACCTGCCCATCACCTTCACTGTGGTCCGCCATCCCTTCACAAGGTAATATAGGTGCAGTAGACATTAAAGCTTACTTTACCATTTGAGAAACCAGCCATTTCTCGCCTCTTGGCACAAAAAATTTGCTCAGTACAGTTTTCAGATGTAATAATTGTAAAGAATATATCAGGATCAGATAGAAGCTAGTCAGTGCTACACTTTTAAAATTATACTTTTATTTTATAAATTTTCTCATTACAGTACTTGTAATATATATACAGTGGTACCCCGGTTTACGATATTTTTTCGTTCCAGAATGCTGTTCAAGTGCCATTACCAAACGAATTTATCCCCATAAGGAATAATGTAAAATAGACTAGTCCTTTTAGACCCCAAAAAATACACTTACAAAAGCATTTAAAAAAATAAACTTACATAAAAGGACGAGTTTGGAGATCATCGTAAACCGGGGTACCACTGTATATATATTTATCGAATTTTAATCTAAAAAAAATGGAAATTTATCCATTTTGTGCTTTCAGGTTAGTATCTGCATACAGAGACAAAATGCCAGAAAAATATAAGAAAGATTTGCAAATGAGAATGATTTCAAAATACCGAGTGCATCAAAGAAATATTAGTATGTCTGATAGAGATATCACCTTAGGCATCAGCAAATTCTCAAATAAAATAAAAATTTAGTATCAGAACTAAAAAATATAAGTGTTAATAATGTTCTGAGTTTAAAGGCATTTGACACTTTATCAACAAAAGAAACTTCGCCATATAGATACCACCAAACAATAAAAGGGACATTGCTTGCCCAAAATGACTCCCCCAAGATAGCACCGGATGCGAGCATACCAACCTTCCGTGAATTTGTGCTGTTTGTGAGTGATCAAGTGTTGAAGTGTTCATCTGATGTCAGCTTCCAGTGTTTCAATGAGATTGATGTGCATTGGCGACCCATCTTTGACCGCTGTGCTCCATGTGATATTCACTACGATGTCATTGCTAAGGTGAGTGGCTTAAATGACAAAGGGAAGAAAAGTAATTTGCCTGCATGCCAGTGCTGTATTTACTTCTTTTTGAAAGTTTTAATATAACTCTTATACTGAACATGTTATCTATTAATCACAATGTATCCAACTATCCTCCTTCATACAATATTTATTTATGAATACTGTATGCAGATGTTGTATACACAACCATTTATCTTTCCATACATGTACTGTATGCACATACCTGCCTATACAAATATTGTACACAGTCATAGGCAAATGTGTTTTTACAAATACATTAGTGGAGGTTAATTAAATTATGGAGAATTAAATGCAAAATGGGAGTTGACACAGTTACTTTTTGCTGATGATACTGTGCTTATGGGAGATTCTAAAGAAAAGTTGCAAAGGTTAGTGGACGAGTTTGGGAGAGTGTGTAAAGGTAGAAAGTTAAAAGTGAACATAGATAAGAGTAAGGTGATGAGGGTATCAAACGATTTAAATAAAGAAAAATTGGATATCACATTGGAGAGAGGGATTATGGAAGTAAATGTTTTCAGATATTTGGGAGTTGACGTGTCAGCGGATGGGTTTATGAAGGATGAGGTTAACCATAGAATTGATGAAGGAAAAAAGGTGAGTGGTGCTTTGAGGTATCTGTGGAGACAAAAAACGTTATCCATGGAGGCAAAGAAGGGAATGTACGAAAGCATAGTGGTACCAACACTCTTATATGGGTGTGAAGCATGGGTTGCAAATGCTGCAGCGAGGAGGAGGCTGGAGGCAGTGGAGATGTCCTGTCTAAGGGCAATGTGTGGTGTAAATATTATGCAGAAAATTCGAATGTGGAAATTAGGAGAAGGTGTGGAGTTACTAAAAGTATTTGTCAGAGGGCTGAAGAGGGTTGTTGAGGTGGTTTGGTCATTTAGAGAGAATGGATCAAAGTAGAATGACTTGGAGAGCGTATAAATCTGTAGGGGAAGGAAGGCGGGTAGGGTCGTCCTTGAAAAGGTTGGAGGAAGGGGTAAAGGAGGTTTTGTGGGCGAGGGGGTTGGACTTCCAGCAAGCATGTGTGAGCGTGTTAGATAGGAGTGAATGGAGACGAATGGTTTTTTGGGGCATGACGATTTGTTGGAGTGTGAGCAGGGTAACATTGTGTGAAGGGATTCAGGGAAACCAGTTAATTGATTTAGTTGGACTTGAGTCCTGGAAATGGGAAGTACAATGCCTGCACTTTAAAGGAGGGGTCTGAGATAGTGACAGCTGGGAGGACTTTTCTCAGCTGTCGTATCTGAGCTCCTCTGCAAAGACAGTGATTATGTATGAGTGTGGTGAAAGTGTTGAATGATGATGAAAGTTTTTTCTTTTTGGGGATTTTCTTTCTTTTTGGGTCACCCTGCCTCGGTGGGAGACGGCCGACTTGTTGAAAAAAAAAAAAAAAAAAAAATTAGTGGAGGTAAGTAGTCTTTGGGATTTAACATGATTTTTGTAATGTAAGCATGATGGGTGGGTGTGGCAATTCACACAACACCTTAACTGTAAAATCAGGTTTGCAGACAGATTCTAGGTTACCATTTTGTCCATGATATTTAATGTTCCATGCTCGAGATATTCAAATTAAGCAACTTTTAATATTAAAAAAAAAATCACCTATGCACATTCACTGTTTTTCTTGTTATCCACATTTGTTTTCCTCAGACTGAAACATTTTCTGAAGATGAAGAATACTTAAGTGAGCTGATGGGGCTTCCTTTGCACTCTACAGGAACTGCCAAACTCCACTCCAGGGATCCTTCCACTGCTTCCCTCACTAAAAAATACTTTTCTACATTAAGTCAACATGAGAGAGAGAAAGTTGTCAATGCATATTTTTATGATTTTCTCCTCTTTGGTTATTCACCTGATAATATAAATCCATAATTTATTTAATATTATGAAAAGTAAACTTGATAGGAGAACAATGTGGCAGATGTTACAAATGTGTGGAATAGGTGGTAGGTTAATGAAAGCAGTTAGTTTTTACGATTATAGTGAGGCTCAGGTTAGAGTATGTAGAGGAGAGGGAGATTATTTCCCAGTAAAAGTAGGCCTTAGACAGGGATGTGTGATGTTACCATGGTTGTTCAATATATTTATAGATGAAGTTGTAAGAGATGTGAATGCTTGGGTGTTGGCAAGAGGTGTGGGATTAAGAGATAAAGAATGTAACACAAAGTGGGAGTTGTCACAGTTGCTTTTTTGCTGATGACACTGTGCTTTTGGGAGGTTCCAAAGAGAAGTTGCAGAGGTTGTTGAACGAGTTTGGACTTAAGTCCTGGAGATGGGAAGTACAATGCCTGCACTCTGAAAGAGGGGTGGAGATATGTTGCTGTTTTTTAACTATAATGTAGGCAGGCCTCTGGCAAGACAGTGGTGGAGTGAATGATGATGAAAGTGTTTCTTCTTTTTCGGGTTACCCTTCCTTGATGGGAAACGGCCAATGTGTTAATAAAAAAAAATTAATCCAGCAAGGCAAAAGTTGTTTTAATAATACTGCAATACTGCTTTATGTGAGGAAAATCACAAGGACTTTAACCATAAAAGAAGTCAAATCAATCAGAATTTTTCTTTCAAAACATTATACAGAAATAAAGTATAAAAAAAATTAAAATCCCAGTGTGTGTACAGCATTTTGGGCAAGAGTGTAATTTGTTAATTGTTAATGGAGCAAAATAATTTTGAAAATACTGTTCTGTATTTTCAATCTATCATATATATGTCGGTGTATAAGTCAACTCCTAAAAGCTTGGTGCTAATTCAAGTCAAGGCCTATAAACCTTGGCCTTATTTTCACCTCTGCCATGTATCAGCAGTATTTATACTCAGCATATTAGTCTACCCCTAGTTTTGGAAAGATTTTTCTTATGGTTAAAAAGTCGACTTATATGTTGACATACACGGCAATTACATTAAAATATTTGAATATACAGTGTTCCAGAAGGCTGTTCGAGTGCCGATACCGAACGAATTTGTTCCCATAAGGAATAATGTAAATTAGATTAATCCATTTCAGACCCCAAAAATACTTACAAAAGCACTTACATAATTGTTCGAGTTGGGAGCTGCTCATATGTCGAGGTACCACTGTACTGTACTATGATAGTAAAAGAAATGTTACTTTATTAATCTTGCCTTACACCATTGAATATATAGGCCTGGCTCTTATCTCGCTACAGTTCATTAAAAAAATAAACCCTGTACTAGCTACAGCACCCTACCCAGAATTCCACCCACCAAAAATGCATGGATAGGGGAGCCATGTAGCAAATATATGGAAGGTTACTAAAAGCAGTAAAGAGTTTGTAAGCATAGTGAGAATGAGGTTAGGGTATGTAGGAGGGTGGGGAACCATTTCCCAGTGAAAGTAGAACTTACAGGAAGATGTATTCTCTCCTTGGTTGTCTAATATATAGTACATATATGCGTGTCGTAAGAGGCGACTAAAATGCTGGGAGCAAGGGGCTAGTAACCCCTTCTCCAGTATATATTACTAAATGTAAAATGGGAAACTTTCGTTTTTCATTTTGGGCCACCCCGCTTCGGTGGGAAACGGCCGACGTGTTGAAAGAAAGAAGATTATTTATTAAGATGAATAACAAAATGTTATTTATCTGGCCTAGCACATCTACATTGTTACACTGGACAAGTATTCTCAGCAAGTGAAAAGTTTGGAAAGAAAAAGAAAGAAGACACTGGAATTATTATTATATTAAAAAACAAGTACAGTGGTACCCGAGTTTCGCCACCTCCCAACTCGAACAATTATGTAAGTGTAGTAGGTTGGTAGACAGCAACCGCCCAGGGAGGTACTATCGTCCTGCCAAGTGAGTGTAAAACGAAAGCCTGTAATTGTTTTACATGATGGTAGGATTGCTGGTGTCTTTTTTCTGTCTCATAAATATGCAAGATTTTAGGTATGTCTTGTTACTTCTACTTACACTTAGGTCACACTACACATTCATGTACAAGAGTATATATACACACCCCTCTGGGTTTTCTTCTATTTTCTTACTAGTTCTTCTTATTTCCTCTTATCTCCATGGGGAAGTGCAACAGAATTCTTCCTCCGTAAGCCATGCGTGTCGTAAGAGGCTACTAAAATGCCTGGGGCAAGGGGCTAGTAACCCCTTCTCCTGTATATATTACTAAATGTAAAAGGAGAAACTTTCGTTTTTCCTTTTGGGCCACCCTGCCTCGGTGGGAAACGGCCGACATGTTGAAAGAAAGAAAGAATATGGATTGTTGTACATATATAGTTTGTTGTACATATATAGTACATATATGGATATGTTGGTGTGAGAGCAAGGTAATATTTTGTAAAGGGATTCAGGGAAACCAGTTAATTGATTTAGTTGGACTTGAGTCCTGGAAATGGGAAGTACAATGCCTGCACTTTAAAGGGAGGGGGGGTCTGGGATAGTGACAGTTGGGAGGGACTTATTTTCAACTGTCCTGTCGTATCTGAGCGCCTCTGCAAAGACAGTGATTATGTATGAGTGAGGTGAAAGTGTTGAATGATGATGAAAGTATTTTCTTTCTTTTTGGGTCACCCTGCCTCGGTGGGAGATGGCTGACTTGTTAAAAAAAAAATGGATAAAAATATATTGGATCTGATACAAAGTGCAAGTTATCACAGTTGCTTCTTGCCTATGATGCAGTTCTTTTGGGAGATTCTTAACATTACAAATGTTGATAGACAAATGTGGGAGGGTATGTAAAAGAGCAAGGTGATGCATTGAATATCAGATTGGAGGGAGGGAGGACGAAGGAAGTAAAATGTATTTAGATATTTGGGAGTGAACATGTCAGCAAATGGGTCTATGAAAGACTCGGTAAACCATGTAAAATATATTTTTATTTTTTCTAAGTTAATACATGTACATTATTTAAAATAAGGACTCTTTGGCATTAAATTTTCCTTTAAGTTTAGCTGCTGACCTATAAATTTTTCTTCTCTCTTCTTGATGCTCCTTCTGTTGCTGTCTTAAACGTTCAAACTTCGGTGCCTTTTTGATGACATAATTCATTTCAAGGCTACCAAAGGTATGTTGCTTGATGTTTTCGGAACTGTCTTCCATGTCAAGACGGTCAGCTAAGGTCATTCTGGATGAAATTGTGGAAAACAATAAATATTTCACCTTCAAAGTTGTGTCATTAATGCTTAAATAAAACACAGAGAACTAAGGAAATGTTAAACATAAGATAAAACTGTAAATTCATATTTGAAATGCAAAGTACTGTACAATACTGTAGTTATAAGTGCACCAATTCTTCTCCAATAATCAATGCATAAATCTGTGTATTATTTTTTAAGAAGCAATTAGGCCACTAATGCACTCAGTGGCCACTTCATTAGGTACACTTCTAGTACTGAGTAGGGCCTCTCCTTTGCCCCCAGAACAGCCTGAATTCTTTGTGGCATAGATTCAACAAGGTGTCGGAAACATTCCTTAGAGATCCTGGTCCATGCTGATATGATAGAATCACAGTTGCTGCAGATCTGTTGGCTGCATATTCATGCTGCAAATCTTCCATTCCACCACATCCCAAAGATTTGTGAAAAATTCTGACCCTACCATCTACATATAGCAGCTGTAATCGCAGTTCGTCAGACTAGGCACTATTTCTCCAATCTTCAACTGTCCAGTTTTGATGAGCCTGGGCCTCAATTTCCTGTTCTTATATACAGGAGTGGAACCTGGTGTGGTCCTATCCACTTCAGCTTGAACCAGTCTGGCCCTTCTCCTCTGACCTCATTATCAAGGAATTTTTGCTCACAGAACTACCACTAACCAAATGTTTTGTGTTTTTCACACCTCTCTCTGTAAACTCTAGTCTGTTGTGTGAAAATAGCAGATCAACAGTTTGAGCAATTCAAACCACCCCATCTAACATCAACATTCATTCCACTGTCAAAATTACTTAATTACATTTCTTCCCCATCCTGAGGTTCGGTCTGAACAACAACAACTAAACCTCTTAACCATATCTGCATGTTTTTAGGCACTGAGGTGCTGCATTGTGATTGGCTGATTAGATATTTGCATTAATGAGCAGATGCACCTAATTAAGTGGCCACAGTGTATATATGATCATGAAAACAGTAACCATGACAGCCAACTTACACTGATAAATGAATTTAAATAAAAATTACTGTCAGAAAAACAAGAACCTAAAATTAATTTATTTTTGCACAAAATAAACGGCTGACGTTAAAAAAAACTTACTTGCTAAGTTTTTTTCTGTTGGCTTTTAATTCAGCTAGAGAATCAGCAGAAGTAAAGTTCAGGATCTTGCTTGTATCCATTTTCTTCTCAACAGAGCCTTGTGCTCTTGTCAATGTTTCATCATTACTTTTCAATTTGTTTTTCCATGTCTCCCTTTCTGCTTTAGAATCTTGCTTAACTTTGTAGTCACTCTTGACTTTCTCCTGAAAAATGATGATCAGATAAACTTAAACAATGCTGTAAAGATAATCCAGGGGAAGATGGGATGCCTGGATGCTGGTGAAAGGCTCTTGATCCAAGGAACTGGAGCTAACTCTCTCTCCCTTGGATCAAATGTAATATTTATTGTTTCCCAAGTACTGTAAGACCCATACGATCTTCATACATCTCATGAATATAATTCATTGCATAAGATACCTGTAATATTGGAAGCTACCAAAGTAACTTAAATAAAGTACAGTACAGTATCCCCAAATGTTATATATACAGTGGACCCTCGGTTTTCATTCACCTCCAAACTCAAACAATTATGTAAGTGTATTTTTGTGGGTCTGAAATGACTAATCTAATTTACATTTGTCCTTATGGGAACAAATTCGTTCGGTAACGGCACTTGAACATTCTGGAAAGAATTTTCAATGAAAACCGAGGGTCCACTGTATCTTCAAGTGCAGTGGAACCCCAGTGTTTGAACATATCGAACCTTGAGCTGTATAACCCCTGTGGTTTAGCGCTTCTATTTGATTATAATAATAATATCGAACCTTGAACAAACTAGAGTCCAAACAACTTTGTTTAGAAAAAACTGACCCGGTCTTTGAACATTTTTCTGGAGTCCAAACACAGGGAAGCCGTTTCAAATGTTCTGAAGTGACCTCTGACACTGACCTAACTCTCAGGAGACTTTTGGAAGAGTCAGTTCAACATCCTCCAGTGTGTGAGACTGATAATTATAATTAAAGCCTGGGAAATACCGTTTCGGACATCGAACTTTTCGCAGTTTGAACACCACCTAGGAACCAATTAAGTTCAAACACCGTGGTTCCACTGTATTCTTATAATATTTGGGGATTAAAAATATCAGAATTCTGGATAAATTTAGTAATATGAACATCTGTAATGTCCTATTTCAAAAATGTATAAATTATCTGCCCCTCAAGGGGCAGATAATTTATAAAAGCAAAGGTCTTTTGATCCATGGAACTGGACCTGCCTCCCATTACCCCAAGGCGCTGATGACCCCTACAGGTTTAGCGCTGCCCCCATGTATATAATAATTATATAAATTAATTGATTTCCACTTGAATGCATTAAAAATTTTCATTTTGGTAAATAAGATATATATCCTCTGAACACATAAATAGGCTAGAGATAATACATAACTTGCATTAGTAAAATAATAAAATGCAGTAAAAATCTGCATTTTATTATGGTGACAACAGAACATTTTGAAAATATTCAGAAAATGATGCTTTAAAAGTCTAGTTTCTGCAGGTGATGCATACTTAAAAGTTTAATAAAAAACATGTCATGTTAGAATAATAATGATGGAGAGAGTATTGTATTTAAAACTGAGGATAAATGTGACTAGAAAAATTTAAAAAATGTCCTTAAACACAAGTAACTTTCTGTATAATCAAGAATTTTAAATAATGTACTTTAAAGATGCTTAAAGTGAATTTTGACCATTGTAAAGGTTAAATTGAGCAACATAAATTTGATGTGCTTACCTCTTGTTCCTCATCTCCCATGTCTGACATAATGGAATCTGAATCTGAACTATCATCTTCATCCAAATCTCCCTGAAAAAAATAATTTATACAGATACAGCACCTAGTATTTTATTTGTTCACTCAGTGTAGGTCAAAATTACTGGTTATTAATTGGACTACCAACAAAGATGTTAGAAATACAACACAAGAAGAAGTCTTCATTGCAGACATTTTGCTCATAACCAGCTGTATCAAGTCTACCTCTCTTGAAACTAAGAGGTTCTTCTAGGTGCTAGGGACTGCCATGATACCAGAGACATTAGTGCAGGCACAGTCCATGTCATGGTTAAGGAGAATGAGGAATAAAGGGACAAAACAAAGGATTTATTGTTCCTGGTGAATATCCCAACTAGAAATCCCTGTAAATTAAAAGCTTGTTCATGTCTGTGCAAAAACCCCTTCCCCAGTTATCCAACACGAGGCAGCACAAAGGATAAACTCTCAGACAGAACCAACAGCCTGAACAGGGGTCCTAAAAGAAAAGGCCCCATCCACCAATCCAACTCAGCCATACAACACAAGAAGGCCCATAGAACGAATTTACTGGTGGGGAAAAACAGAGCCTGATGTAGTTCCCAACCATCTATGACAGGACAAGTTGTAGGGCAACCCCTGTGGCAGATCGACCCAATGACACATACTATAAGATTCCTGTACAAGATGTCTTATCCCCAATTTAACAACCTCAAAGAGTGCAGCCCATATGGCAACCCTTCTAGTAATAATATAAAATTAAGCAATAAACCAGTATAGGTCAGGCAGACAGAGATAACACTTTATATCACGGGTGGGCAAACTTTTCAGTGCCATCAACTGGAAACTGTACTTGTCTAATAATGCTTGTGTAACAGCTCGTGTTTTCAACAGAGGAAAATGAACAGTTTTGCTTATTCAGCTGCATATACATGAGTATATGACTTGATCTTGGCGGCCCGCTTGAAAACCTTTGGCGGGCCGCAGTTTGCCCACCCCTGATCTATATGGAGTTCCTAAGCTGGGAAAGGACCAATATGCTAATTCCACCCAATGGCTGATGACATTACCTTCTGAATCATTGAAATATAACAAGCCATTCCTATCAAGACAGTGTTGCTTCCCCATGGAAGTTAAATTATATAGTGCCTCACAAAGTGTAAGTGAAACAATATCATCCATTCTACTCTGAATTTATCTTACCCGAGCTCTTAAGAATTCTTGTTCCTCTTCCTCTTCTTGCAGTTTCTGTTTCTTTTTCTTCTTATCCATTCTACTGAGCACAGGGTTTAATAATCTGAGGAAATAAAGATAAAATCAAGTTGTTTCACATTACTGATGAATTTGCGAGACACCTATTTCATAACCCTAACATCCATAGCATAAAAATTGTAAATACTACTGAATACAGTAGACCCCCGTATCTGCGGGTCTGGTATCCGCTGTTTATCATGGCCCGAAAATATTCCTTAATTTTGCTTAATAACGGCCTCAAAGTGCAAAAGTACTGATGGCGGAAGTTCTTCAAAGCCTGAGAAAAGCTGTGAAATGCTTCCCATCAGTAAAAAGTGATAATTCTCCACTTACTGTGCATAATTTCAATTAAACTTTATAATAGGTATGTATATAGGGCTCACTACTAACTGTGGTTTCGGTATCCATGTCATCAGTAGCCTTGATCTAATCAAATTCATATTCATATGCATTAGGTAGATATTGATCCTCAAAATAATACACACCTAAACTCATGTGAATCCTTATCAATTTGGAAATCAGCACTGGAAAACAGTTCCCCAAATCTATCATCTTTCAACAGTGCCTCTGCTGTTGCAGCCTTCTTCTTCTTCTTTTTTTCCTCCTCTTCCTCCATCAACCGCTCAAACAATTCACGGTTAACATTTGGAAGTTTCTGGAATTAAAGAATTTATATATTACAGTATACATTATAACACTGTTAAATGAGGAAAAAAATAACACACTTAAAATAATTGGACAACATGCTATATTAATTTCAACAATAATAAGACAATAAATAACTGCCAGTGATGCACTGCTACTGTAAGTCTAATTGCCTTGGTTTGAATTCCTCGCTGGTTATCTTCAGAGATTTTTTGCCTCACTTTACGCTTCATGAAATCATCATAATCAAATGGATTAGCAATTAGCTTAGCCTTGTTGTAGAGCCGAACATCAATGTAATATCCATGCATCACAGCACGAAGCATGTTGCTACCTAAAAAAAAAAGAATCATAAATCTCAGCACAATGATATATTAAGACAACATAGTATGCATGAAATTATACACAGAACATAACTAGTTTTGTTCATGCTCAACCAGGCAAGTCTAATCTCATCAGGTCAAGATATTTTGTTAATGAAAATATAAATTAGAACTTAGTTTATCATCAAAATGAAAACATCTAGGTATACAGTACAGTTATTTATAAAATACTGTACTTAAAAATTAATGAAACAATAAGGAACATGTTTAGAAAATAGGATAAAGAACAATTGTAATATTGTTCAACTGTATTATTAACATAAAAGAAATATGTTCTAGGGGTCATCCTAGAAAAGGATAGAGGGAGGAGGTAAGAGAGGTTTTGTGTGCAAGGGGCTTGGACATACAGCAGGCATGTGTGAGCGTGTTAGATAAGAGTGAATGGAGACGAATGGTTTTTGGTACTTGACAAGCTGTTGGAGTAGGGTAATATTTTGTGAAGGGATTCAGGGAAACCAGTTAGCTGGACTTTAGTCCTGGAGATGGGAAGTACAATGCCCACACTTTAAAGGAGGGGTCTGGGATATTGACTGTTTGGAATGACATCTGAACTGTCATATCTGCACACCTTTGCAAAGACAGTGGCTATGTGTGAATGACAGTGAAAGTGGTTTTTTGGGGTCACCCTGCCTTGGTGGAAGATGGCCAACGTGTTGCAAGAAAAAAAAGTGTGCAACAAAGAAGACACAAGTTGGACTGGTATACAGAAGATCACAGAGCCAAATCTCGACAGATGCAGTTGTTTAGAAGCTTCTCTGATTGCTGTAACAAATGCAGTCACACAAAGATAAGGAAGCTACACATGATAATCTAACAAGCATCACCCTGCTTAACACCAGACACGCTTGTCAGATGACACGTATAAGAACATAAGAATGAAGGAAACTGCAGCAGGCCTATTGGGCCACGTTAGGCTGGTCCAACTCAAATTCACCCTTCTCGGTCACACATTTTTTTTAACACGTCAGCCGTCAACCACCGAGGCAGGATGACCCAAAAAAGAGGAAATTAAGTTTTTATTCTTTTTATATTTGATAATTAATACAGAAGAAGGGATTACTAGCCCCTTGCTCCTGGCATTTTACATAAGAACATAAGAACATAAGAAAGTAGGAACACTGCAGCAGGCCTGTTGGCCCATACTAGGCAGGTCCTTCACAATCCATCCCACTAACAGAATAAATGCCCTACCTAATTTTCAATTCTACCCAAGAAATAAGCTCTGATGATTCTATTAACTCAAGTGCGAGTCCCACTCAAATCCAACCCCTCTCACTCATGTATTTATCCAACCTAAATTTGAAACTACCCAAGGTCCTTGCTTCAATAACCCTACTAGGCAGACTGTTCCACTCATCAACTACCCTATTTCCAAACCAATATTTTCCTATATCCTTTCTAAATCTAAACTTATCCAATTTGAATCCATTATTGCGGGTTCTCTCTTGGCGAGATATCCTCAAGACCTTATTTATATCCCCGAAACCTTATTTATATCACCTCTTACGACATCAATGGCTTGGAAGGATTCTTCTCCACTCTCCCACAGAGAATTCACATATTTATCCAACTTATTTCTAAAGCTACCCAAAATTTTTCAACCCCTCTAACCTCACTGCTACTCAAGTGCTTTCCTGACTATTTTAGGTTTGTCTTCCTATCCATATGTACCAGTACATTTGGAGTGACAAGGTCCCAGGACAAACTTTTCCAATAAAATGTTCTAGTATTTATATTTTGTGTGTTTTCCAGCTACGTATTATTAATACAATATATCAGTGTCAAGACAATAACTCACCAATAAGGTCATGGAGGCCAAGCTGCTTTAGTTCATCCTCTGTGACAAACTTATAATCATCATACTGAGCTGGAGCATCTTCTTCCTCCAACTCTTCAATAAGTGCATCAAGGTGAGAACACCACTTTGGCGCAGCACCAAGGCTCTGAAATTGGTACTACCACTTTTACTGTGTTCACATAATAAAGCTAAGGAGAAAATATTACTTTTAGAAGAGACATTATGATGAAAATGTCAATTTAAAAAACACCTTAATATCACTATCTTTTAAAATATGAGTGGTCAATTTATATTTCTCTCACCAATTTATTTTACAAAATGATATTACAGTAGAGTGATAGTGTTTTATACTAGTACTTGGTGATTCTCTTATTCCAAATGTTCAAAAGATAAGAGTTGAAAATCTCATAAAAAATGCCCACTCTCTCAATCACTACATTTTTAATTTGAATTTCAGTGAAATAGCTTCTATCTCCTCCAATATTTTAACCACCAACTATTTAGCCATTTTATCAATGAATACTTTATCGGCTTGTATGGCCTAATTGATACATGTATGAAATAAAATGTTTCAATGTGGATCAAACAATGAAACTTAGTTTTCCTCTTTATGTCCCACCAGCCTCAATCACCAAATACATATCAATAATCAGATTTCTCTAATCTATATTTACTATCAGAAACAGATAGGTTCCTTATGTTGTATGTGGTTATTTAGACTGCATATACTGCAAAAGTATATGCAGTCTAAATAACCTATCCAACATAGCAAGTGATACAAAATAGTAGTAATGGGTCCAAAAGATCAATCAAGGTGAACATTATTTCTTTTAAAAAATCTTTTTCCTAGGTGCATTAACCTATTAAAAATTTCAATAAGATTTAGGCTCTCTGAATATCTGAGTGTGTATTCAATACACCTTCCTGGCTCTGTCTTTTGACTTTTAATCAACTAGTGCAGTTGGTTTCTAGCCTTTTGGGCTGTTCCCTATTTACCTTTGACTCCATGTATGTAGGTGACCTCAACTACCTCTTCACCTAGCTCATTCCCATGGTTCACCTTCCTTACACTGACAAAATACTGTGACTGATCCAGGTGTTGGCTTCTATCTTTCCCAGTTTTGATCACTCTAATATCAAGCTGAATTTTTTCCTGACTGTTCTGGCAATACCACTATGTACAGTGGACCCTCGAATTATGTCATTATTTCGTTCCAGAATACTGTTCAAGTGCCATTACCGAACGAATTTGTTCCCATAAGGAATAATGTAAATTAGATCAGTCCTTTTAGACCCCCAAAAATACACTTACAAAAGCACTTACAAAAATACACATACATAATTGTTCGAGTTTGGAGCAGTACGTAATCCGGGGGTCCACTGTATTATGCATGTTGGGAGGTCAAGAGCTGAACACCTCTGTCTGATATCACAATTCCCTAATGTGTGCATGATTACCTATCTGCGACTGCATATTTGTTGTTATAGTTACAGAATAGAGAAATACTCATTGTATCTCATTTTTAATACAGTGGTACCTCGAGTTACGATATTTTTTCGTTCGAGAATGCTGTTCAAATGCCCTTACCAAACGAATTTATCCCCATAAGGAATAATGTAAAATAGACTAGTCCTTTTACACCCCCAAAAATATACTTACAAAAGCATTTAAAAAAATAAACTTACATAAAAGGGCGATTTTGGGGACCATTGTAACTCGAGGTACCACTGTATTTAGTTACAAAAACTTTTAGTTTCCTATAATCTCAACACATTAATCACAGAATGGGTGAGGATTGAATTTGTGGAACCCATTCTTATTGTTCTTCCTCGCTATTTATGAAGAAAAAAATTTCTAGTATCTTTCTTCATTCTTTCAACACGTCGGCCATTTCCCACCAAAGCGGGTGGCCCAAAAGGAAAAACAAAAGTTTCTCCTTTTACATTTAGTAATATATACAGGAGAAGGGGTTTTTCTAGTATCCTGTGGCTTTATTTTTTCTTAATTTACAACTGTGACCTTTTGTTCTCTGTTGATGTTACTGCATCTTAATGTATTTTCTCATACCCCTTCAAGATCTTATATGTGATTGTCATGCCATCTCCAATCAATCAGCATGGGCATTTTCAATAATTTCAATTTGTTTATGTAACTTTTATTTCTTTTAGCTCTGGGAACCATACAAATCTTTTTCTTTAATAAAACATGTCTTCTTTTCCAACTATTTTAAATGTACTTTCTAAATCTTGATGAAAAAGGTATTTTTTACAGGGCCTCCAATACAATTCCTTTCTTATCAGAAAAATTCTCTAAAATAATTTTTCCACCACCACCACAACTTATACTAGTTAATACACATGCTCAGTTTCATTATTTACATTCAGAGATATAATACTCACAGGTAGGAAATATGTTTGCATCTTTACATCCTCAGTAGTCAAAAACAACATGCCAGAGTTTGGTACTAAACACATATCATTGTAGTCCACTCCAGACTCAATGCTGGTGTGAGGGGCTCCCTGCAAAGTAAGGTCATTATAATAACTAATCTGGCACTGCTTTAAATAATGGACTATATAGGTTAGATAAAACTAATGATATAGAATAAACTTAAAAAAAAGATCAGATTAAAAGTACCTAAATTATCAACCACAAGTCAAGCTTTTTACTAAATAAATATACTTAAAAAGAGGAAATAAACAAGAACAAGAACTAGTAACAAAATAGAAGAAAACTCAGGGGTGAGTGTGTATATATATGCTTGTACATGCATGTAGTGTGACCTAAGTGTAAGACAAAATGCCCTGCATACTAGGGGCTTTTGGCATGTACACCTCATGTAATCTCAATAACCAAATGTAATTCTTTGTATCATGTCCAAATAAAAATATTATTATTATTATTATTATTATTATTATACAGGTACACATTCTTTATCCGAAACCCCTTGGGGCCAGTACTGTTTCGAATTTCAGAATTTTTCAAATTTCAGAATGAAGGTGGGGTCTAGGGCAGCACCCCATGATCAAACATTAACACTGCAGCAAAAACATATGAATACTTACACTAAGTGGGATAAATAAAGACTACAAATACTACTACGGTTTATTTATAGAGTAATATATTGATAAATGAAATAATAGGATAATTATAGACCAGGAACATGATTCTCAAGTGATGAAGCAGCACTATAACAGACAGTGTTTTTAAAGACTTAACTGATCACACATTTTCACCATATCGTGTATGGGGACTTTTTCACCTGTGTTCACAATGTCATCATCATCATCACTACTATTCTCATGCTTATTTGTATTTAACACCATTTCTTTAAATCATAAACAGTGGTAGTTCCAACACCATATTGTTCAGTAAGACGCCACACTGACACAATACGATCAAGCTTCTGTAGTAACTCTTTCTGCGTTATTGATAATGTCAGATGCTTCCTTTTATTTTTCTCATTGTTACCCATAGGAGTATCTGCAGCTCTTTTTGACATTTTCACATTGAAATTAAACACAGACGCACGTGTGAACACTACAAGCGCTGAGACACAACTGATGCCTGCCACTCTGGCTGTCAGTGGCTGATGCTCCACACTCCACGAAAAAACTTCGGTTTACGGAACTTTTCGAATTTCAGAATTTCGGATAAAGGAATGTGGACCTACCTTAAAATACTTTTGTCCTTAGCTTAATAACTAAGGACAAAAATATTTATTGTAGGAAGTCTGACTAAATGAAGAATGGGTATAACTGCATTAGCAAAATGCCATAACGTGAAGCCCTATAAAGTGGGGCCCACCTGTATGTCTAATTGGTTTCCCTGCATCTCTTATTACATCAGTTTATCTAGCAACTACAAAAATCACTGAATCTACCTATAATTATAAAGATAATGATACTTTACATTACTTACTGTATCTTTGTTCCAAATTTTGACAATTTTTGGAGACATGGAGAGAACCAACCCTGCTGAATTATGGAACTCCAGATCCGTAATAGGAAATCCATCATTGTGATCTTTTATCAACAGTGGTTTGTCTGACCGGATATCATAAAGAAGAACCTGAAGAATAAAATAAAATATTAATATGACAAGTATAATTCAATTTTGGGAAGTACAATGCCTGCACTTTAAAGGAGGGGTCTGGGATAGTGACAGTTGGGAGGGACTTATTCTCAGCTGTCATATCTGAGTGCCTTTGCAAAGACAGTGATTATGTATGAGTGAGGTGAAACTGTTGAATGATGAAAGTATTTTCTTTTTGGGGATTTTCTTTCTTTTTTGGGTCACCCTGCCTCGATGGGAGACTTGTTGAAAAAAAAAAATTAAATTTGGTTCCACAGAAGGCCACAACCACAAAGAACATAAGTAAAACAAATGAATAAAACACCTTTGTTGATATCAACCATAAACATACTCCCACCAAATTTTTAAACATTATTAACTTCCTACATATTTCTCTTTTTACATGTTTAATTTCATTGTATTTGTTTATTATTAAATTAATGTTAACGTATCTAAAATATATTTAGTTGGGTTAGGCTAAATTAAATTGCGCTTGTTGTAATAAGGTTAGGTAGGTTTTCAAAGTTTCTCTTGATACAAAATTATAAATTCTTACATTAACATAAATGAAAAAAATATATCTTTAAACGTATAAGAGAAAATTTTAGAAAGGACTTAATTTTAGTTGAGTTTTGGGCACTTAAGCATACAAATATTGACCCTGAAACTAAGTTTTTAAATAATATAGCATCAACCTAAGCTTCTAAATAACATAACATTTTAAACACAGCCTTAACCTAAGCTTTTAAATAACATAGCCACAACCTAAGCTTTTAAATAACATAGCCACAACCTAAGTTTTTAATTAAATAACATAGCATCAATAACAAGCTGAGTCACCACATACCAGCCAATCTGCAAATTAACAAATACTAATAATTCTATATAAAAAAATAGTTTTTTAGAAAATACTTGAAAATGCCTTGAATGTCAAAAAATGCAATAAAATAACGTTTTATAGCATTTTTGCATATTTATAAATTATTTACATATTTTTTAAAAAATCCATTTAAAAATCTATAAAAATCAATATTATTATACAATATTTCATATTATTTTTAGACGGTAGCTCCAGGTGGTCGGCTAGATAATTATATGAGTGGGTGGGGTTGGGTGTGAGTTGGTCCTGACTGGCTTGTGCTACTAGGTCAGATGCAGTGCTCCTTCCTTAAGTGAATGTAACCTGACCTGGCTTGGTCGGGGCATTGGCTTAAGCCTGTTGGAGACTTGGACCTGCCTTGCATGGGTCAGTAGGCCTGCTGCAGTGTTCCTTCTTTCCTATGTTCTTATGTTTACTGCATTCAACCTTTTTCTTGGCACACTTTTACTCCTGAAGGTAAGTGAACGATGCCTTCTTATGTTTGTGTGACAATCATAAAATGTAAAAATTCTGTTTGGATTTACAGTGGAACCCCAGAGTATCGTACGCTTCGGATTTAAAACACTTTTGTGCGAAATTTTGGTCTGGATTTCGTACCTCCACCCGGAAATCGTATGTATCAGACACGTCTGTCCACCTGGGACGCCGCCATTCATGTGTATGTGTCTCAGTCTGGCTCTGTCACTGGTCGAGTGAGCATTACTTCGCGAGTTCCGTTGATTTTGTGCTTAACTATTGAGTGCGACTGCGAAATAAGCCACCATGGGCCTAAAGAAAGTTCCTAGTGCCAGCCCTTTGGTAAAAGGTGAGAAACACGATAGAATTCAAGAAAGAGATTGGAGAAAAATACGAGTGGCGTACGTTTAGCCGAGCTTGACAGGATGTATGGGAAATCGAAATCAACAATCTGTTCCATCCTGGCAAAGAAAGTAGAAATCAAGAAGCTAAAGTTGCGAAAGGGGTAAATATGCTAACAAAACAGAGATCATAAACAATCGAAGATGTGGAGAAGTTGTTGTTGGTGTGGATCAACGAAAAACAGTTAGCGGGAGATAGTGTTGTGCAGGCGATCATTTGTGAAAAGGCAAGGCAGTTGCATGTGGATCTCGTAAAGAAAATGCCTGGAATGAGTGCTGCTGTTAGTGAATTTAAGGCCAGCAGAGGCTGGTTCAACAGATTCAAGAAGCGTAGTGGCATACACAGTGTTGTAAGGAATGGTGAGGCTGCAAGTTCAGACAAACGTGCAGCCGAAGAATTCATTGATGAATTCAAGGAGTACGTAGAGGCTGAAGGATTCATCCCCCAACAAGTGTTCAATTGTGACGAAACAGGCCTCTTTTGGAAGAAAATGCCAAAGAGGACCTACATCACGCAGGAGGAAAAGGCACTGCCAGGACACAAGCCTATGAAGGATAGGCTAACTCTTTTGTTCTGTGGTAATGCTAGTGGGGATTTCAAAGTGAAGCCTTAACTCTTGTATCACTCTGAAAATCCCCAAGTGTTCAAGAAAAACAATGTCGTCAAGAGTAAATTGTGTGTGATGTGGAAAGCAAATTTTCATTGACTGGTTCCATGAAGTGTTTGGCCCAAGTTTGAAAAAATACCTTCTGGAAAATAAATTGCCACTCATGTGCCTCCTGGTACTGGACAATGCTCCTGCTCATCCTCCAGACTTGGAAGACCAATTGTCTAGGGACTTCAGTTTTATAACAGTGAAGTTCTTGCCTCCTAACACCACTCCTCTCATCCAGCCCATGGACCAGCAGGTCATTTCTAACTTCAAAAAACTCTACACGAAAGCAATGTTTCAAAGGTGCTTTGAAGTGACCTCGGACATTGAACTGACCCTAAAGAGAGTTCTGGAGGAATCACTTCAATATCCTCCACTGCATAAGACTTATAGGTAAGGCTTGACAGGGAGTGACTTCCAGGACTTTGAACTCTTCTTGGAGAAAATTGTGGCCAGAATGTGTCCTCGACAAGGATTTTGAAGGGTTTGAGGCTGACCCTGACGACCCTACGCTTGTTGTGGAATCTACTGTGTCTTTGGGGATGTCTATGGGGCTGGAGGTGAGTGGCCAAGATGTGGAAGAGTTGGTGGAGGACCACAGGGAAGAGCAGCTAACCACTGAAGAGCTGCAAGACCTTCATCTGGAACAGCAACAGACCTTAGCTGAGGAAATTGCTTCAGAGGAGGAGGAAGAGAGAGGGAAGAAGGTGCCTTCTTCAGTGATTAAGGACATGTGTGCAAAGTGGAATGAGTTGTAAACTTTTGTGGAAAAATATCACCCTGACCAAGCTGATACACGCCATATCTGCAACATGTTCAGTGACACTACCTTGTCCGAACAATAAGCTCTCCTCTCTCTCCCTTCCTCACCTCCTTCCATACGCCAACAGAGTCTTCAATAAAGGTATGTAATAGTGATTTAAATGTTCATTTATCCATTTCATTAGTGTCTTATATTTATTTCTCATTTTTTTGCATGTAAAACTATAGTTATTCTTTAAAAAATGTATTTTTTGTTAATATTTTTGGGTGTCTGGAACAGATTAATTGTATTTACATTATTTCTTATGGGAAATATTACTTCGGTTTTCGTATGTTTCGGATTTAGACTGGCCTTCTGGAATGGATTAAGTACGAAATCCGGGGTTCCACTGTATTTCAAATTTCAGTTGTAATTAATTTAAAAATGGTCAGTGACAAAAATTCCTATTAGATTTTTCAATGTGTAACTTGTGCTATTAATATCATAAAAGAGTATAGATAGTAAAGAAACAATCATAGTAAAGAAACAAAGACCATATCAGTTGACCTAAAACTTCCTTTAAAAAAAAAAAAGGGGGGGTAAATGCACTGATACCACAATCTGTCCTTTGCAGTCTAATCAGAGGTAGCTTTTTTATATTCCACAGCTCCACAAAACAAACACTTTACCTGTCCAGTTTGTGTGCCTACACCCAATGTGAGCGTGTCATTGTAGGCTAAAGCCGTAATGCCCAGTTGTTTCACTGACTTGTAACTGCCTAACCTGAAAATTAAAACAACATAGGGTAAGTAAAATTAAAACCTCAATTCATGCACAAGAATATACAGTATATAGTTTTATTATTTCTAATTGCCAATTCTGTCAAATAATTATCCAAACTTTCTGAATTCACTCAAGACATACATTTTTTACCAACTGAGTTAACAATACACTACAGTTCTTCTATTATGAATATAAAAATTTTACTATACTAGCATTACTATAAAAATTCTCCTACGCCCTTTACAGTATAAGCCTAACTTATCATTCTAATTAACTACTAATCTAATGTTCTACCACTTTAACTTATGGTAATCCATCCCAGATATTCTTACTATCACTTTTAAATTAGGTCATGTAGCATCATCGTAGTGAACAGCCATGGTGACAATAAGTAGCCTTAGTATTCTGCCTTATTTTAAAACATTCTTAACTCATTTTAATGCTAATTTATACTATATGCATCCATACAATGAGAACACTTACTGAATGTTTTCTGTAGCCATATGCATTGCACAGTCTAACACTCCAACTCTATGTCTTGATCTTGGGTCCCAAGCCTCAATTCTACCATCTTCAGTCCCACAGGTAAAGAGGTAATGGACATTGTTAAAAACACATTTGTTTACACCTGGGGCATCTGTCTGTAGAGAGTTCAAGAACCGGCCTTGGTGCAAATTCAATCGATATATATCACTCCTGGAAAGTTAATAATATATAAATAACAATTAACTTTTAAGAGGACTCCTACTAATAAAATTTTTGGTTTCTGACCAATGGGATATAACAGGTTGTTATGCAGGTTTCTGCATGACATTTAAATATACGTAATATATAGCTATTGGAGAAGTGTGCCATAAATTTCAGGTAATTAGAAAAAACAGTAATAATAATGTAGAACCTTTAGATAAATGTAAATGACAATTTTAGAAATATGTTGTGCTTTTGGTGAATACTGTAAAGTAAGTTTAAGCTGTGAAATAAGGAAATCCAGCTAGGGATTTATTTTCCAAATGTTTGTGGTGAGGGGGTGGCGTCGCTTGGGTGTACACATGTGGCAGCATGGTGAGCGGCTGGCGAGACGCAGCGTGGTTTCAGCTAAGTTTGTGATGTTGTATTCCCTTTTTGTGTAGCTA
The DNA here is from genome assembly GCA_009830355.1 of Cherax destructor. NCBI lineage: Eukaryota > Metazoa > Arthropoda > Malacostraca > Decapoda > Parastacidae > Cherax > Cherax destructor. The sequence goes on from WNWK01000136.1 coordinate 614,412, forward strand.
ACTCAAGCCATAGGCACTTTTATGGTGTACCAGTACACACCCTGGGCTCGGACATGGTCGGGGCTCGGAAGGACGAGTGTGAACTGAAGAAATAGGAGGAGATGTGTTCTGGAGGAGGGTAGCGGTGGCTGGGCCGACCCCATAGGGAGCTGTTTTGTTTTTGAAGTGACAACCCGGCCGCCCTCTCCGTCCTGTACTGTTATTGAGGGGGTTTGGCTAATTGATATGTGAAGAGGTGTGTTTGGACTGTATATAGTTTTAATATAAGTAAATAAATTTATATTTTCTTACCTAGGAATTTTTGGTGTTACCCTTCTGATACCCTAACCCATTGAAGCACTAAACCACATTGGTAATATCAGCTTTGTTTATGGGGATAGACCTGGGAGGCCTAGTTTTACATGTGTTTTGTGTAACTTTTACCCTTTGCCCTTAGACAAGGCATTAGGCCTCAGGTAAACCCCCAATTTCTGCGTAACACAGGTATAGAACTCAATAATATACTATAATCAATTTAGCAATAACTCATGCTCAATAAAAAAAAATATGAAGATACATTACAGTATACAGACTATTAGGAACTTTTTCCACCCTAGCAAAGAATTCATTATTTGTACTCAATTCATTGGTGACACTTCAATCTACATAAACTCCTCAATTTGACATTTTCCAATTTTCCAACTGTATTTATGAAAAATTGAACTATAATATAGAGGAGCTTTATAAGAGAGCTGTCTTACATTTAAACAAATTTACTTTTTAAGCAAAATCCCATTATATTTTGTAGTTTAATCTTACAACCAATAATACTCACCCTGATGCAGCAAAATAGAGATCACAAGAGGGATAATGATAGGCCAAGTCACGTCCAAATTTTGGAATTCGTGTCCGAAACCAACGCCCTCCTTGATTGTGAAACTCAACATACCTTCCCTCTTGTAAGAAAACCAGCTGAAACAAGATTTAACAGTATTGTTTAGTTTGAAAAACCTGCTTCTTTAAAGGAATACCATACAACAAAAGCCTTTAATTAACAAGTGATCAATTTTTTTTTCACTTATCAGCCATCACCTGCCAAAGCAGGGTGACCCAAAGAAGAGATCAACATATACGTTAAATAAAATAATAAATTTATGAATACTGTATTGTACTAATATATGCATTTTAACAAGACAAAGAAATCATATACTGTACTGGTACAGTATATAACATCAAGCTAACCTTGCTATAGTCTTCAGACAAAATCTCAAACTGAATGACTTCAGCATCAAAACATCTCTCAAATTTAAGAGAAAGTGCAGCAACTTCATAGCATTTTACTCTTGGCTTGTAAGTTCCTGTGATTAAAATATACCGGCTATCTGGAGATACACGTATGCAGCCACTTACATCAGGCATAGTAAAATCCTGGATTAATTCTATCCTCCGTCGAAATTCTGAAAAAAGTCATGTTGATAAAACATGTACGTACTAATGTTATGTATTACAAAAGTACTTCAATACAGAAATTGCAATTTATATAGCTGATACAAAAAATTCACTTTCAAAAATCATTAAAAAAAGTCATACTTATTTGTAAATACAGCCCCTTCTCACTTAATGACAGAGTTCCTTTCCTAAGACCGCGTCTGTAAACAAATTTGTTGCTAAACGACGAGCATACTATAATAGTAGTGGGTTTGTGTCAACCATCTCTGATATTGCTTTAATATCACCTTTGCACCATTTTTAACATTATTAGTACATACATGTACAGTGGAACCCCGAGTTTTGGGCGCCCTGAGTATCGGCCGCTCCGAGTTTAGACAGCTTGTTTTGGCTAAATTTTGTCCTGAGTTTCGGCCTGTGCCCCGTGTTTCAGCCGGCGTACCAGACCTGTCCGCCTGCCCGCACAGGCGTTGTCAGCCAGTCTAGCTTTGTTTATCCTTGAGTGAACATTACCCTGCGCACTCATCCAAACATTTCACAATAAATTCATTGTGTTTAGTGCTTGTTTATTGATTGTGACTGTGAAATAAACCACCATGGGCCCAAAGAAACTTCCTAGTAACAACCCTTTGGTAAAGAAAGTGAGAAACACAATAGAACTGAAGAAAGAAATTGTAGCAAAGTACCAAAGGGAAGGAAGAGAGGGGAGAATGTACCTTCTTCAGTGATTCAGTTATTCTATGATATGTGCGATACTAAAGCAGCACGAGTTGATAAAGGCTATAGCACCAGTCAGTGATAAAGTGTAGCATTAACAGTGTAGCAAGTAAGTTAAGCGATTAAGCGATAGAAAAATGACACAAAACTTAACTCCTCCATTGTTGTTTGAGGTATATAGGGTCACTGACAACACCGCCTCCTCTGCTGCCGCTTATGATTATGCTCTCAGTGGCCCTTATACACCCAACAACAACAACACAACACCAGTCGTGACATACGTAATGACGTATTTTATTCATTCTAGAGTATATGTCATGTTTCTATGTTATTAATTTTGTTTATTATGTTATATTAGATGAATTGTGATAGATAAATAAGCCGTAGAGTTGATATTAGTGTCATATTGAAGGACTATCTTGTCCTGCCTCCAAACAAACTCTCCTGCCTCTCTCATACACCAACAAGTCTTTTCAATAAAGGTAAAACTGATTTAAATGTTCATTTATCCCTTAAAATTAGTGCTTTATATTTATTTCTCATTGTTTTCTGTATGTAAAACTATAACACAGTGGTACCCCGAGTTTCGTACTGCTCCCAACTCGAACAATTATGTAAGTGTATTATTGTAAGTGCTTTTGTAAGTGCATTTTCGGGGGGTCTGAAATTGACTAATCTAATTCACATTATTCCTTATGGGAACAAATTCGTTCGGTAACGGCACTCGAACAGCCTTCTGGAACGAATAAAGTACGAAACTCGGGGTACCACTGTACATTTATTCTTTAAAAAATGAATTTTTTGTGAATATTTTTGGGTAGAACGGATTAATTGGATTTACATTATTTCTTATGGGAAATACTGCTTCGACTTTAGGCTGTTTCGACTTTAGGCCTAGCTCCTGGAATGGATTATGTCCAAAACTCGGGGTTTCACTGTAGTACAGTGGTCCCTCAGTTTTCGCCGATAATTCGTTCCAGAATGCTGCTCAAGTGCCATTACCAAACGAATTTACTTCCTTAAGAAATAATGTCACGTAGGTTAGTCTATTTCAGACCCCCAAAAATACACTTGCAACAGCACTTACGAAAATACACTTACATAAATGTTCGAGTTTGGAGATGCACGAAAACCGAGGGACCACTGTATATGTATTTTTAAATGTTTATACAGTAGTGTACTGTATGTATATTGTAATAAACAGAATAGAGGAAATCAGATCTAATATACATTATTTAGGTATGTACATATACTGGTCAGAGAGCATTGTAAGTCCGAGTCGTCAGTAAACAAGTACGTCACTAAGTGAAGAGAGGCTGTATAGCACTGAGAATTTTTTTATTTATGTGAAGTATTAAACCAGAGTGAGTGAGTGAGTTAGTTAGTGAAAGTGACAAAGGTTCAATCCTTCATCCACCAGTCACAAAGCATGCACAAAAAAAAGTAAATGTACTCATTAGTATGTAAGAATTGAAAAGCTGACAGGCAGTGATGATTTATGAAATAGGGTTCATCAAGGAAAATGCCTTGATGCTAGTGAAGGGCTCTTGATCCAAAGAATTGAGGCTGCCCTCCTTTTCCTTGGATCAAATATGATGTTATACCATACCCAAGGTACTGTATGACCCCTATGGGTTTAGCACTCTCCCACGAAATAAATATAAAAACATAAGAATAGAGAATCAATGCAGTAGGCCTGCTGACCCATGCTAAACAGGTCCTATGTATACTAATAGTTGAACAATTTGTTAGGAATAGAGGTGGAATGATATAAAATACACAAGAAATTACAACACTTTGTGAATGTTAAAAAATATGCAATAAAATATGCATAAAATTTGATTGTATGGATAATGTGGTAATTGAAGTTGGTTAGGATGAAGGGCAGACAAGAGCTAAATGTGTATGAATAATATGCTTAGAAAGTTGGAAACATGGCAGAGTATTAAACAAATGAAAAAGATGTGTGATTAACTCACAAAGTGTAAATATAGTACACTACACAAATAACCCGCACATAGGAGAGAGGAGCTTACGACAATGTTTTGGTCCGACTTGGACCATATAGGCCAGCAGACAGTGACAGGACAAGAGAGGTAGTGGGAAAGGAGGAAGAGAGGTAGTGGTAGAGGTAATAGTAGTAGTAGTGGAGTTAGTCAAATACTAAGGAGGAGCACTGCAAGGAAGCTAGGGGCCCATGAAGGGTAGGAACAAGAACACAGAGAGGGTGAAAATAATAATAAAGGATCAAATACCCAAGGCAGAGGAAAGAAAACCCAAAGGAGAAAGAGGAAAGGGGAAAAGGGGAAAAAAGAAAAAGAATCAGGTTAAGTCACAGGTGTTCTGAAGTTTGGAGCATTTTACAATGAAATGGGAAAGGAAGACATCTACAGTAAATATGGTAGGGATCAAGTAGTATTAGTAAGTGGAAAAATTGAAGTAGAATGTTCTGTTTTAGAATACAGTACTTGGGAAACTGCATATACAAAATGATAATGATAGATCAGGTAAAGATTTGACAAATAATGATGATGAAATTTTTTAGAATACAGTCTCTCCTCACTTAATGACGGAGTTCCATTCCTAAAACCACGTCGGTAAACGAATTCATCGCTAAGTGAGGAGCATACCATAACGGTAGTGGGTTTGTGCCAACCATCTTTGATATTGTTTTAATGTCACCTTTGCACCATTTATAACATTTTTAGTACATTTTTAAATGTTCATACAGTAGTGTATGTATTGTATATTGTAATAAACAGAATAGAGGAAATCAGCTCTAATATACATTATTTAGGTATGCATACTGGTCAGAGAGCCCGTCGTAAGGCCAAGTCGTCAGTAAATGAGTACATTGCTGAGGAGATGCTGTACTGAAAAATCATGTGACATTGAATAGTGAAAGCTTTAAAAGGCACAGAGCATGAAAATAAATACAGAAAAACCTGATAAATTATATGAATATTATAGCTTCTAAATCAATGCAGTGCTTAAGTTAATGATGGTAATGAATGTTTTGAAACAGACAAGGATGAGCTGATAATGTGTAATGTCACCATAATTACTGTACGTGTATATATTTTCCTGGTTAAATCAGTGGTGAAATTAGAGAGTACATTTATAACAAGATATTTTAAGGGTATTTTCCTGGTTAAATCAGTGGTGAAATTAGAGAGTACATTTATAACAAGATATTTTAAGGATAAGTGCAGTAGGATGCTGCAACTAAATACTGATAAGAATATGAGTCTTGATTTTCAAAATTAATGGAAATCTTAATGAAATATTAGTCAAAAGAGAGAGAAATATTTTATGCTATAATAAGTTCAGATACCAGAGAACATTATTCAGCTAGGATAATAATTAGGAAGTAGAATATGAAAGTAAGACAGAGGTTAAAAGCTGGATATGCTACTCTGCTATGGAAAAAACTCAGGAGATAAAAGCTAGAACAGGTGCTTCTTGACTAATGATGGGGTTACATTTCAATGAACCCATCGTAAGTTGAATATATGATAAATAAATAAATAACTACTGTCATTGAATAAGTAAATAAATACATACCAGTATTGAAAAGTAAATAAATGAATACAAGTTTATCCTATCAATAAATATACAGTACGGTACTACAGTACTGCACAGGAGTGAATATGCTTCGCTATCACATCCTCATAAAGTTGAAATATTGCAAGTCGAGCCATCGTTAAACCCCTTCTTACGGCAGAATACATGTGTAAAGGATCTGTGGGTAACAAGTCAGAGGATTTTTTTGTTAAAGAACACAACAGCATTTCTATCACAACTGAGAGAAAAATGATAGGCTAGATGACAAAGGCTTTAAGAAATGCAAAGCCAATAATAATACAGTAGTGTAATATATAAGACAAAATTGCAGTCTAGACTGGAAATGCCTAATATCCTTCAATCTGTGCTCTATGGACGGCAAACATCTACAAAATATAACAGAGGTAGTAGCTCCAAATATGCACATTGAAACAATCCCTCATAAGACCAGGATCATATAGTATGTCCTAATTTACAATTTTTATGAAGAAATTTGGATATTAGTTTCCATATGCATGCCTCTTCTGATTTCCTTCAAATCTTCAATACTACTAATAACTGCATCATCAACTCATGCTGCACTCTGCACTATTCAAATCATGTGCAATAAGGAACAAGAGATCCAGATTATGAAATGCACAATCCCAGTTGCATGGAGACCGGAATAAATATACTATTTGACTAATGTTGGTTGAATCCTGGGAAAAGGGGTTAAGTACATCATAGCTACAAGTGAAGCACTGAAACTGAGCTGAAGTACTAAAATAGATATTAACTTGTAAAATTAGGTGTTAAAAAGCTTTAGGGCCCAGGGCTTTTCAGCTTCATCCATTCAAATAAAAGGGTAACTGCCAACAGACCACCAAATGTCTTCAATAAAGAACTTCATAACTTACTGACAACTGTTCCTGATCAGTCGAACAGTGATATCTACATAAGACTGCATACTGCAAACAAAGCTTGACAGGGGCAATAATACCCAGAACCATCAAACAGGTAGAGTGTTTGTGAATGGAATGTGTGGTGAAGGAGCAAAAAGTCTGAAAGAATTACTGATTCCAACTGTTATACATGTACAAATTAATGTCTTGGTCAGAAAAGTGGCAGATGAAGTTCAATGTGGACAAGTGTAAGGTATTAGTCCTTGGTAATGAAAATATCCCTCGAATTTATAAACTAGGTGAAGTAGAGCTTGATCATACAGAATGTGAAAAAGACTTGGGAGTCATGGTAAGCAGGAATCTAAAGCCAAGACAACAGTGCCTAAGTGTGTGCAATAAGGCTAACAGATTACTAGGATTTATTTCAAGAAGTATAAGCAACAGAAGTCCAAAAGTTATTTTACAGCTCTATACATCACTAGTGAGACCTCATTTGGATTATGCAGCTCAGTTTTGGTCTCCTTACTACAAGATGGATATAGATTCATTGGAGAACATACAAGAAGAATGACTAAAATGATTTACAGTATAAGAAATCTCCGTATGAAGATAGACTTAGAGCATTGAATCTCCACTCTGGAGAGACGTAGAATGAGGAGATATCATCGAGGTGTACAAGTGGATGATGGGCATAAATAAAGGAGATATTAATAAAATACTGAGGATATCGAACCAAGTAAGAACCAGAAATAACGGATTTAAATTGGATAAATTTAGATTTAGAAAGGACATAGGCAAGTACTGGTTTTCGAACAGAGTTGTAGATGCGTGGAACAATCTTCCGAGTAGGGTGATAGAGGCTAGGACCTTGGGTGGCTTTAAAAAGAGATTGGACAAATATAAGAGTGGGAGGGGCTGGGTTTGATTGGTGTCGTGAGTACGGGAATAAATTCTTTAGTGGTGGTTTTGATAAGGACCTGCCTTGTATGGGCCAGTAGGCCTTCTGCAGTGTTCCTCCATTCTTATGTTCTTATATTTTCATAACTGAGGGCAAGCATGGGTGGTGAATGTTGCAACAAGGAGAGGGCTGGAGGCAGTGGAGTGTCATGTCTGAGGGCAATGTGTGGTGTGAATATAAAGCAGAGAATCCGTAGTTTGGAGATTAGGAGGTGGTGCAAGATTACCAAAACTATTATCTGGAGGGCTGAGGAGGGGTTATTGAGGTGGTTCAGACATGTAGAGAGGGTGGAACAAAATAGAATGACTTCAAGAGTGTATAAATCTGTAGTGGAGGGAAGGTGGGGTAGGGATCAGCCTAGGAAAGGTTGGAGGGAGGGGGTAAAGGGGTTTTGTGTGCGAGGGGCTTGGACGTCCAGCAAGCATGTTAGATAAGAGCGAATGGAGACAAATGGTTTTTAGGACTTGACATGTTGTTAGTGTGAGCAAGGTAACATTTATGAAGGGATTCAGGGAAACCGGCAGGCTGGATTTGAGTCCTGGAGATGGGAAGTACAGTGCTTGCACTCTGAAGGAGGGATGTTAATGTTACAGTTTTATATGTAACTGTAGTGTAAGCACACCTCTGGCAATACAGTGATGGAGTGAATGATGATGAAAGTTTTTCTTTTTTGGGCAACCCTGCCTTGGTGGGAAATGGCCGATGTGTTAATAAAAAAAAACAATAAATAAATGATGTACTGCACTTACATTTGTATATACCATAAATTATACAATACAGGACAAACAATAATGCAAATGCTAACAATGTATCTAATACTTACCAACATCTCTTTTTGATAGTTGTCTTCTTTTTCTGTCTGTCAACCACTGCATAGATAAAAAAAATAACTTTTTATAATCCAGAACATATTTTAACTTTCATACAAAACTAACAACCTTTACAGTCACATTTTAATGAAAATTTGCATCACCAGAAACTGGTTAATATTTATATACCAATAATTATTCTGGTATTACAAAACCAAAAGCCACCTATCTAAATTATAAACTTCTCTAAGGCAACAAATGATATAAAATGCAACTGGAACAAACATTAGCCTCCATCTATGTAAGCAACAGCAAGTTTCACCACAAATTGCAACATTTTTGTTTTCACCATTTCAAGAAACATTGGTGTTTAAATAAACAAGTGTTGTTTTAACAATACATAAATCTTCAGTGTAGAAACAATTATTTAACAAAAGCCTAATTAAATATTAGTACAGTGGACCCCCGGTGTTTGTCCTGCTCGAAACTCGCCCTTTTATGTAAGTGTATTTTTTTAAATGCTTTTATAAGTGTATTTTTGGGGGTCTAAAAGGACTAGTCTACTTTACATTATTCCTTATGGGAATAAATTCGTTTGGTAATGGCACTTGAACAGCATTCTGGAATGAAAAAATAACAAAAACCGGGGGTCCACTGTATATAAAATAATTTCCTCTAATAAAAAACAAACAAAAAATTAAGATATGTGTTTCTGTGAATCTAGGTAGTAGGTTGGTAGACAGCAACCGCCCAGGGAGGTACTACCGTCCTGCCAAGTGAGTGTAAAATGGAAGCCTGTAATTGTTTTACATGATGGTAGGATTGCTGGGTTTTTTTCTGGCTCATAAACATGCAAGATTTGAGGTACGTCTTGCTACTTCTACTTACACTTAGGTCACACTACGCATACATGTACAAGCATATATATACACACACCCCTCTGAGGTTTCTTCTATCTTATTAGTTCTTGTTCTTTTTTATTTCAGCTTATCTCCATGGAAAAGTGAAACAGAATTCTTCCTTCGTAAGCCACCCTGCCTCAGTGGGATATGGAAGGTTTGTTGAAATAAGAAGAAAGTTTCTGTGAATGCTCCAAACATTAATTTGCTTGTGAGGAGTTCACTTACTATATAAAGAAGCTAACATGGTTCTTTTTATTTTTTTACACTCTGTTATGAGAAAGAGAGGAGGAGGATTTACTATATAGGGTGTTTAGGTTACTGGATAATGAAAGAAAGCCAAACAGTGTTGCTTAATTCCTCTCCTCTAGGAGGCTAACTCTAAGGTACTATATCTACAAACTGAGGGGCAAACAGAGGCAGCATACACAGATATTTGCCATACATCTTGCCTTACCAAGGCTTTGAGTATGAGTCCTTTTGCTTCTGAAAATATCTTTAGAGCCACATAATGCCAATGGAAATAAGTCACTTCTGTCTGAAATGCACTGCATGCTAGTGGCTTTCTTTTGTGCCTAACAATATTTTATTACATGTAAACTATATTACCTGCATGCTAAGAAAAGTAATAAATTTATTATTATTATTATTAGTACTTTGACTTTTTTTTTTTTTGGGGGGGGAGTGTATCCTAGGTAATTTACACATGTTACTATGTAAGACAATTGTATTCATCCAAAAACTTTGTAAAATGTACCTAAATAAACTTATTAAGTAAATTGTTGTAATCATCAATAGCTACACAGAAGAAAGTCTTTAATCCTGTAACTGGCTGCTACAAATTACTGGAATTAAATGCTTAATCATGTGAAACCAAAGAATAGTACGTATGTATTAGTCAATTCATAAGTAAATTTTAGCCATTCCTGACTAATGAAGCAGCAAACTGCAAAACCTTAATTTAACTGACCCTGATTTAACAGATTTTTTATTCATCACGCAAAAATCTTGGTCATACAATGTCAAGAAAAAAAAGAAGTACTTTAAATCCATAATTAACCGTTATGGTCTGATTCGAAAATTGATTTTGGATTGAACATGGTCATTTATTTCCAGAATTGTTCGTTACTGTTATGGTCCGCTGGATAAATTGACGTCACATTTAACACACATAGTCAGTTAAATTAGGAATTATCCCTTATTGTTAAGAACATGAAACATCCGTATTTAATGCACAATCAGCAATAACGGATGCCTCTCCCTATTATCCCTTAAATAGAAATTTCATCATACTATTGAGTAGGTCTAGAGTGGTTAAACTTAGAAATAGCATAGTAAGAAATTTTACTCATACATCAAGATATCCAGATGGCATATCAGGTATATCAAAAGTAAAGGTACGTATGTGTTTTCACCAATGTATTATGTGACACAGAAATACTGCATGTATTTTTGACCAATTATTATGCGACATTGAGATATTTCCAGAATAGTAACAAATTTGATCATTAAATTTATTCTCAAAATGTTTATGGTAAATATGCCAATCTTAATTACTGTTTAATAAAGCTTACTGCATTAGCAAACTGTCATCAATAAAGGTTTCATATAAAGGCATTGGTGTCTCTTTACCATTGTGTCAGTATCTATTACCATTACCTCCCCATTCTTATGCTATCTTCTTATGATAATTTCCTTAAGCCAGCAAGCATACAATAAAGTGTGGCGTGTCCCCTGTCCATACACCTGTGATGGGGTGCAAGGTAAAAATCACAACACATGAATAATATATTAAACAGTAATTAAGATTAACATATTTATCATAGATTTTATTGTAAGAATGAATGTAAATACTAATCAAATACATTAGCATTCTGGAAAAAATTTAATACATATTTCAACATCACTGATGGAAACATTTACACACCTCAACAATGCATAATAAATTAACAAACAAGTATTCAAAAACAGAAATTCTGTACAGATAAAATCAGATGGGATTTTGTTTAGATTTTTAACCCAGAGGGTTACCCACCCAGGATAACCCAATAAAGTCAGTGCATCATCAGGGACTGTCTGTCTTAATTCCACTGTGGCCCTTTAATCTTGTCCCTTAAGATGCAACCTACAACAGTCGATTAACACCCAGGTACCTACATGTACTTACTGCTAGGTGAAAAGGGACAGCAGGTGTAAGGAAACATACCCAACATTTCTACCCATACCTGGAGTATACCTGGAGGGTGTTCTGGGGAATCAACACCCCTGCAGACTGGTCCATGACCAGGCCTCGTGTTGGATCAGGACCTGATCAACCAGGCTGTTACTGCTGGTCACACCCAGACAATGTACAAACCACATCCTGTCTGGTCAGGTACTGACTTTAGGTGCCTCCAGTTCCCTCTTGAAAACAGCTAGGGGTTTTATGTATGCTGGGAGGCAGTTGAATAGTCTTGGGCCCCTGACACTTATTACATTGTCTCTTAGTGTACTCGTGGTACCCTTGCTTTTCATTGGAGGGGATGTTGCACTACCTGCCGAGTCTTTTGCTTTCATAGGGAGTGACGACTTCCATGCACTGATTTGGGATTAGTCCCTCTAGGATTTTCCAAGTGTATAGCTTAGGCCAGTAGGTGACTTGGACCTGCCTACCTGTAGTGCTCCTTCTTTCTTATGTTCTCGCCTGCATTCCAAGGAGTACAGTTCAAGGGACTTCAAACATTCCCAGTAATTGAGGTGCTGTATTGTACTTATATGTGCAGTGAAAGTTCTCTACATTCTTCAGGTCTGCAATTTTACTTGTCTTGAAAGAGGCTATTAGTGTATGTACAGCAGTACTCAGCCAAGAAAGAACAAGCAATTGAAGAGAATCATTGGTTTGGCATCCCTAGTTTTGAAGGTTCTCATTATCCATCCTATCATTTTCCTAGCAGATGTAGTAGACATTGTTGTGATCTCTGAAAGTGAGATTCTCTGATATTATCACTCCAGGTCCTTCACATTAATTTTTCGCTCTGTAGTGTGGTTATGATTAAACCACAGACACTCAGTATGTGAGGTGAGTGCACTGATTAATATTCTGCAGTAATTATGACTGACATATTTACCATGAATACAACTGTGAGGCTAAATAATGACAATATACATTATAAAACAAATAGAACAATTAAATTAATACCCCCTACATAAGCCTTTGGTGACAGTCTTATTAAATTTATATAAAGGAAAATTCTCCATTAGTAAGAAAATATCAAAGGCTTCTGTTGACCTATCGGAGACTTGGGAAAATAAATGAGATGGTCTGGTGGCTAGAGCTCTCGCTTCACACACGGAAGGCCCGGGTTCGATTCCCGGCGGGTGGAAACATTTCGACGTGTTTCCTTACACCTGTTGTCATGTTCACCTAGCAGCAAATAGGTACCTGGGTTGTTAGTCGACTGGTGTGGGTCGCATCCTGGGGGGCAAGATTAAGGACCCCAATGGAAATAAGACAGACAGTCCTCGATGATGCACTGACTTTCTTGGGTTATCCTGGGTGGCTAACCCTCCGGGGTTAAAAATCCGAAGAAATCTAATCTTATCTTATCTTATAGGTTCCTTACAGTGGTTAGATTATATCAGTGTTATTTTTGCTATTTCCACAACCATCAGGGAATTATCATCTACCAAATTATACAACTTTCAGCAAAAATTAATATAAAGATCAGTAAGTAGTTTACCAAATATTCGCCTTTACCCAAAAAAATATTTAAAGGGACTAGTAAAATCCATTTTTATGAGGGTCATACAGCACTTGGGGAATTGGAAGCAATCAGGTTTGATCCAATGAAAGGGTAATATAGCTCTAATTCTTTGTATAAACAACCCTTCACCATCAATACAATCCTCTTAAAAGGAAAAATAACCTCGAGAAACAACTCACGTCGGGGAGTGATTTTCCAGCACTTAAATTGTACACTTTTATGTTATTGCGTCCGTCTAGGGCTTTCATTTTGACAGATGCAGTATAAATTAATTAGTTTATACAGCTTCTTCTATTTCCTGGAGGTTCTACTCTATGATTGCATGAGCTCTTCTTATTAGTGTTTTAAGGGCCCTGACAATCACGAGGTCCTCAGTGTAGTGGTGATGATGTTGGGGTTAATAAGCCTACAAAGCGTACTCCTTGAGCCCAACCTCCCGGGGTCCGGCAGAAATGGTTCCTCGAAGCACGCGACTGGAATTCTGCAGTGGCATAAGATGATCAAGTAGTTAAATATTAGCGTTAAGAAGTAAATATTATATAATCTTACTGCACACAACATAAATATTTAACAATGGTCTTGAGGGCATACATGTTATAGGCACATAAAAAACCATTTAAGTTTATTTAACCAAAGATAACCAAATAGTCACTGTGACTTATTTCTCCTTTACCAATAAATTAATTATTTAACAGCAACAATTTGATTAATTACAATTGGGAATTGATAACATTATCAATAGGGAGATTAGCTCTTTCTTTGAGGAAAATTCATCATAATAAATTTAAAGGAAATACCTAAAAAATCCATTTTCCAGTTGTTGTACATTAATGTGATTAGACAATGCTAAATTATTAGATAAGTTCTATCCATTTTATTCGATGCATCATCCATTGAAGGCACTGACTCAGATTCATAATTGTATGTTTTAATCAAGAAAAGCGCTACCAACTTGATGTTATGACCCGATGGAATTCTCTGCATAGATTCAAGAGAAGCTTTGTTTAACATGCACACACTAAATTCATGGTCACTCATTTTACATAACGACACTATCGTGCTGAATAAAGTATTATTATTATTATTATTATTGTATAGCGCTTGTGGAATGGGATGCATTCAAATTCGATTCCAGCAAGAAGGGTAAGCCCATTTCCTTAGATCAAGAGCCCCTAACCAGAATTTAGAAGAAATAATGCAATAATGTAAAATAAGATTGTACCATTTCGAGATTACCAGGTAAACTCCAGGCAAAATGGCATCTACATACTCCATTAAATATACGAACCTTCTGCCAGGTAGGACACACCAGCTGAGGAAGCTGTCGTCACTTACCACACGGAAACAAAATTTGGGAATGACTTCTGCAGCAATGTGCACAGGGCACTCACACACGCAAATAGTCCCATGAATCTTGTCCAAGATATATTACACAAGCGTTGAAAAGTTGAAGCCGATTAAATAAGGCATTCTTGAGTAATAATCGGAAATATGTGAGAAAGCCAACGAAAATGTTGCTGAGAATGTTCCGAAAAATAGAAAAGTCTTCCCTCGTTAACCTTAAAACACCTTCAATCCGCGGACTATTTTTTTTTCATTTACATTCTATTTAAGACTCTCAACAATCATTTAAGAAAAATATTAGATTTTAATTTTTCTAAACCCAATTTCATAAAATTGGCAAATTAGCACTTTCACAGACCAAAATCAATGCAAAAATATTTACTGATACACCAGCATTTAGGGTTTGAAGCTGATCAGAAGAGGCATTCTCTACTTATTACATGGGAAACAATTTGCTCAATAAAACTGCATATTGAAATTTACACAGTTCGAAGTGAGCGACACACTGAAGTTTAATAAAGGCCACCTCTGGTAAAAGTTTGAATCCGACCAGAATATGCATTTTCCAGTAATTTATGATTCCAGCAATTCTACGTTTTTTATTTTAACTATTTCAGTACAACTTCAAATTTGCACTTACTCAGACTAAACTAATAGAGAATAATTTATAATTAAGGTGTCATCCTTGGATACATCTGAGTGCAAGGAGTCTAGCAAACAGTTCAGTTTGAAGTATGGAAGCCCAAGTGTTGATGCTTGTTCCAATTTCTATATGAGAACCATGACTGTATGAAATCAGTGGCACTATTAACTGCACCAGTGGATTGGTGAACAGAGTCAGCACCATACATAAATTGTGTTAGGTAAAAGGACACAAGAGCAACTAATGCAACATTTTATTGTGGCAACGTTTCGCTCTCCAGGAGCTTTTCGGTAATCCTTCAACATTGTTGAAATAAATTGTGAAATAGATTGAACTCAAGCAATTTTGTATTGGCTTAAAGTATGAAACTGTTATGACTAATTTGGGGAAATAATAGTGATTCTAGAATAGCTTTTCCAATTTCTAGCATTAAGTGACTTGTAGAATTTAGTTTAAATTGCCTAATGCCAGGATGCCAGTGTTCATGATCCATTTGGATAATCCCAAAATTGCTTGAAAAGGAAAGTTTGGAGGGCTTCTGTGCCCCCCAAAGAGGTTAAAAAGGGATAGGATTTTGACCTTTTAGCATTAATCAAAACACTAAAGAGGACATATCTTTGTGATACGATCACTGATACTTGGAATATCAAGTTCTTTCCACGTATTTAGAATTTGGGAGATACGGGGGCCTCGCAGGATGAATCTCACCGCTTCGTTCTGCAATTTTTCAAGCCCTTCAAACTTCCAATCTGACATAAGAGCAAGTAAGGGTGCGGCTTAATCAGCCAGTGATCTGATATAAGCAAAAATAATATTTTCATAATTTTAACATCAGCTCCATACCCGGGATGAAAACCTGCTACAGCGCTAAGTGCTCTCAGTCTCTCTTTGTATTTGCGACAAAATTTTATTACAAGTCCAGGTAGTGGGACTTCAAAATCTAGATACCTGTATCTGGTAACATTTTCGAGCCGAGACTTAATCATGCAACTGGATCCTGTGGACTGTGCCCCTGTCGGGTAGCACTCTCGTTAAGTATCTTCGTTTCTTCGGCCGAGGTGATCGACCCCATGGTTAAGATTGTTTTGGGTGTTGGAGAAACCGGCGGTGTGAATTATATCAACAACAAAGATTATAATATGATGATTAACATAAAAATTCTTTATTTCCAACCACTGCATTGTAAAATATACAACAATCAAAAAGTCCAAAGGATGCATAACATTTCGGGCTGACTAGGCATAACATTTACTAAAGCACTAATTAAAATATTAACTAGGGTGGAACCGAGGACACCTCCTTGAGGGTTTCTAAATCAAAGTCTTTAGTTACACTCCTATTTTCTGGGAACACAGAAAACTTTCTGTTGGACACGTAGCCTTTAAACCAGCGGAGAAGACATCCTCCTATATCTGTTCTGGCAAAATCATGTCTGTCAACAATATCAAATGCATATTTAAAGTCAAGGAAGGCAGTGTACTCACCTAATTGTTATTGCAGGGGTCGAGACTTAGCTCCTGGCCTCGCCTCTTCACTGACCGCTACTAGGTCCTCTCTCCCCCTGCTCCATGAGCTTTATCATACCTCGTCTTAACCCTTTACCGGGCACTCCCTGGAAAATGATAATTTCGAAATGTATTTCATATGAGTGGATAGAGTAACTCAATGTAAGGATTATGAGACCATATAATTGAAATTCTAAAAAAACTTTTCACGCAATTGCCAATATTCAAGGACCGTCTACAGACGGTCCTGACCGTTAAAGGGTGTCAAATTCTGAATGTTGCAAATTTGCAATTGTTAATAAAACACCAAATAAGTTTTTTTCTATTTTATTATACTAATAGACAATATCAAAAACATAAATGGAACTTGTTTCAAACATTTTGTAGGTATAAAAAATAAAAATTGAACCAAAGAACAACATGGACACATTGCAAAGGATAAAACTTAGTCCCATATTCCTGAATTTCCTGAGAAAAAACAATCATTCTTGATCACTAATTGCTACAATGAAAGGCTATGAAGCAATTTCTTTCCTTCTTGATCATAAGATTTACCTTGCATATGGCACAAAAAATGAGGATGTGACATGATTTTTCGTTTGCTGCAATAATTGCATGTAAATATTCTGCCTTGCACTGGTCAGTGACTTGCATTTTATCAAACCTATCATTTTGGTCAAACCTCACACTGTCATCAGGCCTTTCTGCACGTTGGTACTGCACTGGAGATGGCAACAGGTCATCTGGTTCTGGATCTGAGTCACTTTCCACCAAATGCAGAGATATTTGAACTTCTGTTGGAAGGGTTCACAATAGAACAATTTCTCATTGATCTGAATGACAATAAGAATGTTCTGTATACACCCAGACCACTACAGAATTCATATATGCACTATAAATTTTTATATAAATATTTATTTACTGAAATTTAAAATGTGGCCCTGACGGGCGGGACCGTCTGTACACGGTCCTCTTTTGTTGCACTTTTTCAATTGCATGGTACACTCTATTATGCATATCTAACTCCTGATATATATCTCAAAATATGCCTAAACTATTCATTTACACACTGGACACAACAATTAGTACTTCCCTGACATTGTAGAGAGTATAATCACAGTGTATATGAGTGGAACAAGAGCAAAATTCGGCTCTGGTGATGCCAAGCGAGAAGTGTTTACATTTTGGTCTCTCAACCAATGGGAAGCGAGCAGATGCCAGTCTCATTAGCTGGAGCGACTCACAGAAGGCTTGTGATTGGTCAGATATAGAGAATGGGAACCTAGATGCGCTGGGGGAGTAGGATGACACGCGCAAAAACACGTGTTTAGGACCGTCTGTACACGGTCCTGCCCGGTAAAGGGTTAAAGCTATGTATGGTTCCTGCCTCCACTACATCACTTGCTAGACTATTCCACTTCCTGACAACTCTATGACTGAAGAAATACTTCCTAACATCCCTTTGACTCGTCTGAGTCTTTAACTTCCAATTGTGACCCCTTGTTTCTGTGTCCCCTCTCTGGAACATCCTGTCTCTGTCCACCTTATCTATTCCACGCAGTATTTTGCATGTCGTTATCATGTCTTCCCTAACCCTCCTGTCCTCCAGTGTCGTCAGGCCGATTCCCCTTAACCTTTCTTCATAGGACATTCCCCTTAGCTCCGGAACTAACCTTGTTGCAAACTTTTGCACTTTCTCTAATTTCTTGACGTTCTTGACCAGGTGTGGGTTCCAAACTGGTGCTGCATACTCCAATATGGGCCTGACGTACACGGTGTACAGTGTCTTGAACGATTCCTTACTAAGGTATCGGAACACTATTCTCAGGTTTGCCAGGCGCCCATATGCTGCAGCAGTTATCTGGTTGATGTGTGCTTCCGGAGACGTGGTCGGTGTTATACTCACCCCAAGATCTTTCTCCTTGAGTGAGGTTTGCAGTCTTTGGCCACCTAGCCCTTTCCCTTCCCGATCTTCATGACTTTGCATTTAGCGGGGTTAAATTCGAGAAGCCAGTTGCTGGACCACGTGTACAGCCTGTATGAGCTATCAGAGTGCAGGGCGAGAAAGGTGGTTATGCAGTGATTTACACCCCTTCCATGCACAAAAGCATACAATGAAGGATACAGAAATGTTTAATTATGTGCATGAGACAATTTAGAATAAGTTTATTTAGGTACAGGTACACAATAAATATCATACGTAGTAACACGTGTAAATTACCTAGGATAACCCCCCCCCAAAAAAAAAAAAAAGTCAGACAAAGTGACTTATTTCCACTGAGGTCCTTGAATCATCCTCTTAAATGTTTTACATAAGCAGCTACTAAGAGATATTGGGCGAAATACATTTTGTTGATTAGGTTTTGGAATGGGAATGATGCGATTATTGGTCCATGATTTAGGGAGCTTCCTAGTTACATAGCTCATGCTGTATACTTCAAGTAAAGGATTTCCCGGTACTTAATAGAGCAAGGAATGTTGTAGGTTATCTTCCCTACTGAGCATATAACAAATTAGGGTATGGGGTACATAATAAAGATATTAAACTAACTCTTGCATCGTGTTTGTACTTTAATTTCGTTCTTGTGGTAATGGGTAGACTGGCATAGCTAAATGTAGCAGTTCAATCACTGAATAACTGATTCGTTGTATAGAGGATGAGGGTTCGTAACCTGATCAGTCTCTATTACCCCTAATTCTATAAAAAAAAATGTAATTGGCCGGATGATCCTTCCAAGCTACATGCACTGCCTAGTGCCGACATACCGAGCTTTGCCATAGGGCTGCTCCCAGCCTTTTATCATAGGGCTATAAACAGTATTCAACCTGGTGCCCTGTGGCTCGGTTGACAACGCTCTCGCCTAAAACACTTAGTGTCCGTAGTTCAATCCCCGGCATGGGTGGAAATATTGGGCATGTTTCCTTACACCTGCTGTCCATGTTCACCTAGCGATAAGTAGATACCTGGGTGATAGTCGACTGGTGTTGGTCGCATCCAGTGGGGACAAGACTGAAGGACCCCAATGGAAATAAAACACTTTATTGGGTTATCGTGGGGTGGCTAACACTTCGAACAAACCTTATCTTTACCTGTACAAACTCCAACACTCCTTTGGGAGCCAGGACATAGTTCCTGACGAATATATTATCATCAACCGACGACACGATAGTAAAGATGCACAAATGCAGTTACCCTGAATCATTTAATGACAACCTCTCTCATATTAGAGGTTGAGTTGAGTTAAAGGACCCCAATGGAAATAAGTCACTTTGACTTTTTTGGGTTATCCTAGTCTCTGCACATGCTGCTATGTATGATAATCTATGTAACTATTTGTGTATACCTGAATAAACTTACTGAGTTGGACTTGGTAGTATCTGCCCGGGGAGACCACTGGCCTGGGGGTTAGGCAGTAGATTGCTTGAAGTACTTCCTAGTGTAACTTGGTAATTTGGTATTATATAATGGCGGTGTGCCACTGTCACCGGACAGTGATTGCTACCGAACAATGACTGTCATCAGTTGATATCAAGTTATATTAGAGAGCACTGAGTAGTCCTTTTGGCCCATCCCTTTCAACCTATGTTCACCTGACCTCTTATATATATACTGCTTGTATTTTAGCTACTCTGTATTAGGACTGACGAAGCCACTCGTGGAGAAACGTTTCCTGAGTTAATGTCCTGATTAGTGCGTCTTTTTAAACCTGAAGGGAGAGAGGAAACCAGCCCATTTATTTTGCTAACAAATTGTATCCCAAGTACACACGCCATTATTACCTCAACCCAAGCTTAGCGGCGCAGTTTCGTTGTTATAAATAAAACGGAGTAAGAAAGGTGGTGATGAATCAGCCAGGAATGAGAGTGGTAGCGTTCACAAACACTCAACACAAGTAACCCCTCTCTCACTATATTATTTAAATATAAATATAAATAATACTTCCACCTTCGAGATAGCCCTTAATCATATCATATTCTTCTTTAGAATAATCCCCAAGAGTAACATATGTATTTTTCTGTTCTTGAACGTGTAAATAAATCTTGTAAACAAACAGGTGAGCGATACTTCTTGGCAGCAGTGTAGCAGAAGACTGTAGACTGTATTTGTCTTGTCCTTGCCATCAAGAAACAGGTGAGCAAGGACACACTGTTTTTCCACTTAATTTAGCTCAGTTTTTTTTCTCGTGGCTGTGTCTCATTAGATACGTCCAGTAGACTTGCAAATGGAGGGGCGTTTCTCTGTGGAACAAGGCGTTAAGGATATAATTAGTTATTACGGCGCCTTTTTAGCAAGTGAGGAATTAATATTGCTGCATATACCGGCCAGCTGCCCCGATAAACCATAAGTTATTATTTTTTTTATCGAATATTTACCTCCACTGACCGAAATTCGATTTAGTTACATTGCTTTGCAGGAAGTTTGATATGTAAAGAATCCATATTGTGTATTTATCTAGCTGGCTCTTATATTAGGTGTTCTATGTAATATTACAGTTCATTGTTACATTAGTGGTCTTATCTCATATTATGTCTTCAAAGGTAATATGAGTTTAATATAAACAGCCAGTTGCTATATAAATATGTAACTTAATAAAGTAGCCTTCATTGATACTCCTTTTTTGTTCATACTGGTTTATCAAAGTAACTTGATTATCAAACAGCTTCTTGCCATATTTTCATAGGGAAATGCGTTAAAAACAACATGGATCAAAGCAATGGGTGCCATTACCTGTGGGATGTTTTTGGTCTTGGGACAGTCCTTATTTAATAAAGACATACTGTGTAGGCAGAACACTTACCATCAAGACTGAGGATACAGTATCAATGTGGTGACCTTGCAGTGAAAGAACCCCAATGGAAATAAGTTACTTTGACTTTTTTGGGTTATCCTTGGTAATCTTCGCGTATGCTGCTATGTATGATAATTTATGTAACTATTTGTGTGTACCTGTACCTGAAGTTTTTTAGTTTAATATCTTTATTATGCACCCCATACCCATCCTATGGGCGGTAGTCGAAGGATTACAGAGGTACATAATGGGTACAGGGACTGGGCCCCAAAATTTTGATAGCTGAACTAGGTACAAATAATAATAATAATTTTTATTTAGACATGATACAAAGATGTACTACATAGTTCTAGGTATAAATGGGGTGTACATGCCAAAAGCCCCTAATATGCTGAGCATTGTGAGCATTCTTAAAATTAATTAACAGTAGACTACATGGTAAAAAATTATGGTTGATAATTTACAAAATAAGTATAATTGTGTATTTGAGTTGTGAAATTTGAATATAAGTTGAACATAATAATTTATTAATTGCAGCAATGCAATTAATTAAATCAGATCAGACAAATTAAAACAATTAGTTGTATTGCAATAACAGTTTATATGTTCATTAGATGAGTTACAAAGAGTACAAGAGAGTGGATTATTTTATTTGTTAATGCTATAGAAACAGAGTTGGCTCAGTATGCATTATTTATAACATGTTTTTACATTTAAGTGATTAATCAACTTTGTTGATAATGTTAAATATTGTGCACTTAGGTTTGGGTGAGAAGGTGTTTTTTTAGCAGCGTTTTGAATTGAGGTACAGGCAGGGTTTCTTTGGCAATCACAGGTAATGAATTCCAAAATTTCGGGCCTTTAATGTGCATTTTTTTGCATAGTGTTAGATGGACATGGGGAACAAAGGTAATCAACTCACAAGTTACAAAGGTAATAAATCATCTACATGTCTGTACATGGTTACAATCATGAACAAATTATAAAGTAATGAGCAATTCACATGTCCACACCCGGTCACAACTGTAATGAATCATTAGTGCAAATATTAATTGGGTCTCACACGCACACACACAGTAAAATGGGTATTAGTTTGGTCTGTACATATGGGAGAGTATAAAATTATTGGTGGTATACAGAACCAACAAACTGATGAGTAAGGCACATTTGCAACACTTGGGTATCTTTATTGCAGAAACATTTTGCTTCACAACAGGATTCTTCATTTGGAAACAATTGAATACAGCATTGTATTCTGTACTGTATTCACTTGTATGTGACCAAACAAGCCTGTTGTGTGGACAAAATGTTTTTTGTAATAAAAATACCAAAGTGTTGCAAATGTGCCTTATTCATCATGTTCAAGAGCATGTACATGTGAAACTGTATTCACCCATATGTACTTAATTGTATATGGAGGTTACAGGGGTCATGTCCAAGCTCATAACCCTGCCTCTTATCAGAATTGCTCCATCGTATCATCATGGGCCCTATCATACCTGTTCTTAAAACTGTGAATGGAGCTAGCCTCCACCACCACCACTTCATCAAGGCCATTCCATTTCTCAACCACCCTGAGACTGAAGAAATACTTCCTGATATCCGTGTGGCTCATCTGTCTTTAAAATTTTAGCTTTGTCCCCAGGTACATTATCAACCGAGCCTGAAGCTTGGTTGATTGAACACTTAGCTCATACTGAGTGTCCATAGTTCAATCCCCAGCATGAGTGGAAATGGGCATATTTCCTTACACCTGCTGCCCCCTGTTCACCTAGCATTAAGTAGGTACCTGGGTGTTAACCGTCTGTTGTGGGTCACATTCTGAGGGGACAAGATTCAAGACCTCACTGAAAATAAGACAGACAGTCCCAGATGTTACACTGACTTTATTGGGTTATCTTGGGTGGCTAACCCTCTCGGTTAAAAATCTGAACAAAATCTTGTCACGTCTTATCTTCCTGCCTCTTAAATAGCTTATCCCAGTCTACCCTATCAGTTCCTTTTAGGTATTTTGTATATTGTTATCATGTCTTCCCTGGTTCTTCTGTCCTGCCAAAGTCATTAGGTTCAAGTCAGTTAACCTCTTCTCATAGCTCTTGCCCCTTAATTCTTGTGAGTGTATATGCATGTAAGTGTACTCACCTGTTTGTTTTTGGAGGGGTTGAGTCACTGCTCCAATGAGCATGCATATGTGTGTGTGCGCACGTGCGCATGTGTTTGCATGTGCGTGCCTGCAAGCATGTGTGTGTGAGAGCGTGTGCATGTGGGGAATGTGCATGTAGGAGTATGTTGTGCATATGAGAGTGTCTGCATATGAGTGTGTGTGCATATGAGTGTGTGTGCATATGAGTGTGTGTGCATATAGGTGAAGATGTGTGTGCATATGAGTGTGTGTGCATATGAGTGTGTGTGCATATGAGTGTGTGTGCATATGAGTGTGTGTGCATATGAGTGTGTGTGCATATGAGTGTGTGTGCATATGAGTGTGTGTGCATATGAGTGTGTGTGCATATGAGTGTGTGTGCATATGAGTGTGTGTGCATATGAGTGTGTGTGCATATGAGTGTGCATATGAGTGTGTGTGCATATGAGTGTGTGTGCATATGAGTGTGTGCATATGAGGTGTGTGCATATATGAGTGTGATATATATATGAGTGTGTATATGAGTGTGCATATATGAGTGTGTGCATATATGAGTGTGTGCATATAGAGTGTTTCATATAGAGTGTGTGCATATAGAGTGTGTGCATAGAGTGTGTGCATATGAGAGTGTGTGCATATGAGAGTGTGTGCATATGAGAATGTGTGCATGTGAGTGTGTACTCATGATAATGCATTTTAGTTAGTTTAAACATAATTTATATTTCTTTATCAATTGCACTTTTTTTTGGTATTTAGTCATTTGGTGCATATTTGATTGTCCCATACTGTTTTTGGTAAAAAATTTTATCAGGAAATTGTTATTTTTTCCTTTCAATTTTTTTTTTTATTTATAATGTGGCACTACTACTGAGGCCTGGTCACGGACCGGGCCGCGGGGGCATTGACCCCTGGAATTCTCTCCAGGTAAAACTACATGAAACCATTATGTTGGGGACAGGTTCTCATAAAGCAAAACTGTTCCCATATATGCCCCTATCTGGTAAGCAAAACTACACTAAGTTGCTGATCAGGAATTATATACAGTGGACCCCCGCCTAACGAACAAAATTCATTCCAGAAGCCTACTCAAGTGCCATTACCGAACGAATTTACTCCCTTAAGAAATAATGTCAAGTAGGTTAGTCCATTTCAGACCCCCAAAAATACACTTCCAGAAGCACTTACAATATTATACTTACATAATTGTACGATTTCCGGGGTGTTCGTTAGGTGGGGGTCCACTGTACCATATCTTGATACAATATAGTTGTATATTTATACATTGACATTAGTTAAAAAAATATGCAGTAATTTCACATCCTTCTCATGTTTAAAAAATATCCTATTTGTGTGTTTTTCAGAACCACAATTAAAATGCACTTACCATCGCCAAGGCCAGAAATTTCATCCATCATTGTTAGTAATCACTACAATACATATGCCTAGATCAGGTAAGATGCAATGTCTAGATAATGTATCTTAAGATAAATTTCAGATATTTTTGTTCATAAATAATGTTAAAATGGATATGAATTAATCTTAAAACTTTCTTTTATTAGAATTTATCTTTTGTTCTCTTAAATATTTATTGATTATCCCATCTTATAAACAGTATTTTTCTTACGTAGCACTCTGTACTTTCAGCTCCTTAACATTAACATATTGTATATGAACCTTCCACACACAAAAGGAAACTTGTGACAATATTTCGGTCCATCCTGGACTGTTGTTGAGTCACACCTAACAGTAGAAAGTAGAAAGGACCAAAAAAACAGGTCAGGAAGAGGGAGGAAAGGGAGGAGTAAGTAGTTATATTAGTCATAGTAATAGTATTACATATTAGTAGTAGTAATATTAGTAGTTTTAATACTGGTAGTAAAGTAGGGGTAGTAATAGATGTAATAGAGGTACTACAGTAGTAGTGGTATGGTAGGAAAAGGAGTAGCAGTACTGTAGTTATATATATTAGTTGCAGTAGAAATAGTAGAATTAGTTGTAGAATTAGTAGCAGTAAAGGTATATTACATCTCAAGGTGGTGGAGAAGCAGGTGACTTCACTCACTAATATATGTCTCCAAGAGGCTCACTTACAAAGGTGATCACAAGTATTACCTCTGAAAAGTAGCATCCTTCCTCTCTGACTTGCGAACAAAATCTTGTTATCAACCCTCTTGATCACAACAAGAGAACTTTCAGTATTAAACTTTGTGCTTTGCAATCTCTGTCCATCTGGCCTAGCTCTTGTCAAACGTTTTTGTGTTAACTGTCCCTCTCTACCTTATTTCTATGGGACTCCTAAAACTCACAAGCCTAATTTATATTCCTCTATGCCCCATCATTTCCTCAAAAGGATCTGTCTCTCATCTTCCCTCCTGGCTGCTCAAACCTCTCATTTCATTTCTTGGCTCTTTTCTCCTGCTCATCTCTGTCACTCAAAACTTTATTGAACATGTATGACCAAAGCTAAATACTCACCCAAAACTAAATACTCAGTATACTTAACTTTACCTACAAGCTACCAAATCACTCTCCACTGCCTCAAAATATGATTGTTCACTGTGTTACTCCCCTAGCCTCAGAACCCCAAAAGTAAATGCTCAAAGTACAATAAATTCTCATATTTTAACACAATGCAAATAACATTTATTTAATAGATGTGTAACCTATTGTATAATTAGTGCAACCTGATCAAACTATGTTTTGTACGTCTAGTGTTAAGTAATCAGTAATGTATTAAGTTTAGACTGCCCATAATGCCAAGGCATGATAGTGGCTCTCTTTGCCCTACAAACCATTGTAAACCCTCACTGTAAACTACCTATGTAAATATACTTCCTACAATGTGTCAACCACATTGTAAACTTGCAAGAAAAAAAAAAATTGAAAACTTGAAATTTGAAATACTACCTGTAAGATTTAAGTCTTGATGATTAGTCTCTCTCTTTACTAATCTTCATCTTGACGAGGTTCTTAGTTTTCTCAGAGTAAAGGGCTACTACATCATTGTATCCACTAATATCTTTATCTTATAAATTCCTACTATTGGTGTATTTCTCTGACTTTGTGATAATTTTGTTCTCAGGCCACATGACTCTTTGTCTCTTGTGACCCTTTCTTGATGCTCTTAACAGTCTTGCTCCATCTATTAAGTTCAAAGCTGAATGAAATCTAACTAAGCTTCTCTCTTGATGTTTGCTACTCTCCTGTGGTCATCAAGAAAATTTCTTATATTCTCTACTGCATCTGGTCTATTTCTTGACTCTGAAGTTTACACTCTTCACAACTTATTCTCTTGCCTTTCTATCCTAATTTCATAAACTCTGCCTACACCCATGCTAAATGGACTTTCTTTTCTCGAATACACACTTCTGCAAAAACTCCTGTACTTTGCCTTCCCTATACATTCACTCCACAAAATCTTGACAATGCCCTCCATTCACTAGACATCAAACTTGCATTTTGCCAAACTAATACACTTCATATTAATCTAGTTCATGCTGTTTTATTGAATCAAATTTTGTACACATTTCTAACATGGTCCCAGTTTTGTTTCTGTAGATGCTTATTTCTCTCAGTACTCTGTCGAATGCTATAATCTTCAGAACACCCATGACTTGACCAGACTTTTGTGCTCTCCTCACCTCTTCTTTTGATCTGTTGTCTGTATTTCCTTTGCCTTTACTAATCTCTTGACTTTCTCCTTGCTGCTTTCTTTCTTACTTTGCATGGTCCAGTAGGCCTTCTGCAGTGATTTTTCAGTTTATTTGTTCCTTTGTGAGTGATCTCCTTGGGGATGTGTTAAGACTGTGGAGTCACCTGTTTCTTCACAACCTTGAGATG
Organism: Cherax destructor; assembly: GCA_009830355.1. NCBI lineage: Eukaryota > Metazoa > Arthropoda > Malacostraca > Decapoda > Parastacidae > Cherax > Cherax destructor. The sequence continues at coordinate 641,676 of WNWK01000136.1, forward strand.
TAATATACGTACCTACAGGTATTCTACTACAGGTTCAACACCAATTTACAGGCAACAGATGGTCCGGCCCTTCTTTTAATCAGGAAAAAATTATTAAGCTACATTTTTTGTTAGATTAGCTTACTGGGTGGCCATAAATGGCATTGTATGTAGTTTACACTTATATTGTTTACACTGCAGTTGTTGTTGGTGATCCTTGATTTTGCTAACAAACTAGCAATAGCTATTTCTTTATGTGGTACAAATAATGTAGTTTACATGTAATAAAAAATTGTTAGTCACAAAAGAAAGCAATGCATTGCTTTCTTTTGTGACTAACAATGCAATGCATTTCGGGCAAACTAATCCTAATGTTTAAATGTTATTAAGATTTAGACATAGACTATTAAGTAGGATTTCTATAAAGTTAACTACAATCATATGTATAATAAGAAAGGTAGCTAAAGAACAAATGGTACAGTTTCAGAAGTATGATTTATCATTTCAAACTTATTCAATGATCTTCGGTTTTGTGGAGTGATTAAATAGAGATGGTAAAGATACAGGAGGTTACTTAGTTACAATAGTTGTCAGTAGTTAAGGCTAAAGACAAGTTAATTGTCAGGTGAATTAATCAAAGGGCTAATGAATTTGTATTTGATGCATGAAAAATTACACAGGGAAAGATTAAAGCACATGAAACAACTTCTCTTGGAGGAAATATTTAAAAGATAGCCAAGAAGAATGTGTGTCATAGCAGTAGGCCTTCTACTGAAAAATATATGGCTCCAGCATCAAGTACCCAAGATGTCCTCCCTGTAACTTCACAAATCCATGATGAAACAGTCAACTATAAAACAGACGGTAATCCTGACAACCCTCAACTTACAGTTTCAGAAAAAATCTAAAATTTATCACTTTGGTAGTGGTAGTACTGCAGCATTAACCCTTTCAGGGTCCGTTCCATAGTTCTACGGCTTTGAGTTCAGGGTCCAAACCGTAGTTCTGCACCATGAGCTCAGCTCATCTCAGATAAGCTGTGAGCGGTAAATTTAGGCCTAGATATGAGAGAATACATCTATGTGGTAAGTGTGCACCACATAAAACAAATCCTGCAGCACACAGTGCATAATGAAAGAAAAAACTGAGACCGTAATTTTCGATTAAAACAGCAACTTTGCAGTGTTTTTTCGTATACTTTTGTAGTTGTATTTGGATTTCTTGGTCTCATTTGATAGAATGGAAGATATGTTACAGAAATAGAGATGATTTTGATTGGTTTTAGTACTGGAAATGGCTTGAAACTGGTGGGTCTCATATACATTCACAAATGTGGTGATATTATTTGTACAATTATTACAATATTGCATAACAGTAAATCTCATTTTTTTGGTTTGAATAAAAATTCATTATGTGAATAAAAAATAAAAATGGAATTCATTTGTAAAGACTGAAAACATAACTAATGAACAGAGGAAATGTTAATTTAGTGCCAGGAATGCCTGCATTGTTTATTCTGCACCCTATTTTGAAATTGGAATATTTTGAACTTTGAGTTAAATTGGCTAAATTACCAATTTCCGATCACTTTATTTTGTAGTTGAAACAGTTGACTGGGCGATTTCTTGTGCTCAATCGATAGAATAGAAGTAATACTAGTGAAATAGCTAAGAATTTGGTCGCCTGGAATAATGTAATTGGCCTAAAATGGGAGTCAAAGTCGGCAAAATCGCAGATGCGTAAATATCGCTGACGCACCAAAATTCGCGAGAGCATAATTTCATCAATTTTCCATCAAATTTCGTACTTTTTGTTTTATTACCTTCAGAAAAAGATTCTCTACCATTTCATAAGAAAAAATAAGATTTTTTTTTTTAAATTCTTGGACACTGGTGCACCCTCTTAAATTTGGCCTCTGGACCCTGAAAGGGTTAAAGATTAAGGATTTTATTTCCTTGCATAGTGTACAATGTGTAATTACAATATTGATTTGCTAAGTGCAAGTACAGTAATTAATAAAACTGTTTCATTTATACTAATGTTTAATTTAAGTTTCCAACAGACCATGGTGAGTCAGAGTGTATTGTTTAATTATTATGTGATCTCTGTTGGTCTGGTTAAATCAGTATACCAGCAAGGCCAAGGAACTAAGGGTGCTGGAAAATCGGTGTTGTACCTGTATTTATACTATTTTTACTAGTATTACCATTACTACCACTACTGTACTTCTACCATTCCACGTACTACTACATTCTTTCCCAACCTGTGTTCTGACCTCTGGTTTTTCTGTTGTGACCTGACAGTGGTCTACTTGTGTTATCCAGCAGGCAGTAATGTTATCCAGCAGACAGTAATGTTTTAAAGCAAGCAGTAATGTAGTATACATTACAGTGGTCCAGGGTAGACAAAAACATCGTCATGTGTTTCCTCTCAAGTGCAGGCTCTTTGTGCATTGTTCCAGTCATGGTAATTTGACTTTTATTCTACATATTGTATATTATGCTGTACTTGTTTAATCTTTTTTTTTTTAATTTCAGTAGATGAAAAAAATTAGAAATGGCACAGAGTGACATTAACATAGACTGGCAGACTAAGCTTAGATATATCAGCCAGAGGGCAGGTCACGTTTTGGAATCGGGGCAGTGGACTGATTGTACCTTTATTGTTGGCAATGAAAATAATCAAAAAGTAAGTGACAAATACAATAATGTTCCTAAAAGATAATAAAGTGTGATATGACAAAATATCGCCATCCCTTCATGCTTAAATCATAACTGTAGTTTTGATAGTGTACTAAAGTTTTTTTCATGTATTTGGTTATTGAAATACACTAATGAGTTGTGAAAATTTATAACCATTTATCTTTTATTTTTACTGCACTTTCTTCCCTGTGTAAAATTAGTTGAATACTTGTTGGTTTTCTAACAATTTGCCACATCTGTAAAATGAGTTGTTATAAATTACAGTTTACCTCATTGTATTCTGTGATTTATAAATGTTTTAGAACTTAAAAGTTTGATATTTTACAGATTCTTCGAGGACACCGCCTCCTCTTGGCAATGTCATCACCAGTGTTTGAAGCTATGTTCTATGGTGGTATGGCAGAGAATATTGATAAACCTGTTGAAATTTTAGATGTTCAGCCAGAAGCATTTAAAGCTTTATTGCAGTGAGTTCTGTGATATTTTATTAGTTGATGGTAGTTGAGTGATTGGCCTTATCCACAAGTAGAAAACAACTGAAAAATAACAAATGCACCCTTTTAATTTTTTTTTTTTTTTAACCCCATTGGCCATTTTCCACAATTTAACTGATTGTGATACATATCATAACATTTTTCTGTTTCTTGACTCCTAGCCCACACTTAAAGAAACATTAAAACTATTCTGGACACCACCAGCATAACTTTATTGTTGTTATATTTTCCAACATTTGATAATTGGAGTTATACAGACAAATATATTTATGTACTACTGTACTTGCAAAAAATGGACCTCTAGAAGTAACATTCAAGCAAATATAAAGGGAATGTTGAGATATTAGGGAAAATTAATACTACGTACTGTATTGCAAAACCATAAGGATTAAGCAAGACCTATCAAAATCATGAACTAAGAAGAAAATGAAAACATGCATAGATGCCAAAAACTAAATGATAAAAGTTTGGAATTAAATACACAGTAGTATAACAAAAATTCGATGGAGCAGAATAGTTTAACTAAGTGGGTATACAAATTAGGGATGGAAGGAAGGTGGAATGGGGTGGAAGACGTGGAGGGAGGGGGAAAAAAATGGAGGATTTGAGTGCTAGGGGCTTTGCCATCCAACAGGCTTGTGTGAGCACTTGTGATCAACCAGGTGAAGAAGAGAAGATGAGTGGTTTTTATGTCTTGAGTCCTTGAGGTGAGAAGTGCAGTTTTTGCATTCTGAAGGAAGGGTGGGGATGTTGCAGTTGGAAGGTAGTCTGAATTGTAATGTCAGCACAACTCTAGAAAAATGGCGATTGAATGAATTAGGGTAAATGTGCTTCCTTTGGGTCATCCTGCCTTGGCATGGAACTACTGTTGAGGTAAAAAAATATTCTGTGTATGTGCATGTGTGTTTCTAGCTTTTTATTTCTAATTCAGAAAATCCCAAACTGAAATATTGTTTTCTGAATTTGTAGATACGTCTGAATTCAATTATTTTTTGGCTTGTGCAAATTCTGAATAAGCAAGAAATTACTGTATAACTGTCAGAAAGAACAAGGCTAATTTTTCTCCTTTTATTTTCATTTCCAAGCCCAATTCTCATTCTATATACAGTGGATGTGTTGTCCATTTTTTTCGTAACAGAAATCTGCTCATGCCATTACTAAGAATTTATTCTGAAATTGTAAAGCTGACTATCCTTTTATAGCCTCCAAAAATCTACATTATAAAAACATTTATAAATAACTTACATAAAAGGATGTTTTCTAGCAGCAACACCGGGTCCACTGTAATTTATGTATAATGTATATGTAGCATCTTAACAATTCCAGGTTCTGGAGTTTAAGCTACAAGAATTTAAATTTGACCCTGTCACATCATCAGATGAATGTACTATACATATTTAAACCTATGTTTGTCATTCCAGATATATCTACAGTGATGAAATCAGTTTAAAATCATTTGATCAAGTGTGTGAGATTTGCTATGCTGCTAAGAAATACATGATTCCGTCCTTGGTGGAGCAGTGTACCCAATTTATATGGCAGGATCTACACCCAGGCAACGTTTGCCGAGCGTATGAGTTTGCACGCCTGTTTGAAGAATGTAGCCTGTTGGAGAAGTGTATACAGGTATTGCAACTTCAGTTACTTCTTTGGATAATAATACAGTGGACCCCCCAGTTTTCGGCCGGTGCAAAAATCGTACAATTCGGATATCGAGCACTTTTTTCGGCGAAATTTTAAATGTCTTATTTTAGGTTAATATAGACATTTTCATTAATCCATCTATGATATTTTTTTCAAAATTATATAAGAAACACGTTACATAGCATATAAACATTCAATGTTTATATGCTATCGAGGGGTGAGTCGATGGATGGAAAACATTACGTGTTCTCAGGTCCAGCGTTAGAGAAAACTGTATGAATCTGCATTGGCCCAGTCATTCCCCCTTAACACTCCGCTTTTATTTACAATTCTCGGCATGAGTTATTCATTACTTCTCCCTTTGTTTATGATGGCATCTAAAGGTACGTAGTTGTTAGAAACGATTAAACTCAGTGAACGTGGTATGTCGATGGTAATAATATGGCTGTGGGCCGCAGTGTATGTAGCCGGTAGGTATAGCCCAGGCGGACTACATCCACCTGGGACTACAAATAAATGCAACTCGCCTCTCGCCCTACATTAAGACTACAAATATTTTAAGGTAAGTAATGAATGTACAGTGGACCCCTGGATTTCGTACTGCTCCCAGTTCGAACAATTATGTAAGTGTATTTTTGTAAGTGCTTTTGTAAGTGTATTTTTGGGGGTCTGAAACGACTAATCTAATTTACATTCATTCGTTTGGTAACAGTACTCGAACAGCCTTCTGGAAAGAATTATTGACGAAATCCGGGGGGGCCACTGTACTGTGTATGTACGTGTATTTTACTTTTTATTGTGTTTTTTAATGCCTAGTTCTATTACTAACTTTATAAGTTAGTGTAAACTTGACAACCCTACACCTTTTGTGGAATGTATTGTGGCTTTAGGGAAGTCCATGGGGTTGGATGTGAGTGGCCAGGATGTGGAAGAGTTGGTGGACAACCACAGGGAAGAGCTAACCACTGAAGAGCTGCAACACTAATAGTTATTCTCTATAAAATTTATTTTTTGTTAATATTTTTAGGTGTCTGAAACGGATTAATTGGATTTACATTATTTCTTATGGGAAATATTACTTTGGTTTTCGGCCATTTCGGATTTCGGTCAACCTTCTGGAACGGATTAATTACGAAAACCGGGGGCCTACTGTATTCACATTTTTTAATTTGCTATCCCTGAAGGAGTAGCTATAAGTGGTTGCTTGAATACCTCTTTTCCTCCAAGGTTTTCATTTATAGCATGAAGAGCTCCTTGTCCAATCTTCACAGTTTCGACATTGGTGTGCTGTAACTAGGAAAAGGTTTGTGACACTATTGGTATGTGCAGGTCAGTTTATATATACTGTACCATTTCTGGTTTTGATTTTCATGAAAGAACTTTAGAAAGCCTCTTCTAATCAGCTTCAAATTTTCAACACTTGTGTATTCTTCTTAGAAGAAAGTTGGAAGCATTATAAGAGTGTGTAGGTGCCACTTTTATTTTTAAAATGTCTGGTATTTTTTCATAAAATATTTTGATGTATGCCTCATCTGAATGGCTGATGCATTTTATGAGAAGGATGATACCCTATAAGTTAAGGCTTTATAGGTATAAAGTTGCTTGTATACTAACATAGTGAAAAAACTTTGTTCGATGTGATATATAACATAGTGAAAAAAACTTCGTTCAGTGTGATATATGACTAGAGAAGGCCTCTTCTGATCAGTTTAAAACATTTAACTTTGGTGTATTTTTCTCAGTGGAAGGGTTTGCATTGTTAATGGACTGCATGTTTGCTATTTTCCCATTTAATTAAACAAATCGTGATATTAGTTTCCATTTAGTGACTAGACAATGCCTCTTCTTATCGACTTTAAGCCTTTATTGGTCTCTATCATGATTAAAAGTTGCATAGGTAATTCAGATGTATGGTGGAGTCTAGTATTATTATCGTATTCACACAAAAATAATGCTGAACTCTTAGTGTTGGAGAGTAAAATTTGTAGGCTTCACATTTATGTGAGAGCTGAAGTCAGCAACAACAAGTGTTCAAACACATTAAGGGATTGAGGCAACCATATGGCATTTATGCTATACAATGTTTTTCTTGATGCATCATTGATTTTTTTGTCTCTCATGGCCCCCATTTGCAGCTATTACTGCATTATGAATTGGGTTTGCAACTGTCTTTGATAAATACAGTGGACCCAAGGAAATCGGCCACCTCCCAACTCGAACAATTATGTAAGTGTATATTTGTAAGTGCTTTTGTAAGTGTATTTTTGGGGGTCTGAAACAACTAATCTAATTTACATTTGTCCTTATGGGAATAAATTCGTTCGGTAATGCCACTCAAACAACATTCTGGAACGAATTATGGCCGATTTCCGGGGGTCCACTGTAATTGTGAGAATAAATAAAATTAGTACCAGCAGAAATTACTGGTGGTGGCCACCTGTCAGCAGGAGAGACCTGTCAGCAGGGAGAGAGTGAATGGGAGAAATAAAGGGAATAGGAGAGGGCTACCAATCTCTGATTAGTACACTATATTGTTATGAATGTACAGTGGACCCTCGGTTTTCGTCGATAATTCTTTCCAGAATGCTGTTCGAGTGCTGTTACCGAATGAATTTGTTCCCATAAGGATGAATGTAAATTAGATTAGTCGTTTCAGACCCCCAAAAATACACTTACAAAAGCACTAACAAAAATACACTTACATAATTGTTTGAGTTGGGAGCTGTATGAAAACCGAGGGTCCACTGTAATTGTAAAATAATAATTGCAATTAGATACAGAATATTATTGTCCATCTGCATCTCATTACAACATAGGTGTCTTTGATAAACCGTGATTCACTATGTATAGTTTATCAAGTCTGTATCTAAGTGCTTAAGCAGGGTACCAACTGTAGTATTGTCATAACTTGCTAAGATAATCTTGTTTTTCCATTAATGTAGCTTTTTTTAGAGCAGTAGAGAAGATTGTTCAGTCAGCTCTCCAAATTGGGAGAAAGGGATTGTGTTCATATACAGTGGACCCCCGGTTTTCATAATTAATCCGTTCCAGAAGGTTGCTCGAAATCTGAAATGGACGAAAACCGAAGTAATATTTCCCATATGAAAATCCAATTAATCCGTTCCAGACACCCAAAAATATTCACAAAAAATTAATTTTTTAAAGAATAACTGTAGTTTTACATATAGAAAACAATGAGAAATGAATATAAATAAATATAAACATTACATACCTTTACTGAAGACTCTTGTTGGCGTATTGAAGAAGGCGAGGAGGGGAGATGGAGGAGAGTTTATTGTTTGGAAGGGGAATTCCCCTCCATAAGGACTTCAGGTATCAAAGCCCTCTCTGGGGTTACTTCCCTTCTTTGTCTTTTACTGGCACTGGACCCCTGTCACACTAAAAATCTGTCCAGAGAGCTCTGTTTCTGGCATCTCTTTAATTAAGATTTGCCTAAAATGGGACAAGACATTGTCATTGAACATGATGCAAACACGGCTTGCAACAGTTTTGTTAGGGTTATAATTCTCCACAAAACTTTTCAACTCACTCCACTTTGCACACATGTCCTTAATCACTGAAGAAGGCATATTCCTTCCCCCTACCTTCTTCCTCCTCTGAAGCAATATCCTCAGCTGCAGTCTGTTGCTGTTCCAGTTGAAGGTGTTGCAGTTCTTCATTGGTTAGCTCTTCCCTGTGGTCCTCCACCAACTCTTCCACATCCTTGCCACTCACATCCAACCCCATGGACTTCCCCAAAGACACAATACATTCCACAATAGGAGTAGGGTCCTCAGGGTCAGCCTCAAGCCCTTCAAAATCCTTCTCTTTGACACATTCTGGCCACAATTTTCTCCAAGCAGAGTTCAAAGTCCTGGAAGTCACTCTCTGCCAAGCCTTATCTATAAGGGTTATGCAATTGAGGATATTGAAGTGATTCCTCCAGAACTCTCTTAGGGTCAATTCAGTGTCCGAGGTCACTTCAAAGCACCTTTGAAACATTGGTTTGGTGTAGAGTTTTTAAGTTTGAAATGACCTGTTGGTCCATGGGCTGGATGAGAGGAGTGGTATTAGGGGGCAAGAACTTCACTGTGATGAAATTACACTCCTCAAACAATAGGTCTTCCAAGTTTGGAGGATGAGCAGGAGCATTGTCCATTACCAGGAGGCACTTAAGTGGCAATTTATTTTCCAGGAGGTATTTCTTCACACTCAGGCCAAACACTTCATTGACCCACTCAGTGAAAATTAGCCTCGTGACCCATGCCTTATTGTTAGCCTTCCATATCACACACAATTTACTCTTCATGACATTGCTTTTCTTGAACACTCGCAGATTTTCAGAGTGATACACGAGTAAAGGCTTCACTTTGAAATCCCCACTAGCATTACCACAAACAAAGAGTTAGCCTATCCTTCATAGGCTTGTGTCCTGGCAGTGCCTTTTCCTCCTGCGTGATGTAGGTCCTCTTTGGAATTTTCTTCCAAAAGAGGCCTGTTTCGTCACAAAGACTTGTTGGGGGAGGAATCCTTCAGCCTCTACGTACTCCTTGAATTCATCAACGAATTCTTCGGCTGCACGTTTGTCTGAACTTGCAGCATCACCATGCCTTACAACACTGTGTATGCCACTATGCTTCTTGAATCTGTCGAACCAGCCTTTGCTGGCCTTAAATTCACTAACAGCAGCACTCGTTCCAGGCATTTTCTTTACGAGATCCGCATGTAACTGCCTTGCCTTTTTGCAAATGATCGACTCCACAACACTACCTCCCTCTAACTGTTTTTGGTTGATCCACACCAACAACAACTTCTCCACATCCTCGATTATTTGTGATCTCTATTTCGCTAGCATATTTACTCCTTTCGCAACATCAGCTTCCTTGATTTCTGCTTTCTTCGCCAGGATGGAACAGATTGTTGATGTCGACTTGCCATACATCCTGGCAAGCTCGGCCACACGTATGTCACTTTCATATTTTGCTACAAGTTCTTTCTTGAATTTTTTCATGTTTCTCACCTTCTTTACCGAATTTAAGGCCAGCAAAGGCTGGTTCGACAGATTCAAGAAGCATAGTAGCATACACAGTGTTGTAAGGCATGGTGATGCTGCAAGTTCAGACAAACGTGCAGCCGAAGAATTCGTTGATGAATTCAAGGAGTACGTAGAGGCTGAAGGATTCCTCCCCAACAAGTCTTTGTAACGAACTTTCTTTGGCCCCATGGTGGCTTATTTCACAGTCACTATTAATAAACAAGCACAAAACACAATGGATGAATGAGAGTAGTATTGCTAACTCAACGAAAGACAGAGACAGACCGAGTGTGGTACGCACGAGAAGCAGCGTCCCAGGCGAACGGATGCGTCTCAAACACATGATTTCTGAGCGGATGCATGAAATCGGGGGGTAAATTTCGCTGAAAAAATTGCTCGATTTCTGCACCCCTTGAAAACTGGGGGTCCACTGTATGTCCCAGTGAATTAAAAATGGTAAATAGTATACTACTAATGCTTTTCATATAATAAATTTTATTTCACATCTAAGCTCATTTTGTTTCAGGTACAATATGTTTTGAAATGTTAATATAAACATTCATAAGAAAGAATTATTCATGGAAGCACTTAATAAAAACTAAGAAATCTGGGAGGTTAGAGAGTACGGTAAAATAAAAAATCTGTGTATAAATTTTGACTCCTTATAAAGTTAACTACTAATAGCTTATTGTTGACTGGAGCCTTACTGATAATGTAAACAGTCGATTAACACACATTTTGTATGTTATATGTATTATATACTGTATTCTTACAATAAAGTAAGATAGGGAAAAGAAAATGTTATTCAGAAAATCATAAGGAAGAGAAAATACATTTACAGTATAGCCGGTCCTCACTTACCGACGTACTCGTTTACCGACAACTCGAGTTACGATGGGCTCTCCGACGAGAAAAAAAAATACAGTGGACCCCGAGTTTCGGTCACCTCGGAAATCGTACAATTATGTAAGTATAATATTGTAAGTGCTTTTATAAGTGTATTTTGGGGTCTGAAATGGACTAACCTACTTCACATTATTCCTTAAGGAGTAAATTCTTCGGTAATGGTACTTGAGCAGCCTTCTGGAATGAATTATGACCAAAACTCAGGGGTCCACTGTATTGTATGTCATATGAGAACTTGGGTCACTCATCTCAATCTCCTTCTTTCAGCCACTCAGTACACTAGCTTTTAAAGTCTCCAAGACTACATATTTGTACAAATTTGAACTTGATTGTGTACCCCATAGTACAAGATAGAAGTGCAGCAGCACTTGTATAGGTTTCGTAGCTGACATTTAAAGCACTCAGAGCGATTGTTATTATTACAAGAAATAAATCTTTATCTTTATTAATTATTATTATTATTATTATTATCACCATCAACATACCTTGTTCACTGAGTTTAATCATTTTTTAATTAAGCTGCCACGAGAGACACAGAATATAAAAACACACACGAACACACCAGCTGATCCCTTGACTGTGTACTTCTTTTGTACTTTTCCATTTTCCTCTTGTTTTTCCTCTTCCAAGTGCTGCTGCATGTCTATTGTGCACCCCATAGTACAAGATGTTTGTCTGTGTGTTGACATTTTGTGTTCGTCTGTAAATTATTATAAATTATTATTATAAATTATGTATTAATAATTATAATAATAATAATAATAAAAATGCTATTTTTGCATTTTTTCTTATGACAAGAGTGATCTAGGCATGTTTTCCCTGATGTAAACAATGTACGTATCTATCTTATGATCTTATCCCAGAGTTGCGGCCTCCGCCCTTACCCCACTCACATAATATGGCATATATTATTCATTTCAGCGTCTTTATTACAGTTCTAGGGTATTTATCGTGTTTCTGATATAAATTTGGAATAAATGTAATAGATAGATAACCTTTATTACTAATATTAGCGTAATTACACAACATTTTATTAGCGCCACGGCTAACATGACGATACTGAATGCTACTGCTCGCCTCTCCCTCTCTCGTTTAGCTCCCCACTTCGTAACGATGTTAGATGGTGAATTTAATGTATTTTTCTGTAAGCTTAACTCGTTGTATGTGTATTTTACTTTTTTATTGTTTTCTGTAATACAGTGGACCCCCGCTATTCGAACGGCTCGGCAGTCGAACAAATCGTCATTAGTACAAAAAATTCGATATCGTCATGCGAACAAATTATAGCGAGTCGAACGAATACGTTCGTGACCTGTCGGCCCTGGCGCTTGGGTGCCTCACAGCGCAGGCGTGAGAGCCAGTCCGCGTTGTTTACACTCGAGAGAATAATACCCTGCACGCTTCTCAGACATTTCACACTTAATTATAATTTTTTGGAGTTTGTTCATTAAGTGCGACTGTGAAATAAGCTACCATGGGTCCCAAGAAAGTTCCTAGTGGTACCCCTGGGCTGATAAAAGTGAGAAACACCATAGAAATGAAGAAGGAAATAATACAAAAATACGAGAGTGGTGTGCGATTGTGTGATCTTGCCAGGATATATGGCAAAAACAGGTCAACTATCGCTTCTATCCTGCTTAAGAAGGAAGAAATTAAGCAAGCTGATGTTGCAAAAGGTGTTACTGTGCGAGCCAAAAATAGACCACAAATAATCGAAGAGATTGAGAAGTTGTTGCTGGTGTGGATCAAGGATAAAGAGTTAGCGGGTGATAGTGTGTCTGAGTCAATTATTTGTGAAAAGGCAAGGAACTTGCATGCCGATCTTTTAAAGAAAATGCCTGCAACCAGTGCTGATTGTAATGGTAGTGAATTTAAAGCCAGCAAAGGCTGGTTTGAGAAATTTAAAAATCGTAGTGGCATACATAATGTGGTAAGGCATGGTGAGGCTGCCAGTTCAGACAAACATGCAGCTGAAAAATTCATAAACGAGTTTCAGGACTACATAAAGACTGAAAAATTGAAACCTGAACAAGTGTTCAATTGTGACGAAACAGGCCTGTTTTGGAAGAAAATGCCCAACAGGACCTACATTACTCAGGAAGAAAAGGCACTGCCTGGACACAAGCCTATGAAAGACAGGCCAACTCTCATGATGTGTAGTAATGCTAGTGGAGATTTTAAATTAAAGCCTTTACTAGTGTATCACTCAGAAAATCCCAGAGTGTTCAAGAGACACAATGTCGTCAAAAGTAGATTGTGTGTCTTGTGGAGAGCTAGTCAGAATGCATGGGTCACAAAGCACCTTTTCAGTGACTGGATCCATGAAGTGTTTGGCCCCAGCGTGAGAAAATACCTACAGGAAAAGGGTTTGGACAAAAAGTGCCTCCTGTTGCTGGACAATGCTCCTTCACATCCTCAAAACATGGAAGACCTACTGTGTGAAGACTTCAAATTTATAAAACTGAAGTTCTTGCCTCCTAACACCACTCCTCTCCTCCAGCCCATGGACCAGCAGGTCATCTGTAACTTCAAAAAACTCTACACAAAAGCAGTGTTTGAAAAGTGCTTTGAAATGACCTCGGACAGTGAATTGACCCTTAGACAATTCTGGAAGAATCATTTCAATATCTACAGCTGCATAGGCCTTATAGGCAAGGTTTGGGAGGGAGTGACTTCAAGGACTTTGAACTCTGCTTGGAGACCATTGTGGCCAGGTTGTGTCCAACAGAGGGATTTTGAAGGGTTTAAGGCTGACCCTGACCCTGCCGACCCTGTGCCTGTTGTGGACTCTATTGTGGAATTGGGCAAGTCCATGGGGTTGGAGGTGAGTGGCGATGATGTGGAAGAGTTAGTGCAGGGCCACAGGGTAGAGCTAACAACTCAAGAGCTGCAAGAGCTGGAAATGAAAGAGCATCAGACCAGATTTGAGGCTATTGATTCACAGGAGAAGGAGGAGGAAGAGGGGCTGAAGAAGGTGCCTTCTTCAGAGATTAAGGAGATGTGTACAATGTGGAATAGATTGCAAAGTTTTGTTGAAAAATACCACCCTAAACAAGCTCAAACAAGCCATAACAGCAGCATGTTCAGTGACCAAACAATGTCCTTCTTCAGGAACATGTTGAAAAGGCGCCAGAAACAGAGGACTGTGGACAGTTATTTTGTTAGTGTCCAGTGACTCCCAAGCTGGTCCTAGTGGGATTAAAAGACAAAGAAAGAAGTAACCCCAGATAGGGCTTTGGTACCTGAAGTCCTTCTGGAAGGGATTCCCTTCCAAACACTAACCCCTCCCTCCCTCACTCCTCCTCCCTCCTTCCATATGCCATCAACAATCTTCAATAATGGTAAGTAAAAGACTTGCATTTATTTACTAATACTTTTAGTAGTACAGCACTGTAGTATTTAATGTTTTTGTCTATGTAGAAGTTTAATTTTATTAAAATATATTATTTTTTATATATTTTTGGATTTCTGGAATGGATTAATTGTATTTCCATTATTTCTTATGGGAAAAATTAAATCGCCTTTCGAACATTTCACGTTAAGAACAAGCTCCTGGAACAGATTAAATTTGAATGGCGAGGGTCCACTGTACAGTGGACCCTCGACTTGCGGTCAGTCTGAGTATCGGTCAGTTTGAGTTTCGATTGCTTTTTTTGGTCCAATTTTTCCCCGCCAACCGGTCATTTCCCCAACTATCGGTCCGGGTACCAGACCTGTCCGCTTGCGCACCTTGCCGCGCAGGCGTCGTGAGCCCAGTCTAGCTTTGTTTACCATTGAGAGAACATTACCCAGCGCGCTCATTCAAACATTTCATAATAAATTTATTGTGTTTATTGCTGGTTTAGTGATTGTCACTGTGAAATAAGTCACCAAAGAAGCTTCCTAGTGGCACCCCTATGGTAAAGAAAGTGAGGAACACCATCAAACTGAAGAAGGTGATAGTAGAAAAATATGAGAGTGGCTTACGTGTGAGTGAGCTTGCCAGGATGTACAACAAAAACCAATCTACTATCACCTCTATCCTGGCAAAGAGAAAAGAAATCAAGGAAGCTAATGTTGCAAAAGGTGTTGACATGTTTGCCAAAAATAGACCACAAACAGTGGATCAGGTTGAGAAATTGTTGGCGGTGTGGATCAATGAAAAACAGATAGCGGGTGATAGTGTTTCCATGGCGATAATTTGTGAAAAGGCAAGGCAGTTGCACGCAGATCTTGTCAAGACAATGCCTGGAACCAGTGCTGATGAGAGTGATTTTAAAGCCAGCAAAGGCTGGTTTGACAGATTTAGGAAACGTAGTAGCATAAACAGTGTTGTAAGCCATTGTGAGGCAGCCAGTTCAGACAAACGTGCTGCTGAAAAGTTTGTGAGTGAATTTAAGGGGTTCGTACTTCTTCTTCTTCTTGTAGGTTCGCCGGTATGTCCGGCCCGGGTCTTCTCCAAATGGTGACCCGGCCACAGGAGGAAAAGGCATTGCCAGGACACAAACCTATGAAAGACAAGCTAACTCTCATGTTGTTTAGTAATGCTAGTGGGGATTTTAAAGTGAAGCCTTTACTGGTGTATCACTCTGAAAATCCCAGAGTGTTCAAGAAACACAATGTGAACAAGAATAATTTGTGTGTTTTGGAAGCTAACACCAAGGCATGGGTCATGAAGGCAATTTTCCTGGAATGGCTCACTGGAGTGTTTGGCCCGAGTGTGAAGAAATACCTCCTGGAACAGAAATTGGGACTCAAGTGCCTCCTGCTACTGGACAATGCTCCTGCTCATTCTCACAACTTGGAAGACTATTTGTCTGAGAACTTCAGTTTTATAAAAGTGAAGTTCTTGCCTCCTAACACCACTCCTCTCCTCCAGCCCATGGACCAGCAGGTCATTTCTAACTTCAAGAAACTGTACACAAAAGCAGTGTTTCAAAAGTGCTTTGAAGTGACCTCGGACACTGAGTTGACCCTAAGAGAGTTCTGGAAAGATCACTTCAGTATCCTCCATTGCATAGGCCTTATAGGTAAGAACATAAGAAAGGAGGAACACTGCAACAGGCCTACTGGCCCATACTTGGCAAGTCCATGTCAAAACCAACCCACAAATAAAAATATTTGTCCAACCCATCCCCATCGCCATCCAAGCAACAAGCCCCGACAACCCCCCCCTTCCTGAACCATTGTGCAAAATCCAAATCCAACCCCTCTCACTCACAAGAACACAGAAATAAGGAACAATGCAGCAAGCCAACTGGTCCACACTAGGTAGGTCCCCCTAAAACCCAAAACCAATCCTTCAAACAAAAACTCCTACCCAACCCATCTACTCCATCCATGGAATATGTTTTGATAATCAGGGCACTATAAAATAGGGTACTGAAGGAGCTGAAGCATCTGGCCCACCACAAGAGCACCAAAGGAGCTGAAGCACCTTGTCCATCACTAGGACACTGAATGAGCCAAAGCACATGATCCATCACCAGGGTACTGAGGAAGCCGAAGCACCTAGTCCATCACCAGGGCACTGAATGAGCCTAAGCACCTGGTCCATCACCAGGGCACTGAGGGAGCCAAAGCACCTGGTCCATCACCAGGGCACTGAATGAGCCGAAGTACCTGGGCCATCACCAGGGCACTGAATGAGTAAGGCTTGGGAGGGAGTGACTTCCAGGACTTTGAACTCTGCTTGGAGACCACTGTGGCTGGATTGTGTTGAAAAGAGGGATTTTGAAGGATTTGAGGCTGACCCTGACCCTGACGACCCTGTGCCTGTTGTGGAAGATATTGTGGCATTGGGCAAGTCCCTGGGGTTGGAGGTGAGTGGTGAGGATGTGGAAGAATAGGTGGAGGACCACAGGGTAGACCTAACCACTGAAGAGCTCCAAGAGCTTCATCTGGAACAGCATCAGACGACAGTAGAGGAAATTGATTCAAGGAGGAGGATGGACAGGGTGAGGAGTAAGTTCTTCAGAGACTAACACTAAGGTCCAAATTTGCTTCATGTGTGAAACAAGACTGCAGGTGCAGACTTATTCAGGAAATGTTGAAACAGAGCACTCACAGTTTCTAGACAGGAAGTCTTGAGCTGGTCAGTGTTAAAAACACCCCAGAGGGACTGTTACCTGAAGTCCTTATGGAGGAGGATTCCCTTTCCAAACACTAAGCCCTTCCCCTGTCCTCCTCCCTATCTTCCAGATGCCAGCAAGTCTCTTCAATAAAGGTAAGTAAATGTTATTTTAAATGTTTAATTATAAATTTATTACTTTATATATATTTATAATTGTTTTGTGTATATAAAACTATAGTTAATCTTTACAAAATTAATTTTTTTGTGAATATTTTTGGGTGTCTGGAACAGATTAATTGTATTTACATTATTTCTTATGGGAAATAAGGGTTCAACTTTCGAACAGTTCGAGTTAAGGTCTAGCTCCTGGAACGAATTATGACCGAACCTCGGGGGTCCACTGTACATATACGTATAAGAGTTATGCAAATTAAAATAAAGTTATCAAGTTGAAGTTTCATTTTTATTTTTATTTAATTCAGCATTTTGCATCATTACAAAGTGGGCAGAGCTACAGCAGAGGGAGAAGCAGCAGTGTGTCAGTAACTTATGACACTTCATCCCACTATAAAATATTGTATAATTATACTACATATTACATACTATCAAAAGCACGGTAGTTACGGTCCTGAAAACATCGTGTTAGGTAAAATCGTGCTAGATAATTAGAAGAACTTATGGGAAAAATAGGGTTATGTTCCTGGGAGTCCCCAAAAAGCCAAACAAGTTTTTTTTAGACCAACAGATCTTGCAAAAATTGAAGGCGAATATGAAATTGTAGTTCATTGTCGTGATATATTACTGCTTAAGACTACAAATGCAATAGAAATAATTGTATTTCTTACCTTAAATTGTGGGTAATGATGTTTGTGGATGATTGTAAAGAGAATGAAGAGTTATGCTGTGGCCCTACTGGGCTGAGGTGGATGGTAGAGGTTCTGGTACTGAAATCGATGGTTGTACTAGAGTGTCTAACTTTAAGTCATTCAGTCAGTCAAGTGATTCAGTAAGTCAGTCAAGTGATTCAGTAAGTCAGTCAAGTGATTCAGTAAGTCAGTCAAGTGATTCAGTAAGTCAGTCAAGTGATTCAGTAAGTCAGTCAAATGATTCAGTAAGTCAGTCAAGTGATTCAGTAAGTCAGTCAAGTGATTCAGTAAGTCAGTCAAGTGATTCAGTCAAGTCAGTGAGCCATTCAGTCAAGTCAGTAAGTCATTCAGTCAAGTCAGTAAGTCATTCAGTCAAATCAGTAAGTCATTCAGTCAAGTCAGTCAGTCAGACTTATGTTTACCTCTTTTTATGTGTACGTACAAAGATTTATCAAAATGCAATGAAAATGATAAAATGTACAGTGGTACTTCGAGTTACGATATTTTTTCGTTCGAGAATGCTGTTCAAGTGCCATTACCAAACAAATTTATCCCCATAAGGAATAATGTAAAATAGACTAGTCCTTTTACACCCCCAAAAATATACCTACAAAAGCATTTAAAAAAATAAACTTACATAAAAGGGCGATTTTGGGGACCATCGTAACTCGAGGTACCACTGTATGTAAATAAACACAGCGAGCTTCCCGATTATTGTTGTCCTGTACAAGTATGAATCAAACTGAACGCTGGGAGGGATGCGTGGGTGGGTGGGTGAGGGTGGCTGGGGATAGCAGTAGGACTCCCCCACTGACTCAATGGTTTAACCCACCTCAGGCGACCGCGCTCTCAACAAATTTTTTCCCTCCAGCGAATCGCGTAATATAAGGTTTACGTCGTGTTAGATAAAAATGTGCCGCAATTCTTCAATCGCGTAATACCCAAAACGCGCAACATAAAGTCGTGCTAAATGAGGGTCTACTGTATAACATAAATAATGTAGAAGCATGATAAAAACTGACATAGAGAGGATAAAAAAAAAAGGTGACTGAGAAAACGTTACGCGCCTGAAGAGTAACTATAGAAGATCACTTTTACCCTATGCAAAGACTGAAAAAAAGTATGATTTAAAAAAAAAAAAAATTCCCAAGTAATCAGCTATGCAGGCGTTTCCTGGAATATCTCGGAAGTAAGTCATTGACCTATTTCATGTTGTGTATTACTGTTAATAATACATTGAAAGGAATTTCCCAGCAAACATAAAACTGAATGTTTTAATTTTGGGTGGTGACATTTTTGAAGTGTCAGTAAGGGGTGATTCCTCGATTAGCTACGAAATCGTTTACCGACGGGGTCTTAGGCCCCTATCTCCATCGTTAAGTGAGGAGAGGCTGTACTGTACTATATTTATCAATACCGTAAGTTTATGTCATCTGTTTACAAGATGAATCTTCCGTCTGTCAGTACCTACGTCAATATTTTCTTACATGATACAAAACACTGTAGATGTTATACGTATTGCTGACACTTGATGTCAAAAATGAAAAAATAATATGAAAAAGAAATTCATATTTATTTATGATTTAACACTGCAACTTTAAATATGCTTATATTTCTCTCGACTGCGAATGGAACATGTACGATCTATAACAATCTTACAGTATAATTATTATTATATTTATATTTTATAATATTACAGCCTCTCCTCGCTTAACGACGGAGTTCTGTTCCTAAGACCACATCGGTAAACAAATTCGTCACTAATCAAGGAACATACTATCTATAATGGTAGTGGGTTTGTGTTTAAATGTTTATACAGTAGTGTACTGTATATTCTAATAAACAGACTAGAGGAAATTAGCTCTAATATGTACATTATTTAGGTATGCATACTGGTCAGAGAGCCTGTTGTAAGTCCGAGCTATTGGTAAACGAGTACGTCGTTAAGTGAGGAGAGGCTGTATATTATACTATTATTATTATATTATTGACACTTGTAGGTTTAGCGCTTAGTTATGATTATAATAATAGTAATTATTATATGTCTATTATTATTATGTTATTGTATGTTTACCTTTGTTTACATTTCTTTCGACTGTGAATGGAACATGTACAATCTGTAATTGTTTGTGTGTAATTTTTGATAAATTTTAACTTTTTATAATAGATTTGTTTATATTTTATGGTGGTAAATGATAGACTAGGATCTACATATATTTTATGCATTAAAGATTTACCTAATTTTTTCTCAATATTTTCAGTTACAAATCTCCAAAAAACATTTCCACTATATTTATTGAAAAAATTCGCTTATAAGTGGACCCACGCAGTTCAAAGCCATGTTGTTCAAGGGTCAATTGTACTATGAATTTGGAGGGCTGACAGTACTTAAATATTTTTTAATGTTATTTAAATAGCATTGCAAATACATGTATATTACCCATTAAATTTTAATTATGTAATCTTCTTTCTGCATATAACCAATATTGTATTTTGCCAAAGTGATAAATGTCTTCTTTACCAGATAATCCAAAATGCAACTGATGAAGTGCTGAAGGATCCATCATTTGAGGAAATAGATGCTACTATCCTCCGCACCATACTGCAACAGGATAGACTCAGTGGTTAGTATCTTATAAGTGTGTTGTAACCTAACCATTCTGTAATCTGGCAAAATCACCAATTCAGCGCCTTACAGGTACTGATGATGCTAGATTAGTGATGGTCAACCTGTACTTCATAGTCCTGTAATACTTTTTTCCCAATCAAGTAGGCCTGGTCTAAGGCCAGACCACAGGGAAGTGATGATCTCCAGAATCATTAACAAATATGAAATAAGATATGTAGTAGGCACCCTTATTTACCTCAGTCTTCCTAGCCACATGTAAGATACCATCAAATCACAGCAGTAACCTTCTTGGTGTCCATGCCTATATCAGTCCCTTAACAAATCACAACTCTCCCATTAGCATCCTTCCCAGCATTTACTCTAGACCTCTGCTCATCATATTTAAGCTCTTGGCAAAAACTGGCCTGTATCTGTTCTCTCTGTCTTCCCAAGAAAATTCCTCATCACATAGGCTAAGCAATGAATGAAATTTGTCTGCAGGACATGTGAGCAAAACATGTAGCTGCTGAACAGATGAAGAAACTGTCTGGCACCTACACTCAAGTAATAGGGTAATGCCAATTTTCTTTGGACCTGTCTTCATTAACTAGATATGGGACGGAGTGAGACAGGCTTATTTAAGATAGGCCACAGAAACTACTCTCGGGTATATAATGGTTTATTGTCTACCTGTGCTGACAGTATGATTCTCCTTAGTGATTAAACATATTCTGATATTGTCACACTGTGATGAAATCTCAGTGCAGGTACAATTCCTCCATGACTTCTTAGGGCAAAATAGAGTGCTTGCTCTTTACACTTTAGAGGTTATGTTGTCTTTTCAGTTAGTTTTTTTTCTGTGGAGGTAGGCTGTCTCACCTTTAATTATTTATTATTATTTTTTTATTAACACATCGATCATTTTCCACCAAGGCAGGGTGGCCCAAAAAAGAAAAACTTTCATCATCATTCACTCCATCATTGTCTTGCCAGAGGCATGCTTACACTACAGTTATAAAACTGCAACATTTAACATCCCTCCTTCAGAGTGTAGGCACTGTACTTCCCATCTCCAGGACTCAAGTCCGGCCTGCCGGTTTCCCTGAATCCCTTTATAAATGTTACTTTGCTTCCACTCCAACAGCACGTCAAGTATTAAAAACCATTTGTCTCCATTCACTCCTATCAAATACGCTCATGTATGCTTGCTGGAAGTCCAAGGCCCTCGCACACAAATCCCCCTCCCTCCAACCTTTCCTAGGCCGACCCCTACCCTGCCTTCCCTCCACTACAGATTTATACACTCTCAAAGTCATTCTACTCTGTTCCATCCTCTCTACATGTCCATACCACCTCAACAACCCCTCCTTAGCCCTCTGGATAATAGTCTTGGTAATCCCGTACCTCCTCCTAATTTCCAAACTATGAATTCGCTGTATTATATTCACACCACACATTGATCACAGACATGACATCTCCATTGCCTCCAGCCTTCTCTTTGTTGCAACATTCACCACCCATGATTCACACCCATACAAGAGTGTTGGTATAACTATACTCTCATACTTGTCCCTCTTTGCTTCTACGGACAAAGTTCTTTGTCTCTACAGACTCCTAAGTGCACCACTTACACTTTTACCCTCATCATTTCTATGATTCACCTCATCCTTCATAGACCCATCTGCTGACACGTCCACTCCTAAATATCTGAATACATTCACCTCCTCCATACTCTCTCCCTCCAATCTGATATCCAATCTTTCATCACCTAATCTTTTTGTTATCCTCATCACCTTACTCTTTCCTATATTCACTTTCAATTTCCTTCTTTTACATACCCTACCAAACTCATCCACCAACCTCTGCAACTTCTCTTCAGAATCTCCCAAAAGCACAGTGTCATCAGCAGAAAGCAGCTGTGACAACTCCACACTTCTTGCCAACACCCGCGCATTCACTTCTCTTACAACCCCATCAATAAATATATTGAACAGCCATGGTGACATCATACATCCTTGTCTAAGGCCTACTTTTACTGGGGAATAATCTCCCTCTCTCCTACATACTCTAACCTGAGCCTCACTATCCTCGTATAAACTCTTCACTGCTTTCAGTAACCTACCTCCTATTCCATACACCTGCAACATCTGCCACATTGCCCCCCTATCCACCCTGTCATACGCCTTTTCCAAATCCATAAATGCCCCAAAAACCTCTTTACCCTTATCTAAATACTGTTCAGCTATATGTTTCACTGTAAACACTTGGTCTTCACACCTCCTACCTTTCCTAAAACTTCCTTGTTCATCTGCTATCCTACTTTCCGTCTTGCTCTTAATTCTTTCAATAATAACTCTACCATACACTTTACCAGGTATACTCAACAGACTTTCTTTCAACACGTCGGCCGTTTCCCACCGAAGCGGGATGGCCCAAAAGGAAAAACGAAAGTTTCTCCTTTTACATTTAGTAATGTATACAGGAGAAGGGGGTTGTTTGAATGTGCGTGGATGTAGTGCGGATGATAAGAAAGAGTTGATTGCCGATGTTATGAATGAAAAGAAGTTGGATGTCCTGGCCCTAAGCGAAACAAAGCTGAAGGGGGTAGGCGAGTTTCAGTGGGGAGAAATAAATGGGATTAAGTCAGGAGTATCTGAGAGAGTTAGAGCTAAGGAAGGGTAGCAATAATGTTGAAGGATCAGTTATGGAAGGAAAAGAGGGAATATGAATGTGTAAATTCAAGAATTATGTGGATTAAAATAATGGTCGGATGCGAAAAGTGGGTCATAATAAGCGTGTATGCACCTGGAGAAGAGAGGAGTGTAGAGGAAAGAGAGAGATTTTGGGAGATGTTAAGCGAATGTATAGGAACTTTTGAACCAAATGAGAGAGTAATTGTGGTAGGGGACCTAAATGCTAAAGTGGAGAAACATGCAGAAGGGTGTAGTAGGTACGTTTGGGGTGCCAGGTGTCAATGATAATGGGAGCCCTTTGATTGAACTTTGTATAGAAAGGGGTTTAGTTATAGGTAATACATATTTTAAGAAAAAGAGGATAAATAAGTATACAAGATACAGTGGTACCTCGACTTACGTTGTTATCACCTTACGTTATATTCGATATCCGTTACTTATAACGTAAGAAATTTGAATGCGACATCCGTTGTTTGATTGTCTTACGCCTTTCGCTCGGACCTGTTCGCTTGGAGCCCAGCTGAGCGCACTCCAGGGAGCGTCAGTGCTATTGTTTACAAGTGAGAGCGACCACCCACCCACACCCACGCATTCATACCAGTATATTGTCATTATTCCACTGTTTTTAGTGCTTGCAACTGCTAAATAAGCTACCATGGGTCCAAGGAAAGCTCCTAGTGCTAAGCCTGTGGTAAAGAATGTGCAGGGAGTGAAGCATTTATGCAGGGAGTGTAGCATTTATGCAGGGAGTGTAGCAGGCATGCAGGGAGTGTAGCAAAGATGCAGAGAGTGTAGCAGGGATGCAGGGAGTGTAGCAGGCATGCAGGGAGTGTAGCAGGCATGCAGGGAGTGTAGCAAAGATGCAGGGAGTGTAGCAGGGATGCAGGGAGTGAAGCATTTATGCAGGGAGTGTAGCATTTATGCAGGGAGTGTAGCAGGCATGCAGGGAGTGTAGCAAAGATGCAGAGAGTGTAGCAGGGATGCAGGGAGTGTAGCAGGCATGCAGGGAGTGTAGCAACGATGCAGGGAGTGTAGCAGGGATGCAGGGAGTGTAGCAGGGATGCAAAGAGTGTAGCAAGGATGCAGGGAGTGTAGCAGGGATGCAGGGAGTGTAGCAAGGATGCAGGGAGTGTAGCAGGGATGCAGGGAGTGTAGCAGGGATGCAGGGAGTGTAGCAAGGATGCAGGGAGTGTAGCAAGGATGCAGGGAGTGTAGCAAGGATGCAGGGAGTGTAGCAAGGATGCAGGGAGTGTAGTAGGCATGCAGGAGTGTAGCAAAGATGCAGGGAGTGTAGCAAAGATGCAGGGAGTGTAGCAAGGATGCAGGGAGTGTAGCAAGGATGCAGGGAGTGTAGCAAGGATGCAGGGAGTGTAGTAGGCATGCAGGAGTGTAGCATTCATGCAGGGAGTGTAGCATTCATGCAGGAGTGTAGCATTCATGCAGGGAGTGTAGCATTCATGCAGGGAGTGTAGCATTCATGCAGGGAGTGTAGCATTCATGCAGGAGTGTAGCATTCATGCAGGGAGTGTAGCATTCATGCAGGGAGTGTAGCATTCATGCAGGGAGTGTAGCATTCATGCAGGGAGTGTAGCATTCATGCAGGGAGTGTAGCATTCATGCAGGAGTGTAGCATTCATGCAGGGAGTGTAGCATTCATGCAGGGAGTGTAGCATTCAAAGAAAAGGCCAGTAACCCCAGAAAAGAACTTGGTACCTGCAGTGTTAATGGAAGGGATTCCTCTTCCAAACACTAGCATACTACCCCACCTTCTCCCCTCCTCACGTCCTCCACACATCAACAACTCTTCAATAAATGTAAGTGACATGTTATTGTACAATATTTGCATGTGTATTTATGTATTCTTTATTAAATTGTGTATTATTTAATGTCCAAAAGTTCTAAAAATATTTTATTTAACTACTTTTGGAAGTCTTGGACGGATTAAATTTATTTCCATTATTTCTTATGGGGAAAATTGATTCGTGTTACGTTTGTTTCGTCTTAAGAAATGCCCTCTCTGACGGATTAAAAACGTAAGTCGAGGTACCACTGTATGATGTAGGGCGTAATGACAGTAGTTTGTTGGACTATGTATTGGTAGATAAAAGACTGTTGAGTAGACTTCAGGATGTACATGTTTATAGAGGGGCCACAGATATATCAGATCACTTTTTAGTTATAGCTACAGTGGGAGTAAAAGGTAGATGGGATACAAGGAAAATAGAATCAGTAAGTAAGAGAGAGGTGAAGGTTTATAAACTAAAAGAGGAGGCAGTTAGGGTAAGATATAAACAACTATTGGAGGATAGATGGGCTAGTGAGAGTGTAGGCAATGGGGTCGAAGATGTATGGGGTAGATTTAAAAATGTAGTGTTAGAGTGTTCAGCAGAAATTTGTGGTTACAGGCGAGTGGGTGCGGGAGGGAAGAGGAGCGATTGGTGGAATGGTGATGTAAAGAGAGTAGTAAGGGAGAAAAAGTTAGCATATGAGAGGTTTTTACAAAGTAGAAGTGATGCAAGGAGGGAAGAGTATATGGAGAGAAAAAGAGAGGTTAAAAGAGTGGTGAAGCAATGTAAAAGAGAGCAAATGAGAGAGTGGGTGAGATGTTATCAGCAAATTTTGTTGAAAATAAGAAAAAGTTTTGGAATGAGATTAATAAGTTGAGGAAGCCTAGAGAACAAATGGATTTGACAGTTAAAAATAGGAGAGGAGAGTTATTAAATGGAGAGTTAGAGGTATCGGAAAGATGGAGAGAATATTTTGAGGAGTTGTTAAATGTTGATGAAGACAGGGAAGCTGTGATTTCGTGTGTAGGGCAAGGAGGAATAACATCTTGTAGGAGTGTGGAAGAGCCAGTTGTGGGTGTAGGGAAAGTTTGTGAGGCAGTGGGTAGAATGAAAGGGGTAAGGCAGCTGGGATTGATGGGATAAAGATAGAAATGTTAAAAGCAGGTGGGGATATAGTTTTGGAGTGGTTGGTGCTATTATTTAATAAATGTATGGAAGAGGGTAAGGTACCTAGGGATTGGCAGAGAGCGTGTATTGTTCCTTTGTATAAAGGCAAAGGGGACAAAAGAGAGTGCAAAAATTATAGGGAATAAGTCTGTTGAGTGTACCTGGTAAAGTGTATGGTAGAGTTATTATTGAAAGAATTAGGAGTAAGACAGAAAGCAGGATAGCAGATGAACAAGGGGTCTTTAGGAAAGGTAGGGGGTGTGTAGACCAAGTGTTTACAGTGAAACATATAGGTGAACAGTATTTGGATAAGGGTAAAGATGTTTTTGTGGCATTTATGGATTTGGAAAAGGCGTATGATAGGGTAGATAGGGGGGCAATGTGGCAGATGTTGCAGTTGTATGGAATAGGAGGAAGGTTACTGAAAGCAGTGAAGAGTTTTTATGAGGATAGTGAGGCTCAGGTTAGAGTGTGTAGGAGGGAAGTGGACTATTTCCCAGTAAAAGTGGGCCTTAGACAAGGATGTGTGATGTCACCGTGGTTGTTCAATATATTTATAGATGGGGTTGTAAGAGAAGTGAATGCGAGGGTCTTGGCAAGAGGTGTGGTACTAAAAGATAAAGAAGCAAATACAAAGTGGGAGTTGTCACAGTTGCTTTTTGCTGATGACACTGTGCTTTTGGGAGATTCTGAAGAGAAGTTGCAGAGGTTGGTGGATGAATTTGGTAGGGTGTAAAAGAAGAAAATTGAAAGTGAATATAGGAAAGAGTAAGGTGATGAGGATAACAAAAAGAATAGGTGACGAAAGATTGGATATCAGATTGGAGGGAGAGAGTATGGAGGAGGTGAATGTATTCAGATATTTGGGAGTGGACATGTCAGCAGATGGGTCTATGAAGGATGAGGTGAATCATAGAATTGATGAGGGGAAAAGGGTGAGTGGAGCACTTCGGAGTCTGTGGAGACAAAGAACTTTGTCCATGGAAGTAAAGAGGGAATGTATGAGAGTATAGTTATACCAACGCTCTTATATGGGTGTGAAGCATGGGTGATGAATGTTGCAACGAGGAGAAGGCTGGAGGCAGTGGAGATGTCGTGTCTGAGGTCAATGTGTGGTGTGAATATAATGCAGAGAATTCGGAGTTTGGAAATTAGGAGGAGGTGCGGGATTACCAAAACGATTGTCCAGAGAGCTGAGGAGGGGTTGTTGAGGTAGTTTGGACATGTAGAGAGAATGGAACGAGACAGAGTGACTTCGAGAGTGTATAAATCTGTAGTGGAGGGAAGGCGGGGTAGGGGTCGGCCTAGGAAAGGTTGGAGGGAGGGGGTAAAGGAAGTTTTGTGTGCGAGGGGCTTGGACTTCCAGCAAGCATGTGTGAGCGTATTTGATAGGAGTGAATGGAGGCACATGGTTTCTAATACTTGACGTGCTGTTGGAGTGTGAGCAAAGTAATATTTATGAAGGGATTCAGGGAAACCGGCAGGCCGGACTTGAGTTCTGGAGATGGGAAGTACAGTGCCGGCACTCTGAAGGAGGGGTGTTAATGTTGCAGTTTTATAACTGTAGTGTAAAGCACCCCTCTGGCAAGACAATTGATGGAGTGAATGATGATGAAAGTTTTTCTTTTTTGGGCCACCCTGCCTTGGTGGGAATCGGCCGATGTGTTAATAAAAAAAAAAAACAGGAGAAGGGGTTACTAGCCCCTTGCTCCCATCATTTTAGTCGCCTCTTACAACACGCATGGCTTACGGAGGAAGAATTCTGTTCCACTTTCCCATGGAGATAAGAGGAAATAAGAACAAGAACTAGTAAGAAAAAAGAAGAAAACCCAGAGGGGTGTGTATATATATATGCTTGTACATGAATGTGTAGTGTGACCTAAGTGTAAGTAGAAGTAACAAGACATACCTGAAATCTTGCATGTTTATGAGACAGAAAAAAAGACACCAGCAATCCTACCATCATGTAAAACAGTTTCAGGTTTCTGTTTCACAGTCACCTGGCAGGATGGTAGTACCTCCCTGGATAGTTGCTGTCTACCAACCTACTACCTACTCAACAGACTTCTTCTTCTTTCAACACGTCGGCCGTTTCCCACCGAAGCGGGGTGGCCCAAAATGAAAAACGAAAATTTCCCATTTCACATTTAGTAATATATACAGGAGAAGGGGTTACTAGCCCCTTGCTCCCAGCATTTTAGTCGCTCTACGACACGCATGGCTTACGGAGGAAGAATTCTGTTCCACTTCCCCATGGAGATAAGAGGAAATAAGAACAAGAACTAGTAAGAAAATAGAAGAAAACCCAGAGGGTGTGTATATATATGCTTGTACATGAATGTGTAGTGTGACCTAAGTGTAAGTAGAAGTAGCAAGATGTACCTGAAATCTTGCATGTTTATGAGACAGAAAAAAAGACTCCAGCAATCCTACCATCATGTAAAACAGTTTCAGGTTTCTGTTTCACAGTCACCTGGCAGGATGGTAGTACCTCCCTGGGTGGTTGCTGTCTACCAACCTACTACCTACTCAACAGACTTATTCCCCTATAATTTTTGCACTCTCTTTTGTCCCCTTTGCCTTTATACAAAGGAACTATGCATGCACTCTGCCAATCCTTAGGTACCTTACCCTCTTCCATACATTTATTAAATAATAGCACCAACCACTCCAAAACTATATCTCCACCTGCTTTTAACATTTCTATCTTTATCCCCTCGATCCCAGCTACTTTACTCCCTTTCATTTTACCCACTGCCCCACGAACTTCCCCCACACTCACAACTGGCTCTTCTTCATTCCTACAAGATGTTATTCTTCCTTGCCCTATACACGAAATCACAGCTTCCCTATCTTCAACAACATTTAACAATTTCTCAAAATATTAATTTATTTTCAAATGTACCTAGAATTTAAATACAGTGGACCCCCGGATTACGTCATTTTTTTCGTTCAAGAATGTTGTTCAAGTGCTGTTACCGAACGAATTTGTTCCCATAAGGAATAATGCAAATTAGATTAGTCCTTTTAGAAGTCCCAAAAATGCACTTACAAAAATAAACTTACATAAAAGGGCGAGTTTGGAGACTAACGTAAACCGGAGGTCCACTGTACTCTATAATATATAATATAAAAATACAGTACTGTATTAAATTACTTTTATTGAGTTTCTTTTTCATTTGTTCATTGTTATTTTTGTCAGCTTGAATGATTAGGTTGTTATAATGCCAGATTAATTTTTACCATCAAGGGAAACCAAGCATCAAGTATATTTAGTAATAATACAGACAAAATGTTAGGTAAATAGACACATTTGCAACTAATGTGACATTTTATTGTTGCAATGCTTGACAAAGCTCCTGGAGAGTGAAACGTTGCCACAATAAAATGTCACATTAGTTGCATCTGTGTCCATTTACCTAACATGAAATACATATTTAAATGAACATACATATAAGGTTAGTGTGTTATTATAACTGAAGCCTCTTGCATAATATATATTTTCACTTTGTATATTTTAGTATCAGAGCTGGAATTGTGGGAGTCTTGCCTGAATTGGGCCAAGCAGGAATGTATCCGACAATCCTTGGAAATCAGTCCCATTAATCAGCGTAAAGTATTGGGAGACTGTCTTAGCATGATCAGGTATGTAAACATTTTTTTCAGGAGAAATGAAATTTATTTTACATAATTTTTTGTATACTTTATTAATATCTATACATGCTAATAATAGTTTATGATTGGAAGTAAAACTGCACAATGCTACACTACCATTGATGCAGTTAAGCAATTATGTATATAATCCTTTCCTACACAACCTTTTTTTGTTTTTAAAACACATCAGCTGTCTCCCATTGAGGCAGGATGACCCAAAGAAAGAGGAAACATATTCACCATCATTCATTCAATTGCAGACATCACAGTTCAGATGGCCCTCCAAACTGCAACATCCTCACATCTCCTTTAGAGTGCAGGCACTGTACTTCCCATCTCCGGGACTGTAATCTGGCTAGCTGGTTACCCTGAATCCCTTCATAAATGTTACCTTGCTCACACCTCAACAGCATATTAAGTCACGAAAACCACTTGTCTCCACTTTGATCTAACACACTCGCAGAAGCCTGTTGAATGTTTATACCCTTTCTGGTATATCCTCTTTCTTTCCACCCCAGATTTATATTT
Source organism: Cherax destructor (assembly GCA_009830355.1). NCBI lineage: Eukaryota > Metazoa > Arthropoda > Malacostraca > Decapoda > Parastacidae > Cherax > Cherax destructor. The sequence goes on from WNWK01000136.1 coordinate 671,791, forward strand.
CCTCTTAGCCATCCTATTCTGCTCCATCCTGTCTAACTGTCCAACCTCTCCTCAGCCCTCTGAATTATACTTTTGGTAACCCAACAGTCTTCCAGTCTCCAATGCTGCGAATTATCTACATAATATTCACACCACATATTACCCTCACAGATGCCATTTTTACTTCCTCCAGCCTCTTCCTTGCTGCATCATTCAAAGCTTGTGCTTCATATCCATGCCTCACACAGAACATGCAGGATTTTATTTAAACATTACAGCATAACTTTCTAGATTCCTTCACACAATACAGTGGACCCTTGGTTAACGAATACCCCGGAAATCGTACAATTATGCAAGTACAGTGGTCCCTCGGTTTTCGCCGAAAATTCGTTCCAGAATGCTGCTCAAGTGCCATTACCGAACGAATTTACTTCCTTAAGAAATATTGTCACGTAGGTTAGTCTATTTCAGACCCCCAAAATACACTTGCAACAGCACTTACGAAAATACACTTACATAAATGTTCGAGTTTGAGATGCACGAAAACAGAGGGACCACTGTATACACATTGTGCTGCATGTGGAAGTGATTTTTGGGGTCTGACTAGACTACCTACGTGACATTATCTTAAGGAGTAATTTCTGTAATGGCACCCTGAGCAGGCTTCTGGGATGAAGTTTTTCGTAACTGAGGGTCCACTGTACAGTGGACCCCGAGTTTCGAAAACTTCACTCCTGAAGTCTGCTCAAGTGCCATTACCGAACGAATTTACTCCCCTTAAGAAAAATGTCACGTAGGTTAGTCTATTTCAGACCCCCAAAAATACTTTTCCACAAGCACTTACAATATTATACTTACATAAATGTACGATTTCCGGGGTTTACGAAACTCGGGGGTCCACTGTATTTAGAAATTTTCTCGAGTTGTCACCTTAATTGAAATATTGTATGGGTTATGATTTTTTGTATCAATTTATTTTCTTAATAAGGGATAGTGCTAAATGTATAGGGGAGGTATTCAAGTTCAATCCAAGGAAGGTGAGGATAAATCCAGTTCCTTGTATCAAGAGCCCCTTCATCAGCATGAAAGCACCACCCTTGAGGGGATGTTATATCATAACCATGTTTGCTTGAGAGTATTACAGTAGTGTTTTATATATTCATATTTGTCTTTTGTACTTTTTAGCATTCACATAGGATCTAGTCTGTGGTCTTGATTTGCAGTAGATTTGTTTTTCTTACTACTTAAATGAGTTGCTCACTGCCACATTTCAAAATCAGAAATTTATTTGTCTTAACAGAGTTCTTTGCCAAGTTGAAACATAAAAGTTAATTTTTGTGTATACCTTTGATATACCTTTGAAGAATTTCGAGAGTATCTACCTCTGAGCCCGGCCATGGGCCAGACTCGCCTGGTGCTTGCCTGGTCAACCAGGCTGTTGCTGCTGGAGGCCCGCTGCCCCACATATCCATCACAGCCTGGTTGATCTGGCACCTGGTGAAGATATTTGTCCAGTTTCCTCTTGAAGGCTTCTACACTGGTTCCAGCCGTGTTTCGGATATCTTCTGGTAAGATGTTGAATAGTCTGGGACCCCGGATGTTAATACAGTGCTCCCGATTGTCCCCACCGCACCCTGCTCCTCACTGGGTTTATTTTACACTTTCTCCCATATCTCTCACTCCAGTATGTTGTTATGGCAGTGTGCAGATTTGGGACCAGGCCCTCAAGTACTTTCCATGTATATATTATCATGTATCTCTCTCCTCCGCTCCAATGAGTACATGTTCAAGACTTGAAGGCGTTCCAATAATTTAGATGTTTCAATGGCTCAATGTGAGCCGTAAACGATCTCTGGATTTGTTCCAGCTCTGCTATTTCTCCTGCTCTGAACGGGCCGTCAGCACTGAGCAGTATTCTAAGTGGGGAGCACTAGCGATTTGAATAGTGTCACCATCGGCATTATTTCCTTGTTTTGAAAGTTCTCAATACCCACCCCGTCATCTTCCTGGCTGTTGTGATCTTTGTCTTGTTATGGTCTTTAAACGACAGATCAGCAGACATAATTATTCCCAAGTCCTTTACGTGTTCCTTTCGTTCTATGTGGTGACCCTCTTGCGTTTTGTATATAGTGTTCCTTTTGAGTTCTTCATTTTTTCCATACCTAAGCAGCTGAAACTTATCACCATTGAACGTCATGTTGTTCTCCACTGCCCATTGGAAGACCCTGCTTATGTCCTCCTGTAATTTTTCAGTGTCCTCTACCGTAGTGACTTTCTATGCTTATTTTAGTGTCATCTGCAAATGATGATACAAAAGTGTGCTGGGTGTTTTTATCTATGTCTGCTATGAGGATGAGAAACAGCAGAGGTGCCAGGACAGTGCCTTGGGGCACTGAGCTTTTTACCTCGCTGATGTTGGATCTTGCCCTGTTCACTACTACTTTTTGTGTTCTTTGTGTTAGGAACTCAAAATCCATCTGCCTACCTTCCCGTAATGCCTAAGGCCCTCATTTTGTGCGCTATCACCCACGATCGCATTTGTCAAACGCCTTTGCAAAATCTGTGTAAATCACATCTGCGTTTTGGTCGTCCTCCAATGCCTCCGTAATTCTGTCATAATGGTTCAGCAGCTGTGACAGGCATGATCGACCCGCTCTAAAGCCATGCTGGTTCGGGTTATGTTGGTTGTGCTGGTCCATGAACTTTGTAATCTGCCGTCTCATCACTCTTTCAAAGATTTTTATGATGTGAGAAGTGAGGGCTACTGGTCTGTAATTTTTAGCTAGTGCTCTACTACCTCCTTATGCAAAGGAGCTATGTCTGCACTCTTTAAGGCCTCTGGAATTTCACCTAGATCTAAGCTCTTTCTCCACAGAATACTAAGGGCTCTTGCTAATGGTACTTTGCACTGCTTTATAAATAAAGCATTCCATGAATCTGGTCCAGGTGCTGAGTGAGTGGGCATGTTGGCCATTTCTTTTTCGAAATCTATGGGATTTGTACTAATGTCGGTTAGGTGGTCTGCGCAGCCTTCTGCTGGAGTGAAAAATATTTCTGCATTTTCTACCTTGCTGTCATTTAGTGGGTTGCTGAACACTGACTCATACTGTTCATTTCATGTTAGTAGCTTGAAGATTAACACCATGTACTTCTTCTTCTTCTTTCAACACGTCGGCCGTTTCCCACCGAAGTGGGGTGGCCCAAAATGAAAAACGAAAGTTTCCCATTTTACATTTAGTAATATATACAGGAGAAGGGGTTACTAGCCCCTTGCTCCCAGCATGTTAGTCGCCTCTACGACACGCATGGCTTACGGAGGAAGAATTCTGTTCCACTTCCCCATGGAGATAAGAGGAAATAAGAACAAGAACTAGTAAGAAAATAGAAGAAAACCCAGAGGGGTGTGTGTATATACATATGCTTGTACATGAATGTGTAGTGTGACCTAAGTGTAAGTAGAAGTAACAAGACATACCTGAAATCTTGCATGTTTATGAGACAGAAAAAAGACACCAGCAATCCTACCATCATGTAAAACAAATACAGGCTTTCGTTTTACACTCACTTGGCAGGACGGTAGTACCTCCCTGGGCGGTTGTTGTCTACCAACCTACTACCTATTACCATGTACTTCTATCTTCATTATTTACAAGATTCTCTGTAAATTGTTTTGTCATTTACTGCTGTTGTAGTTAAGAGTTGACAAGTTAGTCACCCAGGTAAACACAGACATGAGGGCAGTGGAGTAGTACCTGCTTTTTTTCCAGTTGATGGGTCCTGTCTTTGGATACACTTACACTTTATTTAGACTTGGTAGTCATTCCCAGTTTCTTCACTAGTAAGAAAATAGAAGAAACCTAGAGGGGTGTGTGGCTATACATATGCTTGTACATGAATGTGTAGTGTGACCTAAGTGTAAGTAGAAGTAACAAGACATACCTGAAATCTTGCATGTTTATGAGACAGAAAAAGACACCAGCATCCTACCATCATGTAAAATAAATACAGGCTTTTTCGCTTTACACTCACTTGGCAGGACGGTAGTACCTCCTTGGGCTGGTTGCTGTCT
>WNWK01000136.1:675938-757461 GCA_009830355.1 Cherax destructor
AATTTCACAGCCTGATAGCTGGGAGTGGAAAAAATGTTAGTGCCCAAAAACCCCCCCGGTAAGCCAAACCAAGTGGGAAGTGACGAACTTAGCCCCCTTTGGGGGACGCAATGGGGCCAAAAGGGGGGTGTTGTAAAAACCCAGGGAACCTCTTCAGTGGAAGAAGGGCTCCCGGGTATATAGGCCACTGGGTGGGAAATCGGTGAACCCAAGGCTAGACATGTGAAAGACATTGAAAAGGGGAAGGGTTTTAAAATCCCCGAAATAAGTTTACCCCCCCGCAATCCCCCGGGGGAAACTGGACAGTGGATTTAAAACCAGAGTCTGCTGGGAAGTGGGGGACAGCACTCGCCGGGCCCGCCAGGTTTCGGAAAGGGGGCGGGAGTCGTCTACCTTCCGGCGGGAGGATGTGGAAACTTTAGTCACTGGTTCCACGGGGAAAGGGGAGCCGTCAGGACCCTTTACCCCCGAGGATGGGCCCGGGGATTTTAAAAACCCCACCCCCCAACAAAACATCGCCCCTCCGGGATGGGTGACTTTGTGTTTTTTAAATTGATGATTTATCCACCTAGGAACACCTAGGGTTTTTTTGGCAGAGACTAACAGTAGGATTATTAAGGCAATGTTGGTTTAATGGTTGCCCTAGCCCCCTAATATGGGGTTTTATGGGCCTGAATAGGAAAATTGATTTGTTACAACAAGGGCTCCCCCTTTAATTGGGGTGAAAGAGCCCTTCTTTTTTCCCCAGACCAGACTCCCGAAGCTGCTGAGATAGACAGCCCCCCGTGCCCCAACATCTGTCCTGGGGCCACGGAGGAGACCCCAATCCGTGGACATCTGCTCACCCAGCCCCTGTCACAGTAAGACTAGGCTTTCTTTCTCTCAGTTCGGCCATTTTTCGGGGGGAAACGTTAGAAGTTATCTGTGGGTTTTAGGCGGACGGGCGGCTGGTATGAAAAGCGCGTCCCCTGTTCGTCGGAAGCTAGTGTTACCTGCACATATTACTCAAGGGATATCCCCAAACCCGGGGAACTCTGAGGTGCAGGCAGGCCCAAAATTACCCCATCTTTTAAAAAAAAGTTTCCCCACTGCAATTGTTAGGAGGGGTTATATAAAGGAAGACCAGGACACATACCACCCTTTTCTTTCAAGTAAGTAATCTCCTTTAATTTTGTGAGGCAGTGGGGGGTTCCCCTTTGCAATCAGCTAGAAATTTGTCCCATACCCCACTTGTAAGTCTAAAGGGGTGTCTCAGAGTGTGGTGTAAACAGTGCTTGCCCAGAGTGCAGCTTAAAAGGGGCAGTAAAAAATTTTCTACAGCTAAACATTAGTCACTGGTCTGCAGAAAACGTAACGGGCTCCCCCAACCCCCCCCTTGGTTTCATGGGGTGACCCCAAAAGATTCTGGGGGTGACACCACCCTAGCGACCCACTGGTTTTGTTTCCCTCTCCATGGCAAGGGCAAGTTAGCGGTTTCTTTAACTTGTGAACACGGAGTTCCATGAGTCTGGGCCTGGGGCAGAGAAATTTTTAAGGGGGGCCTGGTGGCTAAAGCTCCTTCACCCCGGCCGGGGTTTCGATTCCCCGGGGTGGAAACATTTCCCCGTTTCCTTACACCTGTTTTCATGTTCCCTACGAAAAGGTACCTGGGTGTTAGCAACTGGTGTGGGTGGCATCCTGGGGGGCAAGATTGAGGACCACAATGGAAAAAAGATCGTTCCGATGGCCTGCTTTTGGGTTGCCTGGGTTAACCCCGGGGAAAAACCCAAAAATCTTATCTAATTTCGGGGTTTAAAAAATAACAAATTTGAATGGCATCAGTCTTCTTTTACTGATGCATCGTATGAAAATATGAAACTTTTCTTTAAATTTAGGCTTTTAGGGCCCCGATTTTTTTGGGTTCTGTGGAATAACTGGTAAATCATAACAATCTTTATTTCTAAAGTACATGAACAAGGTATACAAGCCTGTAGAGCAAAACCCAATGTGAAGGACCCGGGAGTGATAATTGGAGGATCTCACCCTTCAAAGAACAGCAAAAATCTACCTCATTCTGAAAAAAGATAATGAGAACCTTCAAAACTAGGATGCCAAGCCCGGATGATTATCTTCAAATCCCTTTTTCTCTCTGGCTAAAATACTGCTGTACACTAACTGCCCTTTTTAAGGCGGCGAAATTTGACCTGGGGAAAGTCAGAGAACCTTCATGACACACATAAGTATGTTAAAGCACCTTAATAACTCAGAACAGTTGAAGTCCCTTGATTTTTTTCCCCGGAATGCAGGCGGGAAAAATAAAGCCCCCCAGCATACAAAAGGGGGTTACCAATTTACCCCCGGTTTTTTCAAGAAGGTGCTGGATAGGCACCCAAAATCAGTGCCACCAGCTGGGTTTTTGGTTTACTTGGTTTTGTGTGTGGCCAACAGTAACAGCCTGGTTGATCAGGCTCTGATCCACCATGGGGCCTGGTAAAAAGGGGCTGCTGCGGGGCACTGACCCCAAACCCTCCCCAGGCATAAAAACATTTGGGAAAAATCCTAAAAGGGTTAGTATCAGTTTAAAAAAATCCTCCACAAAAACAAAAATAAGGGAAAAGCAAATCCCCCCAAAAAAACAGGGGCGCCACTGGGGGCAGCACAATAAGTGTCAGGGGCCCAAGATTGTTCAACTGCCTCCCCAAAACAAAGGGGTTACCTAGACCCCCCGGTTGTGTTAAAAAGGGCCCCGGAACACCTGAAGTGTCTTTACCAGCCGGGCTGTGGTTTGCAGAACAGCTTGGTTGATCGGCCCCGATCCACCACGAGGCCTGGTCACGGCCCGGGGAGCGGGGCGTTGACCCCCAAAAAACCCTTAAAAAAAAGAAAAAGTAAGTAAATAAGTTTATTGGGGATCAAAATACATTTACATAAATCATACATAGCATATATAAAAGGGGGTAGCACGAACGCAGTCCCCCGCTAACAAAAATTTCCCTCGAGTTAACCACATTTGGGTTAATCGCAGGTGTCCAAAACCCCCAGTGCAAGGGGGGGGCCTCGCCCTGGAAACCGCCTTCGTGATCCCGTACTTTGCCAGGTAAGCCCCCTTGTTTTCAGAAACCAAATTTTTTTTCCCCGGGGTGCGACCCCCCCAGTCGATTAACACCCAGGTCCTTTTTACTGGGATTGGGGTCTTGGAGGGTGCAGGTATGCAAACTCTGTCTGCCACCTTCCCGCCCCCGGAGGGGGGCCCAAGTGGGTTTTTCTTAGGCTAGGGTCGAGGACTATTCTTAAGCTATTTACATTATCTACTGTCTTATCAACTTGTCGGGATTTTATACCCCTTATAAACTATTTAGAAGTTTTTTTTAAATCCCCCATGAACTATGGAAAAATTTTTGAAATTAATATTTTTGTTAAAATATTAAAAAAAATATATTTTAAACCTAATAACAAAAAAAAAGCAAAATGCGTCTGTAATTAAACTGCTATTTAGTATATGAAGAAACAAAAAATTAAATTTTGTAATTTATGAAATAAATAATGTAAAAGCTAAAAAAGCAGAAGTCTGGGCAGTTTGAGCTTGGCACCGGCGCTGATTTACGTAAACAAAAATACAATATAACATTTTCTGGCTTTTAGTTAGTATTTGTGTTTTTGTTTTATTTGGTGGCCAGGCATGGGGGACCTTCACCAAAGGTAAATGAATATAAGGGGAAACCTTCCCCCCATGGTAAGTGAACCTTCACCTACCATGGTAAGTGACAACAAACAATGTTAATGGTAGTAAACTATTATAGTGAGTAGTTTATCAATAATCTTTTTTAATGTGTGAATGGTGGTGGGGGGAATGGTGAGTAGGTGAATGAGTGGTAGGTGAATGGTGAGTAGGGAAAGGTGGTAGGTGAATGGTGAGTAGGTGAAATGAGGGGGAGTAGGTGAATGAGTGAGAGGTGGGGAATGGTGAGTAGGTGAATGGTGAGTAGGTGAATGGGAGTAGGTGAAAGGTGAGTAGGTGAATGGTGAGTGGTGAATGGTGAGTAGGTGAATGAGTGAGTTGGTGAGTAGGTGAATGGTAGTAGGTGAATGAATATAGGTGAAAAGGAGTAGGTGAATGGTAGTGGTGAATGAGTGAGTGGGGTGAATAGGAGTTGGTGGTGAGTAGGTGAATGATTTGGGGAGTGAGTAGGTGAATGAGTTGGTGAGTGAGTAGGTGAATGGGTGAGTAGGTGATGGTGAATGAGTTGGTGGTGAGTAGGTGAATGAGTAGGTGGTGAGTTGGGGAGTAGGTGAATGGTAGGTGGTAGGTGAATGAGTAAATGGATGAGTAGGTGAATGGGTGGTGGTGAAGGGGTGAGTAGGTGAATGAATAGGTGAATGGGTGAGTAGGTGAAGGGGTGAGTAGGTGAATGGGTGAGTAGGGGGTAGTTGGTAATAAAATCTTTATTTACTACCAGTACTTTAAAAGGTATAAGCCCTAGTTGACATCAATGACATACAGTGGTACCTCGAGTTACGTATTTTCGTTGAGAATGCTTTCAATGCCATTCCCAAAACAAATTTACCCCCAAAAAGGAATAATGTAAAATAGACTGCCCTTTTTACCCCCCAAAAAAATATACTTACAAAAATTTTAAAAAAAAATAAACACAAAAAAGGGCGTTTGGGGGACAATGTAACTCGGTACCACTGTACTACTATATGAAAGACTGTTCTTGCTGAGCATTTCCCAAAATTGGTCTTTTTCTTCAAAGGGTTTTTAAAAAAATTAAAAATAAGGGAAATAAGTCCTTTGATTTTTTGGGGTTATTGGAATCTAAAATGTGTAAAGTAAGTTTATTCTGGTATATCAAATACAGTCCATAGATCATACATAGCAGCATATGTATAAGAATGGGATAACCCCAAAAAAATCAGACTGACTTATTTCCTTTTGGGGTCCTTGTGATTTTTTTTATATTTGAAATTTAAAAAATGCAGAAGTATTTAACTGTAAGCAGTTACAAAAAAAGATATAGGGGGAGGGGTAAAATTAGTTTTTTTCACAAAAGAAATCTTCCCTTTCTGTATTATTCATGAGGTCTTTTTGGCTCTTCTTAACTGGCTCATGCTGGCGGGTTTTGACATGTGCAGGCAGTCTATTCCATTCTTTTTTCTGAATAGAAAAGGTATTTAAAGCCTGACCCTGCTCAGGTCTGAAAAGTTGTTCTCAATGATCAACCTCCTCAAAAAGACCCTGGACACAGGTATCCCGGGAGGTTTTGGCCCCCCCCTTTTTCCCTTTTTTAAAATAAAACTTAAGGGATACAAAAACTTAGGCCTATTCTCTGTGCTGACAACTGACTTTTGTCATCTCCCCCCCCTAATCTAGCCTCACTCAACACTATTGTTAACAAAAAAAACTCACAAAAAAAGCAACCTGGGTGATCAAAAACTTACATTAAAACACCTTCCTTTTTCATTATGTTTGGGGTAGAGCAAGTGAGGTCCCAAATACACATTTCTTAACAACATTTTTGCAAAAAAAAAGAGGGAAAACCGGGGCTGCCCTTTTAGAACCTGAAATTCAACACCCATATCCCAAAACATAACAAAAAATTTTGAAACAGTTGGGAAACCTCTCCCGATCTACCCCTACCTCACCTATGCTATTTGTGCCTGGGGTTCCACAATGACAAATCCCCTAAAACCAATAATAACACAACAAAAAGCTGCAGTGAAAAGTAACAATTCATTTAGACAGCCCCACCCCACTCCTAAAAGACCAAAACCCTACTCACTTAAAAAACATTCCTCATTCTATTGTAAACCAAATTTACAGAACAATCAATTCTAATATAAACCCCCCCAAACGTTTTTTGACAGTTCAATAGGACTCTAGACAAAAATGGCACAGAAACCTCTTGACATTCCCCTTTTGGCTAAATCTTTTCAAAACTCATTCTACATGGGGCCCTGGTCACAGACCGGGGCCCTCAGGGCGTTGACCCCTGGAACTCTCCCAGGTATCCCCGGGTATGGGCCCCAAAAAAAACCCTTAAAAAAAACCATGCTCAACTATTTTTTAAAAAGAAAAACACCTTATCTCCTTAACCTACCCCAGCCCATCATAAATACATTTTAAAAACTATACATGCTTTTGCTCAATATCATAAAATCGTAAAACTTTCTATCAATATATACTTACTCTCAATATCTGTATTCATCTAAATTTTTCCTCCATTGTGTCCACCTAAGTTAATAATCAAATTGTTTGTCTTCTCACAAGACAAAACCATATAGACCTGATAGAATTCTAAATTTCTTGTATTCTTTTCTAATGACCATATGTACTGTTATTGTTATTAATTTTTAATTTAAATTTTTGTTTCCCAAATGCTCTCCAAAAAAGTGGCTTTAATGTCCCCCCAAACTGGCCCCCCGGTTTTTAAAAAACCCTCCAAGTCTGCTCAATGCCTTTAAAAGGGTTTATCCCGGAAAAATTTCACGTAGGTTGTCTATTTCAGACCCCCAAAAATACACTTCCACAAAAAATTAAAAATTATACTTACATAATTGCAGATTTCCGGGGGATTTTAACCGAGGGGCCACTGTACAGGGGGATCAAGTTACGATATTTTTGTTCGAGAATGCTGTTCAAGTGCCATTCCCCGTTTTTCCCCATAAGGAATAATGTAAAATAGACTAGTCCTTTAAAAAAAATACTTACAAAAGCATTTAAAAAAAAAACACATAAAAGGGGATTTTGGGGGCCCTGAAGGGTCCATTACGATTTTATTTTCATACAAACATTTTCATGTCAAAAAAAAAAAAAAAAAAAAATTTTTATTATTATTATTTTTATTATTATTATTATTATTATTATTATTATTTTTTTTTATTATTATTATTTTATTATTATTATTATTATTATTATTATTATTATTATTATTATTATTATTATTATTATTATTATTATTATTATTATTATTATTATTATTATTATTATTATTATTATTATTATTATTATTATTATTATTACCCTAGTTCATAATTGACATTCCGGGCCCTAAACAAATTAAGAAAGGGTATTGGGGACACTTTGGAAACATTTTTTTTAAATGAAATTTAGCTTTGTTGATTTATCCCCGCATTAGCATTCCAGTTTTTGTTTCATCTGGCCTACATCTCTCTTGGCCCCGGGCCCAGGATTTTCTTACCTTTTTTGTTCTGGGTGATTTTAGCCAATCTTTATTTTTGGTTTGGGCAAGTACCATGAAACAAGAGTGTCTAAAATCTTGTATGAGAGCTAGACTGGGTTCTCGACCTCATGGTAACACGGGCCTGTCTGTAGAAAATTTAGTCTGGTTTTCCCCATTCTTTACACACTACCCCTATTAGTTTCCACATGCGGGGGTCGAAGGGTTAATTTTTCACTGAATTTACTGAAAATGGGTTATTACACTGGACATTAAAAATTTTTTACCCTTTTCAATTCTGTTTCGTGTTGAAGAGTCCTTTTTCCCCGGGGGTGGAAATTTGTTGTCTACCAATCTTTTGCTACGGGACTCTATTTCCCTTTTAAAAAGAAATAAAATTTTGATTTTTATTTGATTTGAATTGTTTTAAAGAAAACAGCTAAATTATTCCTGTTTCTTTATAAAATGATATTTGATTCCCCCAAACCTTTTCTTCCCCACAAATCCTTCCTAATTTTTTTGATCTCCACAACTCTTAGGGTTTTCCCATTGTTCATACTTTGAAATAAATCAAAGGCCGGGGTAAAAGTGTATCATATTATTTTCTCAGGATGACTATGATGTTGTCTATATGACCTCACTAGAAAAAGTAAACAAAGGAACCAAAGTTGCTTTCCCCCACCACCCCTCCCAACAAACAGTGTGCAAGTGGCTAAAAGATGACTTTTTCCCAAAATTTATTACAGTTTCATGATATAACAGGGGAATTTGGAAAAAGAAAATAGGTGGATAAAAAAAAGTCAAACTTAAAAAATTCCCATATTTTGTGAATTTAAACCTCTGAAACAACTGAATTTTTTAAGCTTTCCCCTTATCTTATATTTTTAAAAGACCAAAAAAAAAAAATAAAAAAAAATTTTCATAATATGCAATCGTTTTGGCCTCCTCACTTAATGACCTACCTATTTACCCGGGGTGAGACCCCTGAAAAACAAAAAAAATAATGTAGACATTCCGGGCCTTAACATTTTTTTGTTCATTGTCATTTTTACCCTCTGATATGTGGGAAACCCCGGTTTTTTTTCCCTGGTTTTTTCCCCCGGGGGGTTTTATGACTTTTCCCTCAAAAATTTTTTCCCCGTTTTTTTTCATCCCTCGGTTTGTTGGTCCCCCCCCGACTATCTGCCGCCCCCCACAAAACATCCCCCCGTTCCCAGTCAGGCTTCGTTTCTTTCAGTGAGCAACCCCAACCTACTTGGAAAACTGTGGCCAGAATGTGTCCAAAGGGTTTTTAGGGGTTTGAGGCTGATCCTGAAAACCCTTTCCTGTTTGGGAATCTGGGTTTGGGAAGTCCCTGGGGTTGGATTGGGGGCCAGGATGCGGAGAGTTGGTGGCGCCCAGGGAAGAGCTAACCCTGGGGCTGCATGACTTCTCAGCAACAAACCCCCGGGAAATTGCTTCGGGGGAGGAAAGGGAAGTAAGTAAGTAAGTAAGTTTATTCAGGTATACACAAATACAGTTACAAGATTATCATACATGGCAGGGGAAAAACCTAGGATAAAAAAAGTCAGACAGAGTAACTTTTTTCCAGGGTCCATTTAATACCTTAATATTATACATGTATGATCTGATTATCTAAAATTTAAAAAGGAAAAAGGAAAAAGAGTTATTTACATGTACTTATGTTAGCAAAAAAAATAAAAATTTCCCCTCCTTTCTGCCCTACATTCATTAGGTACCTTTTGGCCTCTTTTTGAACCCATGCTATATTTTGTGTGCAGGCAGTCTGTTATTCCTTTTTGCTTCAAAAAAAGGTGTTTAAGTGCCCTGACTTTACTAAAAGTTGTGCCTCCCCCTAGTACTTGACTGCTTTGGTTAGCCTTGAAAAAAGGAAAGATTTCTGGACACTGTTGTGAAATTTTTATAAACGTTCCCCCAAGTTTTTTACTCTGTCTTAATTTCAGCTTTCCCAGTTTTAATTTCCTCCACTTTTCTTTGGGCCCAGGCCCAGGATGAATCTTTCATTTTTTCTGGGGGTTTGCAGTTTATCTTTCAGTTTATTTTAAAGGCAAAAATGAAGAGCAAGCATAGTCAATATGAATTGTATAAGGGCAGACTGGGTCCTCGAGCCCAGTAGGTAGACACTGTGCTTGTCTGTGAGGAACTTCAGTCTGGCATTGCATTTTTTACTACACTGTTCCCTTCAATTCCCCTGACAGCAGGGGTCAAGGGATTCCCAGATATTTTACAAAATAAATGATAGATTCCCATTACATGGACATTAAAATTTTTTTCCCCTGTAAATATTTTCCCAAAAGGGTAGGCTTTTTTTCCAGGTGAAATTTAATTTTGTCTACTAACCATTTGCTGCAGGACCCCAGTTAAAGTTTTAAAACCCATTATATATCTTGTGGGTCTTTGTGATACTAACAGAGCACTGTGACCCCATATAGTAGGAGTTTGCATTAACACTGATGGACATGTCTTTTACATAAACGGGAAAAAAAGGGAAAAAAAGGGAACTCCATGCTATCGGCAGTGGTTCTGATTCTGTTTTGTTTTGAAAATTTTGTTTCCTATTCAAGATGGGATTCCATTGGGAACCTATGGATAGCTTGATTTCTTGAAAAACATTGGGTTGACAGTATCAAGTTTTGAAAGTCAAAATTTACCTTTCCTATGAGGTTCCTTCGACTTTTCGTTCTCTTAACCCATCGTTAATTTAAAGGGGGTTGGTTGAGAAAGAGCTCCTAAAGCCTGATTGGTAACTATGAAGAATTTGTTGTCATTAAGATACTTTACCCTTGACAGTACACCGCCCTCTCTAGAATTTTGGATATTACACAGTCAGTGGTCCTCATTTTTCGTAATCTAAAACTCAAAATTTTTTAAATGTTTTTTCAAGTGCTGTTGAAGTTTTTTTTGGGGTCTGAAATAGCTAACCTACATGACATTATTTCTTAAGGAATAAATCGTTGAATGGCATTGAGCAGCATTCTGGAATAAATTTTTAGGCCGAGGAACTGTATCTAACAGGCCTAAGTTGCGACATCAGATTACATTTTTCTTGAAAAAGGGGTAACCGCCCCGAACCCCCCTGGCTGTATTAGTGGGTGAAAAGATTTATTATGTGAGAATGGGAATTGCCAATTCAGAGGGACCCTCTTTTTGGTACTTAGCGGGATGTTATCTGGGCCGGTCTCTTAGTTGGGGTTAACCTGCTTGATTTTTGGGGAAGTCATGAGAAATTACTAGTTGACAACTGTTTTGATTACCCCCCTTTTTTGATATAGTATGTTTTAAACTTATCAGAGTCTGTGTTAAAGGTATTTAATGCAGCTGGTAGCTTTCTAGTGTTGGGCGACAGTTGTGTATTATGAATTAAAACAATTTGCCACTTTAGTTGTTTAGTGGCATACCCGTTATCCTTTAGCTATGTTAGATCTATCTATGGGTTTTCATACCCCAACTGTTTTAGTTGTTGCCAGAGCTTTCTAGGGTTATTCTTGTACTTTGATTTTTGAGCAATAGTGCCTAGCCTTTGTGCCTTTTTTAAAACCTTGTTTTCCCCACCCTTGAATTAAATTTTAATATCCCTTTTTTTGCCGGTAGTCATCAGGGTTCAGTTCTTCGTTTAATCCCAACCTCTTTAACTGGGCAATATTACAAGGGTGGCAGTGAACATTGTTTTGAATTTTCCCCGGCATCATTTCGCTGTGCAACTTTTTTCAAAATCCTTTTTAAAATTTACCAGTGTTTCTTTTTTGTAGTTTCTAGTTGACCCAATTTTTTTTTCCTGTGTGGGATTTTCCCCTGTGATTTTCCCGGTACAGTAAAAGATGAAATGATCACTGACCTGTGCTGACTGACTAATGTTCTCATGGGGTTACAAAGTATGTGGGCAATTAGAGAGGGGAAGAAGGTGCCTTCTTGAGATTAAGGAGATTTGTAATGTGGAGTATGGTAAAAATTTGTGGAAGAACATCACCCAACAAAGCTGTTGTAGGCCGTGTCTGTGACATTTCAATGACAATGCCTTGTCCCATTTTAGGCAAATTTTAAGGCCCAAAAAAGGCCCCGGAACAATTTTTGAGTGACATGGGGCCCGTGTAAGCTGGTCCTAGTGCCATTAAAAAACAAAAAGAGTAACCCCAAAAAGGGCTTGGTACCTAAAGTCTTTATGGAAGGATTCCCCCCCCAAACAAAAAATTCTCCATCCTCTCCCCCCTTCCGCTTCCATACACCAACAAAGCTTTAATAAAAGGGAAGTGTTATCATTGCATATTGTTTTCTCATTCTTTTCTTATGTAAATCTATATTTTATCTATAAAAAAAATTTTGTTTGTTAATACTTTTGGGTGTCTGGAATGGTTAATTGGATTTACATTACAGTGGAACCTCGACTTTTTTTAAAATAATCCATTCCAGGAGCTATTCTTCCAAAAAAGTTTAAAGTTCAATATTTCCGTAATTGAAATCAATTTAAATTGTTTTTGCTTCAGGAGGCATTTCAAAAAAGCAGTGGACCCCACTTTTGGTGGTTTAGTATGCCATTCAAGTTTGAAGGCTTTTTTTTTGTCAAATTTTCCCCCCCCAAAGTCATTCCCTGACTATCGGTCCAGGTACCAGACCCCCGCCTGCACGTGCTTGTCGCCTCCCCCGAAGCCCCTTGAAAACCAGTCTAGCATTGTTTACCTGAAGGGAAAATTTCCCAGCGTGCTATTCAAACATTTCACAATAAATTTATTGTGTTTTTTTTGTTTAGTGTTGTCACCCGAAAGTCCCCCGGGTCCAAAGAAGCTTCCCAGTGGCACCCTATGGTAAAGAAAGTGAGGAACACCATCAAACTGAAGAAGGTGATAGAAAAATATGAGAGTGGCTTACGTGTGAGTGAGCTTGCCAGGATGTACAACAAAAACCAATCTACTATCACCTCTATCCTGGCAAAGAGAAAAGAAATCAAGGAAGCTAATGTTGCAAAAGGTGTTGACATGTTTGCCAAAAATAGACCACAAACAGTGGATCAGGTTGAGAAATTGTTGGCGGTGTGGATCAATGAAAAACAGATAGCGGGTGATAGTGTTTCCATGGCGATAATTTGTGAAAAGGCAAGGCAGTTGCACGCAGATCTTGTCAAGACAATGCCTGGAACCAGTGCTGATGAGAGTGATTTTAAAGCCAGCAAAGGCTGGTTTGACAGATTTAGGAAACGTAGTAGCATAAACAGTGTTGTAAGGCATGGTGAGGCAGCCAGTTCAGACAAACGTGCTGCTGAAAAGTTTGTGAGTGAATTTAAGGGCTTCGTAGACACTGAAAAATTTGAACCCCAACAAGTGTTTAATTGTGATGAAACAGGCCTGTTTTGGAAGAAATGCCAAACAGGACCACATTACTCAGGAGGAAAAGGCATTGCCAGGACACAAACCTATGAAAGACAGGCTAACTCTCATGTTGTTTAGTAATGCTAGTGGGGATTTTAAAGTGAAGCCTTTACTGGTGTATCACTCTGAAAATCCCAGAGTGTTCAAGAAACACAATGTGAACAAGAATAATTTTGTGTGTTTTGGAAGCTAACACCAAGGCATGGGTCAGAAGGCAATTTTCCTGGAATGGCTCACTGGAGTGTTTGGCCCCAGTGTGAAGAAATACCTCCTGGAACAGAAATTGGGACTCAAGTGCCTCCTGCTACTGGACAATGCTCCTGCTCATCCTCACAACTTGGAAGACTATTTGTCTGAGAACTTCAGTTTTATAAAAGTGAAGTTCTTGCCTCCTAACACCACTCCTCTCCTCCAGCCCATGGACCAGCAGGTCATTTCTAACTTCAAGAAACTGTACACAAAAGCAGTGTTTCAAAAGTGCTTTGAAGTGACCTCGGACACTGAGTTGACCCTAAGAGAGTTCTGGAAAGATCACTTCAGTATCCTCCATTGCATAGGCCTTATAGGTAAGAACATAAGAAAAGAGGAACACTGCAACAGGCCTACTGGCCCATACTTGGCAAGTCCATGTCAAAACCAACCCACAAATAAAAATATTTGTCCAACCCATCCCCATCGCCATCCAAGCAACAAGCCCCGACAACCCCCCCTTCCCGAACCATTGTGCAAAATCCAAATCCAACCCCTCTCACTCACAAGAACACAGAAATAAGGAACAATGCAGCAAGCCAACTGGTCCACACTAGGTAGGTCCCCCTAAAACCCAAAACCAATCCTTCAAACAAAAACTCCTACCCAACCCATCCATGGAATATGTTTTGATAATCAGGGCACTGTAAAATAGGGTACTGAAGGAGCTGAAGCATCTGGCCCACCACAAGAGCACCAAAGGAGCTGAAGCACCTTGTCCATCACTAGGGCACTGAATGAGCCGAAGCACATGATCCATCACCAGGGTACTGAGGAAGCCGAAGCACCTAGTCCACCACCAGGGCACTGAATGAGCCTAAGCACCTGGTCCATCACCAGGGAACTGAGGGAGCCAAAGCACCTGGTCCATCACCAGGGCACTGAATGAGTCGAAGTACCTGGTCCATCACCAGGGCACTGAATGAGCTGAAGTACCTGGGCCATCACCAGGGCACTGAATGAGTAAGGCTTGGGAGGGAGTGACTTCCAGGACTTTGAACTCTGCTTGGAGACCACTGTGGCTGGATTGTGTTGAAAAGAGGGATTTTGAAGGATTTGAGGCTGACCCTGACCCTGACGACCCTGTGCCTGTTGTGGAAGATATTGTGGCATTGGGCAAGTCCCTGGGGTTGGAGGTGAGTGGTGAGGATGTGGAAGAATAGGTGGAGGACCACAGGGTAGACCTAACCACTGAAGAGCTCCAAGAGCTTCATCTGGAACAGCATCAGACGACAGTAGAGGAAATTGATTCACAGGAGGAGGATGGACAGGGTGAGGTAGTAAGTTCTTCAGAGACTAAGGAAATTTGTTCTATGTGGACTAAGGTGCAGACATTTGTTGAAAAACACCACCCTGAGCAAGCTGAAACAAGCCATATCTGCAACATGTTCAGTGACAAAACCTTGTCCCACTTCAGGAAAATGTTAGAGGCACCAGAAACAGAGCACTCTTGACAGTTATTTTTCTAGACAGGGTCTAGTGACTCAAGCTGGTCCTAGTGGATTAAAAGACAAAGAAGGGAAGTAACCCCAGAGAGGGACTGTTACCTGAAGTCCTTATGGAGGAGGATTCCCTTTCCAAACACTAAGGCCTTCCCCTGTCCTCCTCCCTATCTTCCAAATGCCAGCAAGTCTCTTCAATAAAGGTAAGTAAATGTTATTTTAAATATTTAATTATAAATTTATTACTTTATATATATTTATAATTGTTTTGTGTATATAAAACTATAGTTAATCTTTACAAAATTAATTTTTTGTGAATATTTTTGGGTGTCTGGAACAGATTAATTGTATTTACATTATTTCTTATGGGAAATAAGGGTTCAACTTTCGAACAGTTCAAGTTAAGGTCTAGCTCCTGGAACGAATTATGACCGAACCTCGGGGGTCCACTGTACATATACGTATAAGAGTTATGCAAATTAAAATAAAGTTATCAAGTTGAAGTTTCATTTTTATTTTTATTTAATTCAGCATTTTGCATCATTACAAAGTGGGCAGAGCTACAGCAGAGGGAGAAGCAGCAGTGTGTCAGTAACTTATGACACTTCATCCCACTATAAAATATTGTATAATTATACTACATATTACGTACTATCAAAAGCACGGTAGTTACGGTCCTGAAAACATTGTGTTAGGTAAAATCGTGCTAGATAATTAGAAGAACTTATGGGAAAAATAGGGTTATGTTCCTGGGAGTCCCCAAAAAGCCAAACAAGTTTTTTTTAGACCAACAGATCTTGCAAAAATTGAAGGCGAATATGAAATTGTAGTTCATTGTCGTGATATATTACTGCTTAAGACTACAAATGCAATAGAAATAATTGTATTTCTTACCTTAAATTGTGGGTAATGATGTTTGTGGATGATTGTAAAGAGAATGAAGAGTTATGCTGTGGCCCTACTGGGCTGAGGTGGATGGTAGAGGTTCTGGTACTGAAATCGATGGTTGTACTAGAGTGTCTAACTTTAAGTCATTCAGTCAGTCAAGTGATTCAGTAAGTCAGTCAAGTGATTCAGTAAGTCAGTCAAGTGATTCAGTAAGTCAGTCAAGTGATTCAGTAAGTCAGTCAAGTGATTCAGTAAGTCAGTCAAGTGATTCAGTAAGTCAGTCAAGTGATTCAGTAAGTCAGTCAAGTGATTCAGTAAGTCAGTCAAGTGATTCAGTAAGTCAGTCAAGTGATTCAGTAAGTCAGTCAAGTGATTCAGTAAGTCAGTCAAGTGATTCAGTAAGTCAGTCAAGTGATTCAGTCAAGTCAGTGAGCTATTCAGTCAAGTCAGTAAGTCATTCAGTCAAGTCAGTAAGTCATTCAGTCAAATCAGTAAGTCATTCAGTCAAGTCAGTCAGTCAGACTTATGTTTACCTCTTTTTATGTGTACAAAGATTTATCAAAATGCAATGAAAATGATAAAATGTACAGTGGTACCTCGAGTTACGATATTTTTTCGTTCGAGAATGCTGTTCAAGTGCCATTACCAAACGAATTTATCCCCATAAGGAATAATGTAAAATAGACTAGTCCTTTTACACCCCAAAAATATACCTACAAAAGCATTTAAAAAAATAAACTTACATAAAAGGGCGATTTTGGGGACCATCGTAACTCGAGGTACCACTGTATGTAAATAAACACAGCGAGCTTCCCGATTATTGTTGTCCTGTACAAGTATGAATCAAACTGAACGCTGGGAGGGATGCGTGGGTGGGTGAGGGTGGCTGGGGATAGCAGTAGGACTCCCCCACTGACTCAATGGTTTAACCCACCTCAGGCGACCGCGCTTTCAACAAATTTTTTCCCCTCCAGCGAATCGCGTAATATAAGGTTTATGTCGTGTTAGATAAAAATGTGCCGCAATTCTTCAATCGCGTAATACCCAAAACGCGCAACATAAAGTCGTGCTAAATGAGGGTCTACTGTATAACATAAATAATGTAGAAGCATGATAAAAACTGACATAGAGAGGATAAAAAAAAAGGTGACTGAGAAAACGTTACGCGCCTGAAGAGTAGCTATAGAAGATCACTTTTACCCTATGCAAAGACTGAAGAAAAGTATGATTTAAAAAAAAAAAAAATTCCCAAGTAATCAGCTATGCAGGCGTTTCCTGGAATATCTCGGAAGTAAGTCATTGACCTATTTCATGTTGTGTATTACTGTTAATAATACAGTGGTACCTCGAGTTACGATGGTCCCCAAAATCGCCCTTTTATGTAAGTTTATTTTTTTAAATGCTTTTGTAAGTATGTATATTTTTGGGGGTGTAAAAGGACTAGTCTATTTTACATTATTCCTTATGGGGATAAATTCGTTTGGTAATGGCACTTGAACAGCATTCTCGAACGAAAAAATATCGTAACTCGAGGTACCACTGTACATTGAAAGGAATTTCCCAGCAAACATAAAACTGAATGTTTTAATTTTGGGTAGTGACATTTTTGAAGTGTCAGTAAGGGGTGATTCCTCGATTAGCGACGAAATCGTTTACCGACGGGGTCTTAGGCCCCTATCTCCGTCGTTAAGTGAGGAGAGGCTGTACTGTACTATATTTATCAATACCGTAAGTTTATGTCATCTGTTTACAAGATGAATCTTCCGTCTGTCAGTACCTACGTCAATATTTTCTTACATGATACAAAACACTGTAGATGTTATACGTATTGCTGACACTTGATGTCAAAAATGAAAAAAATAATATGAAAAAGAAATTCATATTTATTTATGATTTAACACTACAACTTTAAATATGCTTATATTTCTCTCGACTGTGAATGGAACATGTACGATCTATAACAATCTTACAGTATAATTATTATTATATTTATATTTTATATTATTACAGCCTCTCCTCGCTTAACGACGGAGTTCTGTTCCTAAGACCACATCGGTAAACGAATTCGTCACTAATCAAGGAACATACTATCTATAATGGTAGTGGGTTTGTGTTTAAATGTTTATACAGTAGTGTACTGTATATTCTAATAAACAGAATAGAGGAAATTAGCTCTAATATGTACATTATTTAGGTATGCATACTGGTCAGAGAGCCTGTTGTAAGTCCGAGCTATTGGTAAACGAGTACGTCGTTAAGTGAGGAGAGGCTGTATATTATACTATTATTATTATATTATTGACACTTGTAGGTTTAGTGCTTAGTTATGATTATAATAATAGTAATTATTATATGTCTATTATTATTATGTTATTGTATGTTTACCTTTGTTTACATTTCTTTCGACTGTGAATGGAACATGTACGATCTGTAATTGTTTGTGTGTAATTTTTGATAAATTTTTAACTTTTTATAATAGATTTGTTTATATTTTATGGTGGTAAATGATAGACTAGGATCTACATATATTTTATGCATTAAAGATTTACCTAATTTTCTCAATTTTTTCAGTTACAAATCTCCAAAAAACATTTCCACTATATTTATTGAAAAAATCCGCTTATAAGTGGACCCACGCAGTTCAAAGCCATGTTGTTCAAGGGTCAATTGTACTATGAATTTGGAGGGCTGACAGTACTTAAATATTTTTTAATGTTATTTAAATAGCATTGCAAATACATGTATATTACCCATTAAATTTAAATTATGTAATCTTCTTTCTGCATATAACCAATATTGTATTTTGCCAAAGTGATAAATGTCTTCTTTACCAGATAATCCAAAATGCAACTGATGAAGTGCTGAAGGATCCATCATTTGAGGAAATAGATGCTACTATCCTCCGCACCATACTGCAACAGGATAGACTCAGTGGTTAGTATCTTATAAGTGTGTTGGAACCTAACCATTCTGTAATCTGGCAAAATCACCAATTCAGCGCCTTACAGGTACTGATGATGCTAGATTAGTGATGGTCAACCTGTACTTCATAGTCCTGTAATACTTTTTTCCCAATCAAGTAGGCCTGGTCTAAGGCCAGACCACAGGGAAGTGATGATCTCCAGAATCATTAACAAATATGAAATAAGATATGTAGTAGGCACCCTTATTTACCTCAGTCTTCCTAGCCACATGTAAGATACCATCAAATCACAGCAGTAACCTTCTTGGTGTCCATGCCTATATCAGTCCCTTAACAAATCACAACTCTCCCATTAGCATCCTTCCCAGCATTTACTCTAGACCTTTGCTCATCATATTTAAGCTCTTGGCAAAAACTGGCCTGTATCTGTTCTCTCTGTCTTCCCAAGAAAATTCCTCATCACATAGGCTAAGCAATGAATGAAATTTGTCTGCAGGACATGTGAGCAAAACATGTAGCTGCTGAACAGATGAAGAAACTGTCTGGCACCTACACTCAAGTAATAGGGTAATGCCAATTTTCTTTGGACCTGTCTTCATTAACTAGATATGGGATGGAGTGAGACAGGCTTATTTAAGATAGGCCACAGAAACTACTCTTGGGTATATAATGGTTTATTGTCTACCTGTGCTGACAGTATGATTCTCCTTAGTGATTAAACATATTCTGATATTGTCACACTGTGATGAAATCTCAGTGCAGGTACAATTCCTCCATGACTTCTTAGGGCAAAATAGAGTGCTTGCTCTTTACACTTTAGAGGTTATGTTGTCTTTTCAGTTAGTTTTTTTTCTGTGGAGGTAGGCTGTCTCACCTTTAATTATTTATTATTATTTTTTTATTAACACATCGACCAATTTCCACCAAGGCAGGGTGGCCCAAAAAAAGAAAAACTTTCATCATCATTCACTCCATCATTGTCTTGCCAGAGGCATGCTTACACTACAGTTATAAAACTGCAACATTTAACATCCCTCCTTCAGAGTGTAGGCACTGTACTTCCCATCACCAGGACTCAAGTCCGGCCTGCCGGTTTCCCTGAATCCCTTTATAAATTTTACTTTGCTTCCACTCCAACAGCACGTCAAGTATTAAAAACCATTTGTCTCCATTCACTCCTATCAAATACGCTCATGTATGCTTGCTGGAAGTCCAAGGCCCTCGCACACAAATCCCCCTCCCTCCAACCTTTCCTAGGCCGACCCCTACCCTGCCTTCCCTCCACTACAGATTTATACACTCTCAAAGTGTCCATACCACCTCAACAACCCCTCCTTAGCCCTCTGGATAATAGTCTTGGTAATCCCGTACCTCCTCCTAATTTCCAAACTATGAATTCGCTGTATTATATTCACACCACACATTGATCTCAGACATGACATCTCCATTGCCTCCAGCCTTCTCTTTGTTGCAACATTCACCACCCATGATTCACACCCATACAAGAGTGTTGGTATAACTATACTCTCATACTTGTCCCTCTTTGCTTCCACGGACAAAGTTCTTTGTCTCTACAGACTCCTAAGTGCACCACTTACCCTTTTACCCTCATCATTTCTATGATTCACCTCATCCTTCATAGACCCATCTGCTGACACGTCCACTCCTAAATATCTGAATACATTCACCTCCTCCATACTCTCTCCCTCCAATCTGATATCCAATCTTTCATCACCTAATCTTTTTGTTATCCTCATCACCTTACTCTTTATTATATTCACTTTCAATTTCCTTCTTTTACATACCCTACCAAACTCATCCACCAACCTCTGCAACTTCTCTTCAGAATCTCCCAAAAGCACAGTGTCATCAGCAGAAAGCAGCTGTGACAACTCCACACTTCTTGCCAACACCCGTGCATTCACTTCTCTTACAACCCCATCTATAAATATATTGAACAGCCATGGTGACATCATACATCCTTGTCTAAGGCCTACTTTTACTGGGGAATAATCTCCCTCTCTCCTACATACTCTAACCTGAGCCTCACTATCCTCGTATAAACTCTTCACTGCTTTCAGTAACCTACCTCCTATTCCATACACCTGCAACATCTGCCACATTGCCCCCATATCCACCCTGTCATACGCCTTTTCCAAATCCATAAATTCCCCAAAAACCTCTTTACCCTTATCTAAATACTGTTCAGCTATATGTTTCACTGTAAACACTTGGTCTTCACACCTCCTACCTTTCCTAAAACCTCCTTGTTCATCTGCTATCCTACTTTCCGTCTTGCTCTTAATTCTTTCAATAATAACTCT
Organism: Cherax destructor; assembly: GCA_009830355.1. Lineage (NCBI taxonomy): Eukaryota > Metazoa > Arthropoda > Malacostraca > Decapoda > Parastacidae > Cherax > Cherax destructor. Next base: position 696,303 of record WNWK01000136.1, read on the forward strand.
ACCATACACTTTACCAGGTATACTCAACAGACTTTCTTTCAACACGTCGGCCGTTTCACACCGAAGCGGGATGGCCCAAAAGGAAAAACGAAAGTTTCTCCTTTTACATTTAGTAATATATACAGGAGAAGGGGTTACTAGCCCCTTGCTCCCAGCATTTTAGTCGCCTCTTACAACACGCATGGCTTACGGAGGAAGAATTCTGTTCCACTTCCCCATGGAGATAAGAGGAAATAAGAACAAGAACTAGTAAGAAAAAAGAAGAAAACCCAGAGGGGTGTGTATATATATATGCTTGTACATGAATGTGTAGTGTGACCTAAGTGTAAGTAGAAGTAACAAGACATACCTGAAATCTTGCATGTTTATGAGACAGAAAAAAAGACACCAGCAATCCTACCATCATGTAAAACAGTTTCAGGTTTCTGTTTCACAGTCACCTGGCAGGATGGTAGTACCTCCCTGGGTGGTTGCTGTCTGCCAACCTACTACCTACTCAACAGACTTCTTCTTCTTTCAACACGTCGGCCGTTTCCCACCATAGTGGGGTGGCCCAAAATGAAAAACGAAAGTTTCCCATTTTACATTTAGTAATATATACAGGAGAAGGGGTTACCAGCCCCTTGCTCCCAGCATGTTAGTCGCCTCTTACGACACGCATGGCTTACGGAGGAAGAATTCTGTTCCACTTCCCCATGGAGATAAGAGGAAATAAGAACAAGAACTAGTAAGAAAATAGAAGAAAACCCAGAGGGGTGTGTATATATATGCTTGTACATGAATGTGTAGTGTGACCTAAGTGTAAGTAGAAGTAGCAAGATGTACCTGAAATCTTGCATGTTTATGAGACAGAAAAAAGACACCAGCAATCCTACCATCATGTAAAACAGTTTCAGGTTTCTGTTTCACAGTCACCTGGCAGGATGGTAGTACCTCCCTGGGTGGTTGCTGTCTACCAACCTACTACCTACTCAACAGACTTATTCCCGTATAATTTTTGCACTCTCTTTTGTTCCCTTTGCCTTTATACAAAGGAACTATGCATGCGCTCTGCCAATCCTTAGGTACCTTACCCTCTTCCATACATTTATTAAATAATAGCACCAACCACTCCAAAACTATATCTCCACCTGCTTTTAACATTTCTATCTTTATCCCCTCGATCCCAGCTACTTTACCCCCTTTCATTTTACCCACTGCCCCACGAACTTCCCCCACACTCACAACTGGCTCTTCTTCATTCCTACAAGATGTTATTCCTCCTTGCCCTATACACGAAATCACAGCTTCCCTATCTTCAACAACATTTAACAATTCCTCAAAATATTAATTTATTTTCAAATGTACCTAGAATTTAAATACAGTGGACCCCCGGATTACGTCATTTTTTCGTTCAAGAATGTTGTTCAAGTGCTGTTACCGAACGAATTTGTTCCCATAAGGAATAATGCAAATTAGATTAGTCCTTTTAGAAGTCCCAAAAATGCACTTACAAAAATAAACTTACATAAAAGGGCGAGTTTGGAGACTAACGTAAACCGGAGGTCCACTGTACTCTATAATATATAAAATAAAAATACAGTACTGTATTAAATTACTTTTATTGAGTTTCTTTTTCATTTGTTCATTGTTATTTTTGTCAGCTTGAATGATTAGGTTGTTATAATGCCAGATTAATTTTTACCATCAAGGAAACCAAGCATCAAGTATATTTAGTAATAATACAGACAAAATGTTAGGTAAATAGCACATTTGCAACTAATGTGACATTTTATTGTGGCAATGCTTGACAAAGCTCCTGGAGAGTGAAACGTTGCCACAATAAAATGTCACATTAGTTCATCTGTCCATTTACCTAACATGAAATACATATTTAAATGAACATACATATAAGGTTAGTGTGTTATTATAACTGAAGCCTCTTGCATAATATATATTTTCACTTTGTATATTTTAGTATCAGAGCTGGAATTGTGGGAGTCTTGCCTGAATTGGGCCAAGCAGGAATGTATCCGACAATCCTTGGAAATCAGTCCCATTAATCAGCGTAAAGTATTGGGAGACTGTCTTAGCATGATCAGGTATGTAAACATTTTTTCAGGAGAAATGAAATTTATTTTACATAATTTTTTGTATACTTTATTAATATCTATACATGCTAATAATAGTTTATGATTGGAAGTAAAACTGCACAATGCTACACTACCATTGATGCAGTTAAGCAATTATATAATCCTTTCCTACACAACCTTTTTTGTTTTTAAAACACATCAGCTGTCTCCCATTGAGGCAGGATGACCCAAAGAAAGAGGAAACATATTCACCATCATTCATTCAATTGCAGACATCACAGTTCAGATGGCCCTCCAAACTGCAACATCCTCACATCTCCTTTAGAGTGCAGGCACTGTACTTCCCATCTCCAGGACTGTAATCTGGCTAGCTGGTTACCCTGAATCCCTTCATAAATGTTACCTTGCTCACACCTCAACAGGATATTAAGTCACGAAAACCACTTGTCTCCACTTTGATCTAACACACTCGCAGAAGCCTGTTGAATGTTTATACCCTTTCTGGTATATCCTCTTTCTTTCCACCCCAGATTTATATTTCCTCTTAGCCATCCTATTCTGCTCCATCCTGTCTAACTGTCCAACCTCTCCTCAGCCCTCTGAATTATACTTTTGGTAACCCAACAGTCTTCCAGTCTCCAATGCTGCGAATTATCTACATAATATTCACACCACATATTACCCTCACAGATGCCATTTTTACTTCCTCCAGCCTCTTCCTTGCTGCATCATTCAAAGCTTGTGCTTCATATCCATACCTCACACAGCACATGCAGGATTTTATTTAAACATTACAGCATAACTTTCTAGATTCCTTCACACAATACAGTGGACCCTTGGTTAACGAATACCCCGGAAATCGTACAATTATGCAAGTATAATATTGTAAGTGCATGTGGAAGTGTATTTTTGGGGGTCTGAAATAGACTAACCTACGTGACATTATTTCTTAAGGAAGTAAATTCGTTCGGTAATGGCACTTGAGCAGGCTTCTGGGATGAAGTTTTTTCGGTAACTGAGGGTCCACTGTATTTAGAAATTTTCTCGAGTTGTCACCTTAATTGAAATATTGTATGGGTTATGATTTTTGTATCAATTTATTTTCTTAATAAGGGATAGTGCTAAATGTATAGGGGAGATATTCAAGTTCAATCCAAGGAAGGTGAGGATAAATCCAGTTCCTTGTATCAAGAGCCCCTTCATCAGCATGAAAGCACCACCCTTGAGGGGATGTTATATCATAACCATGTTTGCTTGAGAGTATTACAGTAGTGTTTTATATATTCATATTTGTCTTTTGTACTTTTTAGCATTCACATAGGATCTAGTCTGTGGTCTTGATTTGCAGTAGATTTGTTTTTCTTACTACTTAAATGAGTTGCTCACTGCCACATTTCAAAATCAGAAATTTATTTGTCTTAACAGAGTTCTTTGCCAAGTTGAAACATAAAAGTTAATTTTTGTGTGGTGATATAAATGTTAGTAGCTTGAAGATTAACACCATGTACTTCTATCTTCATTATTTACAAGATTCTCTGTAAATTGTTTTGTCATTTACTGCTGTTGTAGTTAAGAGTTGACAAGTTAGTCACCCAGGTAAACACAGACATGAGGGCAGTGGAGTAGTACCTGCTTTTTTTTCCAGTTGATGGGTCCTGTCTTTGGATACACTTACACTTTATTTAGACTTGGTAGTCATTCCCAGTTTCTTCACTATTTTTGAGGATAATACTTTTTTTCACATATTTTTATTTCTTACTTCAAGCTGGTGACATTTGCTTGATTTCTATGCTCCTTTAATACCACTTTAAGTGATTTTTGCATGTAATTTTTTTTTTATTGCTCCTTTAGAAAGCTGGATCCATCCAGTATTTCAGTTAGTTCTCTGTTGAAATAGGACATTCATAGGAAATAGGCATTTTATCTTTTAACTTATGGTTACTGTAAAATACAAAACTCACAATGCCACAGAAAACAAGAGCATCTCTGTTAAAATAAACTGATGTGTTTTTACACTAGTTTTTCTTCTTTTTAAATTTTATTTAGCTCTTATTTCACATAATATACAAAACGTTTTATTTTATACAACGTATTTTTAAATATAGAGTATAGGTACTTCAATATTTATATGTACATCATTTGTTATGGTGTTATAGTACCCCAGCCTCCTAAACACTACAATCTTCAGATCTTATGCTAAGTCAAGGCAGACATACCTTAATGGTTCACTGCAACTCATGTCTCACAAGAAACTGCAATTATACTCATTAGCCACAACTGCTGCTATCTACATAACACTGTATTACAGGTACTACACTGATTTTTTCTAGCAGTGGATGGTCTGGGACTTCTCTTAGTCCAGATAAAATTACAAGAGGGCACTAAATAAAATAACTTACTTATTAACCCTTTTAGGGTCGAGACCCCGATTCTTAACTCTCTCTCAGGGTCAAAACATTTTCGGAAAAAAAAAATATTTTTTTCTTATGAAATGATAGAGAATCTTTTTCCGATCATAACGCCACCAAAATTATGAAATTTGATGGAAAACTAACGGAATTATGCTTTCACAAAGTTAGCGGTATCGATGCTATTTATGCATCGGCGATTTCCTCCACTTTGAGCCCTATTTTCAGCAAATTCCAATGTTTCAGTCTACTAAAATTATAGCTATTTCGCTAGAATTTCATTTGTTCTATAAATTAAGTATAAGAAACCGCCAATTTACCGATTTCAACTACCCAATAAGGTGGTCAGAAATTGGCAATTTGGCCAATTTCATACAAATTTCAAAAGATGCCAATTTCAAAATAGGGTCCAGAATAAACGAGACAGACATTCCTGGCACTCGAATAACATTTTATCTGTTCATTAGTCATGTCTCTAGGCCCCTCTTACATTACTTTTGCTTTCCATTTTGAATTTTTATTCTCAGAAAAAATTGAAGATTTACTGTTATGTATACTATTGCATCATTGTAAAAATGGTATAAATAATATCAGCACACTTGTGCAAGAATATTATACGTACTCGCCAGTTGATGTGTATTGTACGCGTGGCATGATTTGTTTACTCTTGAACATCGGCAAATATCGAACATTTTCGCTACTTTGCGCTCAATTTCTAGGTACTTGTCATCGAGAAACCAATCAAAATTATCTCTATTTCTCTAATATATCTTCCATTCTATCAAATGAAACCAAGAAAACGAGAATATAACCATAAATACCATACGAAAATAGACTGCAAAGTCGCTGTTTTAAACCAAAAACATGGTCGGAGTTTTTTTCCTCGTTATGCACTGTAGGATTTTTTTTTATACTGCGCACACTGACCGCACAGACCATTCTCTCACATCTAGGCCTACCAGCCTGTTTCTGCTTGACTTGAGGGCGCTAGAATTTAGGCGTACTAGTACGTCAAACACCCTGGTGCGTAAGCCGTACTAGTACGTCAAAAACCCTGAAAATCTTAAATAAACCTACTTATGGAAGGCTTTAGGGAAGTGTGTTTGGCCTTATGGAACAAATTAAGTTCGAGTACCAAGGTTCCACTGTACAGTGGACCCCCGAGTTACAAACACCCCGGAAATCGTACAATTATGTAAGTATAATATTGTAAGTGCTTTTGTAAGTGTAATTTTGGGGGTCTGAAATAGACTAACCTACTTGACATTATTTCTTAAGTCAGTAAATTCGTTCGCTAATGGCACTTGAGCAAGCTTCTGGAATGAAGTTTTTACGTTACTTGGGGGTCCACTGTATTATAATTTCACAGCAGTTTTCTCATTTTTCTTTTAAAAACACTCAAACTTTCATATTTATTCCTCTTAGTACCTTCAGCATTACTAGTACATATTCCTTTTCATGTCATGGTTAATATCCCAAGAAAAGACAGGTTAATGAAAAGGTCTTAAATAGGGTGATGGTGGAGTGAGTGATGGAGGGTGGTGGGTGGTGTGCATGGCCAGTCAAGTCACGCGACCATAACTGACTATTTGGCCAGACACTATGATGGGAGGATGTGTTGCTCATCACTCGAGGTTTTCAACTATGTACGTATTAGATTTCGGATTGGTCAAGACCAATCATCACCAAACAAATATGAGCTCTCTTTGCATATTCAGAGTAGTCATACACAAAGTATGAATGCATTTGGTTAAAAACTAACTGAGCAAACAATAATGTAAATAATTCAACTTTAATTAAAACCTAAACATTAATTCTATTTTTCTTAGCCACTCTCTACCAAACATATGTGAGCTCTTTATACATCATAAAATGAGCATACACACAGTACAAATGCATTGGGTGAAGAAAGGTGGATAATTAGTGTGTCAGAGGTGTCATGTTGAATTATTATTATGTGACCTTTCTTCGTCTGTCAGAATTGATTTTCCGGCAAGACTCTGGAACCTCCTTGTGCTGGAATATCAGTGGTGTACCTGTACTGCATGCAAAGGTTGCACATGAGGGGTTATCATACTGGCTTAGCAACTAGTTAAATTTAAGTTTGATTCTCAATCAATATGCATCATTGATATTTTAAGCTAGTTTATTTAATGTACTTACATTTTTACTGGCTTATATCCAAATGGTTAACAAATATCCAGCTCACTGTGTTTGATAATGACATAAAACCCATGAAAGGATTAATTTCCTTGCTGAGGACCTAGTTCATGTAAATATTTGCTTTGTGACAGAAACTTCACCTAGGAAAATCTTGATGTGAAACAATTATTATACTATATTTTATATTATACAAATGGAGTATAGAAACAATCTGCTTTTTTTTTTTTTACAGATTTTTAACCCTAAGCCCAACAGAATTTGCCAATAGTCCAGCAGTGTCAGGTATTTTTACACAGGAGGAGAGCTATATTCTCTTGATGAATATTTCTGCACCAGGAGTAACATCTGTCCCCTCACCCTTCTGTCAAAATAACAAGAAGAGACAAAAAGAACCAACACCTTCACCCAGCTTCCTATCACATCCTGACTTAAGAAGCAGCAGGATTAGGGAAGATGTTCAACTTCGATGTGAATGTGTTGGAAATGACATGGCACAAGAGTTGGTTAATGAGCAATTGGTGGACTGTTCGCTCTCATTTTCTGTTAATAGACATGTCTGTATATATGGTGTGGAGATGCCTACTCAGTTAGTCCCAATAAACTTGGAGCCACAGTTAGCCACTCGACCAATACAGCAATCCTATTCTGAACTAATTTATGCATTTTTACAAGACTCTGATGATTGCCGCCTCACATACACGCATTTCACGGCTCGGGTATCATGGAATAGTTCGATGGAAGTCATCTTCAATAGGCCGGTGTACATTACACCTAATAAAACTTATAAAATTACAGTAGTGTTAAATAAGGTGGGAAGATATCCAATGTATGTTACTGCTAACTATGTTACTATTGATTATTTAACTTTTACTTTTGAACAAAACAGATCACGGGATGGACTAATTAAAGCTGTTATTTTTGGTTGTTCATCTCAGACATCCTCTAGTCCAGAACCTTACTGGCAAATCTGAAAAAAAGGTTGGTCTATTTTTCTGTAGTCATGCAGGTAAATAATTTTATTGAGAATGGTCAAATTCAGGGTACAGTACATTATGGAAAATTTAAGAATAAATTATTTATGGTATTTTATATTTTAACAGGGGAAATAGATTTTCTTTATGGGATTCAGTGCTGAGTTTCTGATTTGTATTTTATAGCAGCTAGTTTTTCTGCCAGCAAACTTTTGATGTTCAGAAATCTGTTGTAAATGATTTGTGAGGTACCACATGCATAAATGCAATCAAAGAAATACTTATGCTTTGTTTTTTAGGTATCTTAACATTCAGTGTTGAAAAATACTGCAGTATGATAAAATAAAGAAATACAGTACCTCAGTTTAATATTTTATTAAGATAAATTTGGTTACGCATTAAAATTTTTAAAAAAAGAATGCTTTTCTGTTTGCATAATTGCCGGGTCACCACCTGGAAAAGACCCGGGCCAGGATAGTACCGACAAATCTAAGAAGAATGTTTATAATATCTTTGTTTTTACTTAGGAGTTGCACTTATGGTAAGCTACAGTGGCCCTATTAACTCAAAAAAAAATAAAATTCTTGTTTCTCATGTTCTCTTAATGTATATATTCACTAAATATTTTGTTGAATAAAACATCATTTATTATAATAGTTTTTTGTAATGTGTGCTGCAGGAAATGCACATCTTTCATAAGTCCAAATTAATATACAGAATTTATTAATGTTTGAAAATTTAATTATAGTTCTTTATTTAATGGTGAAAATGTACTGACATTAAGTTCTCTAAAGATTATTCATATATAAATTATGCAGAGGGAGGTAGAAGCAACAACACACACTACATATTTTTTTGGTAAACCATTATTTCATATTGTATGAGAGCCATTTCAAAATATAATCTTTGTTTAAAAAGGCTGTTTAGAATTGCCAGTTTCTTTTATTTTAATGCTTGCATGCTGTGAATAATAATTAATGTAAAGTAATCTGACTTACTCATGGTCAGGAAATAATATAAATAAAAGCCATCATTTAAATCATATCTATTATTTGATTAGGTATTAGACTACAAGTACAGTAAAGTATAATTTGTCTTGTGATGCACAACATTATGACAAAAATATGGCAGAAGTTGAATATATCTCTTGTTATATTTACGGGCAAGCCCTGAACCCATAAAGGAATAGGAGATAATCAGGTTTGATTTGAGGAAGAAAAGGGTAGCTTAAGTTCCTTGGATCAAGAGCCCTCCATTATCAAGGCAATGGCCTTAGTTTTTTTTTTTAATGCACTGGCCATCTCCAACCAAGGCAATGTGACCCAAAAAAGAAACACTTGCACCATCATTCATATCATCACTGACTCAAGGAATTAGAGCTGCCCTCTTCTTCCTCAGATCAAGCCTGATTGCCTCCCATTCCCTAAGTGCTATAAGACCCCTTAAGTTTTACCTTTCCCCCCCTAAACGTAAAAATAATAATTTAGGGTTACCATTAACAATATGATGAATACAGTTCTGTACAGTAACTTATCGTTGGGCGAGTGGATTATACAAGCTGTGTACTAGTTTCATTCTGAAATGTACATGAGCTACTATTTAGATTGTTGAAAATGTTATATAACATTCAAACTCGCTTCATTTTTATTATTATTATTATATTCACAGGGAAGTGAAAAACCTGTAGGGATCATACAGTGCTGAAGATAAACTAGTAGCCCTGATTCTTCAACAAAACTGATTAACTTTTAATAGTGATGCAGTGAATGGCTCTTTAACATTGCTGATGTGGAATAGCAGAAGTATCTTTGAAAGGGTGCGTGTGCCTTGATGACAGTGGACTCTTGATGCAAAGAATAGGAGTTGCCATCCCTTTCCTTGGATCAAGCCATATAACCTCCCATTCCTCAGGTGTTCTGCGATTCCTGTGGGTAGTGCTTCCCATGAATATAATAGCAAAAGCCATGGAGCATTATCTTGATGGGTTTAACAAGAACTACATTTGTCTCCTGACTTTTTCATTTTTTCAATCCAGACCTGTACAGGAATACACCCCACTGCATTTTGCCTCATGCTGATAAATCTTATAATGTACCATTAATACTCATTGACTAGCATCAGGATTGGCAAGATATCAGCTTAAAGCTGCCAGACAAGCTGTGTACATTTCCACTCTTCAACAATAACACCCTTCAGCACTTTTCTTATGTAGCCTATTTAATTGGATGTTATTTGACAGTATTTTACCCCTTATGATGGTGATGAGCCCTAGATCCAAGGAATTGGAGCTATCTTTTTCTTCTTTGAATCAAACCTAATTACTTCCCATTCCCCAGGTCCTCTATGGGTTTAATGGTTTCAAATGAAATTAATAATACTGTAATTTACCAGTATTAAGACACACCCTATCGGTTCCAGTCCCCATCAGACTAGGAAAAACACTTTAATATCTTCATCTACAACTATTTTCTGGTATTAACAATACCAAATATAAGTTAAAACTTACCTGTTTACGACTTCTTTGGGGAAACTACTTCTACTAATAATTTTATAGAAAATCACCAAGAAATAAAGTAACTTTTGAAAAGCAGTACGTATTTATACTGAAATATTCGTAGATTATACTGTGCAAGCTTAGCATGGTAGGGATACTGTAAAGAATTTAAAAGTGGTTAATGCAGTGACACAGTATCTTAAACATAATTGTTAATGCAGTTGTACAGTATCTTCTTAAGCATAACTTTTTTTTTAATTATATAACCTTTAATTTTTGAAAGTACTGAATGACATGGGTCAAAGTGCTTTGTAAATCTTAAAACTTTTTCCTAAGATGTATTAATAATAATAATAATTAATTCACCAGTCATTTCCAGCCAAGGCAGGGTGACCCAAAGAAGAAAACACATTCACCATCATTCATTCAATTGTCATCTTTCCAGTAGTGTGCTGATATCACATTCAAATTATCCTTCAACTATAACATCCCCACCCCTTTTCCCAGAATGCAGTCTCTGCCCTTCCCATCCCCAGGACTCAAATGTGCTAACCAGTTTCCCCTGAATCCCTTTATAAAAGTTATGTTCCTCACACTCCAACATTATATCCATTAAAATCAACCTGTCTCCATTCATTCCTTTTTAACACACTCGCACAAACCTGCTGGATACTCATGCAACTAAAACTCAAAAAGCCTCTTTTTTTTACTCTCTCCTTCCAATTATTCCTGGGAGAACCCCCAATCCCTTCTTCCACCCCAAATTTATACATTCTCTTTGTCAACCTATCCCAGTCCATGCTCTCTACATGCCCAAAACAGTGCTTTATGACCCCTTTTGGGTTTGGCACTTTATGAGTATAATAATACAAACCCAAACCACCTCAACAACTTTGCACTCTGAATTATATCCTTGGTTACCCCACATTGCCTTTTAATTTCTATGTTCTGAATTCTCTGCATGATATTCACATATTTCTCATTATTATTATTATTATTATTATTATTGTTGTTACAAGGTGCTGGTGAGTTTTTTTTTATCCAGACATGTCCTTCCCTTATATTGAATCTGATTGCTTCCCATTTCCCAAGAGCTGGGGAGATCTAAAAATCATAAGATGCTGAAAAACATGATTTTCAGTATGTGAAATTAAACATATTTTCTCAAGTTGTAAGAAATGACTGGTGATAAATAAACAGAAGAATGGACGGGGACTCGAACCATGGTCCAGGGAGGCAGTGGCTTTAAAAAGTATTTGGATCTGGGAGGGCTTTAACACCATTAGCTCACCTTTCCCTGTGACTGCCATGGAGGGTAGCTCATATTTCTTGGATTAAAACCCTTCAAGGTGGGTGCCTTGATGCTGATGAAGGGCTCTTGATAAGATATAAAGCAACTCTTCCCTTCATTGGACCTGTGCTCCCTCTCCTTGGATCAAACCTGAATGTCTCATTTCTCTAGGCTCTTATCCCTATGGGTTTGGTGTTCCCATATGAATGTAATAATTCACTGGATTAAACCTAAATGCTTCCCATTCCCTATACAGCCTTGGCACTTCCATTTGAATATACTATATTAAATGGGATCAAGAGCCATTCACCAACAATAAGGCACCCCTTTGAAGCAATATAGTGGTGTAATAAACTGGTTAACAAACTGTGAAAATTATTATTGTTATTATTATTATTATGTGAGTAAATTACCTGCATGAGATTTACAGGGCATTACCTGCAAGTAATTTGGGTGAGGTAAGTGAGACTTAGCCACAGTAGGTCACTGAACTGTAACTCCCTTGACTGCCCACTTCACTGCTCTCACAAAAAGCTAGACCTGACATTAAATTAATAATTATAATATTAAAACCAGCTACTCTGGTAATTAAAGTTGTGTGGACTGTATAGGATTAGGCTTGTTGGTTACACAAAATATAATTGGTATTAACACTTACCATTTAATTACTGAAAGACAATACTGATGGAACACACCCTAACACTACCCTAGCAATAGGATTTACGATGGCCAACGCAAAAACTACTGTACATTATGGGTAAGTGTCACTTAGCTAAGGTGTGTTGTTGTGAAGGATTCATTAAAGTCCTTTATTTTTTCGTCCTCCACACGCAGTTCTTGGTCCCGTAAATTTCCTGTCCCAATTCTTCAGCAGGGGACATTAACACGGGTTCCTATTACAAATTCAAGCCGAAACCCCCTAATTTGGCTCGGAAGACCCCGGATTATTAGAATTTCCCACGACAACCAATGTTCACATTACAAAAGGCGTCTCCCTCCCCTCGGAGTCACTACTGGCTGTTCTATAATAATAATAATAATAATAATAATTTTTATTTCAATGCATGTTACAAGTGTACAATGTTATTGGTAGTTACAATTATAAAACAATTATAAAACTGTAATGCAAGGAGAGCCACTGGCATGCCATGGCATTAGGGGCAGTTTATTCTAGAGACTTATTCACTAAGTACTTAATGCTAAAGAAATTGATTGAGTTTATTCTAGTTCTGTATTATTTAAATTATTATATGGTTATACATACTATTAAAAGACAATACAAGAGAAATTGGTTGAGTTTAATCTAGTTGTATAATTTATTTCAAATTACAGTATGTTGATGCTATACTAGTATAATAACAATACTAGAAATAGTTTTTAGAGTTTCTTCTAGATATATATTTTATTTCAAATTAAGAAAATGATGATACTATAAGATTTTAAATGACAATATGATGATATGAAATTGCAACAAGTGTTAAGGAGGATGAACATTATCAAATTGAGAACTTCTTAAGTAAAGTAATATTGGGTTTGAAAGTTTGTTACAGTATAAGTATTTAGTATAGGGTGAGTAGGTGATTTTTGAGAAGAGTCTTGAATTGATTTTCTACACCCCCCTCCCTCAAAATTTTTCGAAGGGTTCAAATAACATCACATTTTAATAAGCAATTATTATATTATTCATTTATATGTTTTACATTTATGAAATTATGTAAAAAAAAATCCACACAAACCATCATCCTGGAAACCACGAGTCCGCCCTGTGACGTCACACCCAGCAAAACTGATAGCATATTGCATCATTTAACTTTAAATAAAACCTCAACATAAAAGCCTTGACGTTGGTGGCGAACTCTTGACCCTTTCCTTGAATTAAGCTTGATGGCTTTCCATTTCCCGGCGCTGTATGACACCTCTGGGTTTAGCGCTTTCTTCCAATTATTATTAGTATATGCTAAACCGTAAATATTATATATATTCACGGGGAAGCGTTAAACAAATTCAACTCTCCCAAGGGTTCATAAACTGCACAAGGAATAGGAAGTAATGAGGTTTGATCTAAGGAAGGTGGCTGTATGACCCTTATGGGTTTAACTCTTGGTTTTTATTTTTCCCCTCAAGGGAGGTTCCTTGACGCTGGTGAGGGGCTCTTGATCTAGGTAATTGGATCTGTGCTCTAGTTCCCTAATTAAGCCTGAATACCTTCCATCCCCCTCCCCCCACATGCGCTGTATAATCTTACGGGTTTAGCGCTCCCCCGTGATTATTATTATAGTCTTGGTTTTGATTATAATCCGAGGAAGGGGACGGTTGTTCCAATTCCTTTGATAAATATCCCTTCTACCTTAAGAAAAAAAAAACTCGAGGAAGGTGCCTTAATTACGATGAGGAACTTGATCGAAGCAACTGGACTTACCATCCTCCCTTTCCTTGTATTAAATCTGAATGCCTCCCATTTTCCCCAAGTGCAGTACGACCCATACGGGTTTAGCGTTCCATTTGATCAAAATAAAACTACTTATACAAAGCAGAGGCTGAAATTCGAAAAAAAATACAATCGGTTTTAAATATCGCACAAGAACAATAACATAGCAGCAACACATAGGTTATTGAATATAATGTTTAGTAAACATTTCCTGAGTGATGTAAATGTTGCGTCATCCCCACCACCCACACCTCGCCCTCATATTCCCTTTATTGTCGTACTATGAGGTAGATTATGCAACAGAATATCATTTAATCGTAGCGGGATATCATTTAATGTTTTTATGACCAAGAGATGGTATATAATGAAGGAAAAGTAAACAAAATAAACGAATATTCTGGATCCTGCGTGTTGGCATATACGTCACTTTGACGTCACAGGTAAAATATCCCCACACTTCCATTATATTAAATTCACTTAATTAGTATAGTCTTAAAAACTCTCAATCAAAAGCGACAACAATGTATTTATGATAGAACTAAATATTAAAGGACTGAAAAAGAACAAGTGTTAGTTTTAAGCACAAGGTGAATTACATGAAAATGTAGTATTAAAGGCAGCATGATGGCGAGGTGTGACCAATAACAAGCGACACACCAGCACCAGCACCAGTGATCAACACCACGACATGTGAACAACTGTACTATTACGCCTCTATATTCCCTTGACGGGCGCAGAACGTCTGGAAGGTGTTCTGCAGAGTAACGGGGCAAGATGACTGCCGCTAAGACGATAGTGATCACGTTACCGAAGCATCTGAGCCCTGGAGGGAGGGTGATGGTGCCCAACCATCACTCCAACACTACAACCATTGCCTCCAAACAGCTGTCAAACCTGCTGACTGGCAACTATGTTCACGTTATCAAGGATGAACCTACGCTGGTGGACGACTCGGCAGGTTCCCCAAGAAAAAGACAACGACTTGATCATCTCTCTCTCGAGGAGAAAATTATGAGAAGGTAGGTGGTGGGGTGGCTAGCTCACTTGATTCTTTAATTACTGTTGCAGCTTCAAGGGGGAGGTTCCTGATCCTGGTGAGGGGCTCTTTACCCAAGAAATAGGAACTGCCTAACCTAACTAAAATTGACCTTTCTGTTCTGTGGATTTAACGCTTCCACTAAAAATAACGATAATACTGTTTTAATTGGGATATGATCTCATACTTTTTATTGTTAATATGTATAGCAATTTGACACATTCCACCTTTCAAGGCAGTTCCTTGATGTTGTTGATTGGCACTTAATCTAAGTATTTGGAGCTACTCTTTCATATTAAATCTGATCACCCACCCCTTAACACCTCCTTTTCCTGTAGTTCGATCCCTGGTATGGGTGGAAACATTTGGGCATATTTCCTTGAAAATGCCTGCTGTCCTTGTTCACCTAGCAGAATTAGCTACCTGGGTGTTAGCCAACTGGTGTGGGGACAAATTAACCTAATTTGCCCAAAATGCTCTGAATAACAAGGCTTTCTACGTAGTATATGGTATGTAACTGATGTCGGCTATGGTCTAAGTTGTATTGTGTACTTGTAGGAATAATTATTTTACTATTAAGTACAGTTGTACCGGTTCATATTTTTGTTCAGAATGTGTTCATGCCTACAAACAATTATCCTAAGGAATAATGTAAAATAGACTAGTCCTTTAGACCCCTAAAATACATTTACAAAGCATTTAAAATAAACTTACATAAGGCGCTTGGGACCATTAAACGTACCACTGTACTATAGTTCTGGGGATTGCTTCCACAGAGTAAAATTTATATTGCACAATAGGAGCATAAATAATATTTGATGCACTGGCCTGTGGTATTCCTAGAAAGCCATAAGTGATTTCCACAGGAATCATAAGAACATAAGAACATAAGAAAGAAGGAACACTGCAGCAGGCCTACTGGCCTATGCGAGGCAGGTCCAAGTCTCCCACCGGCTTAAGCCAATGCCCCGACCCAGCCAGGTCAGGTTACATCCACTTAAGGAAGGAGCACGGCATCTGACCTAGTAGCACAAACTAGTCAGGTCCAACTCACACCCACCCTCACCCACTCATATATTTATCTAGCCTATTTTTAAAATTACACAACGTTTTAGCCTCTATAACTGTACTCGGGAGTTTGTTCCACTCATCGACAACTCTATTACCAAACCAATGCTTTCCTATATCCTTCCTGAATCTGAATTTATCCAACTTAAAGCCATTGCTGCGAGTCCTGTCAATACTAGATGT
The DNA here is from genome assembly GCA_009830355.1 of Cherax destructor. NCBI lineage: Eukaryota > Metazoa > Arthropoda > Malacostraca > Decapoda > Parastacidae > Cherax > Cherax destructor. The sequence goes on from WNWK01000136.1 coordinate 712,417, forward strand.
TTTTAGCACGCCCGAACACCCTCCTGGTAATAAGTGAGTTACGTTGATGCTAGTGAAGACTTGATATGAGAACCTAGTATGCACATGATGGAATGGTGCATTGTTGTAAACCATTTTACAAACACCAGGGTTCATACCCATGTCAAGCTGGTACTCTCACCACTGGTCTGTGCAGGCTTAAGATTCAGCTGCCAGGCATATTTCTATGTACTGGAAGTGGGCATTTGTGGTCAATGGGGCCTAAGATAAAACTGCAGGGTATAGAAATATACTAGGCATATGAGGCATAAAGGTGGTCTGGTGGCTTGAGCTCTCGCTTCACACATGGAGGGCCCGGGTTCGATTCCCGGCGGGTGGAAACATTTCGACGTGTTTCCTTACACCTGTTGTCATGTTCACCTAGCAGCAAATAGGTACCTGGGTTGTTAGTCGACTGGTGTGGGTTGCATCCTGGGGGACAAGATTAAGGACCCCAATGGAAATAAGACAGACAGTCCTCGATGACGCACTGACTTTCTTGGGTTATCCTGGGTGGCTAACCCTCCGGGGTTAAAAATCCGAAGAAATCTTATTTTTGTGTGCACTGACCATTGTCAAGTGCATTGGTCTGCTAGTTTTGAACTGGCTTGCCATGGATTCTAATCCTTCTTGTTCAGAGTTAAGGCTGGCATTCTCAACCACTTCATAAAATGCCCTGCCATGCTTTTATGTCCTGACTAAATTGTTATAACATGATTACAAACAAATCACAGGTGGTGCTCAAACCCATGGCAAATGTCCTAAAACTCTCGGGCACATTTGCTATCCGGGTTCGATTCCCGGCAAAGGGGTGGAAACATTGTAAGTGTTTCCTTACCCCAGTTGTCTGTTCACCCATCAGTAAAATAGGTACCTGGGTGTTAGTAGACTGGTGTGGGTCGCATCCTGGGACAAAACTGACCTAATTTGCCCAAAATGCTCTGCATGACAAGGGGCATTCTGTATAGTAGTAGGTCATTGATGTCAGCTAGGCCTGTATACCTTATACATGTACTTGTAGTAAATATATTATTATACTGTCCTGCTATACCTTGCTCTTACCTGCCCTCTTTGTACAGTTTCACCTCAAATGAATTTCAAATTTTTGTCAAATGGCTACCATTTTTTTGTGCAGTCTTGGCCCACTACACTCTAACCCCTTTGCTTTACGTGCCATAATACTACGGGTTTGAGGCCACTGTCTGTGCTGTAGTACTGCAGCATGAGCTCACCTCACTCTAAGCTGTGAGCAGTAAATTTGGGCCTAGATACGAGAGAATGAGTATGGGATAAGTGTGAACCATGTAAAAAAAATATCTCGGCACGCAGTGCATAATGAGGAAAAAACTGGGACCATGTATTTGGTTTAAAACAGCGACTTTGCTGTGTATTTTCGCATAGTTTTTATGGTTGTATTCTTGGTCTTGTTTGATAAAGATATATTACAAAAATAGAGATGATTTTGATTGGTTTCAGGACTGAAAATAGCTTGAAATTGTGATCAAAGTAACAGAAATGCTAGATTTCTGCCAATATTGAGTAAACAAATCACGTCACACGTCCAGTATACAGTCGACCCCCGGTTAGCGATATTAATCCATTCCAGAGGGCTTATCAGTAACCGAAAATATCGTTATCCGATTCTATTTTCCCCATAAGAAATAATGGAAATAAAATTAATCTGTTCCAGCCTTCCAAAAGTAGTAAAATAAAATATTTTTTTACAACATAAGACATGCATTTACACACAAGTTTATAAAAAATAAAGAAATAATAGATCAATAACATGTCACTTACATTTATTGAAGAGTTGTTGTGTGGAAGACGGGAGGAGGGGAAAGGATGGAGTAGTATGCTAGTGTTTGGAAGGGGAATCCCCTTCCATTAACACTGCAGGTGGCAAGTTCTTTTCTGGGGTTACTGGCCTTTATCTTTTAATGCCACTAGGACCAGGTTGAGTCACTGGACCCCTCTAACCAAAAATCTGTCCAGGGAGCTGTGTGTCTGGCGATTCTTTAAAACATCCCTGAAATGGGACACCACAGTGTCATTGTACAGGTTGCCAGCACGGCCTGCAACAGCATGGTTAGGGTGATATTCATCCATAAAGCCTTGCACATCAGTCCATTTGGCACAATCTCCCTAATCCTTGAAGAAGGCACCTTCTTCCATCTCTGTTCCACCTCCTCCTCCTCTGAACCATTGTCCTGACCTGTGGTCTGTTGTTGCTGTTGAAGCTCTTGCAGATCTTCAGTGGTTCTCTTCTTTGTGCTCCTCCACCAACTGTTCCACATCCTCACCACTCACCTTCAACCCCATGGACTTGCCCAGTTCCACAATTTCTTGCACAACAGGCTCAGGGTTCTGAGGCTCAGCCCCAAAACCTTCAAAATCCCTCTAGGACACAGTCTGGCCACAATTTTCTCCAGGCAGAGTTCAAAGTCCTGGTAGTCACTCTCTCCCAAGGCCTTACCTATAAGGTGTACACAATGCAGGATATGGAAATGATTTTTCCAAAAGTCTCTTAGGGTCATATGCATGTCTGGTCACATCAAAACACTTTTGAAACATTGCTTTGGTGTAGAGTTTTTTAAAGTTGCAAATGACCTGCTGCTCCATGGGCTGGAGGAGAGGAGTGGTATTTTTTTTATTTAAAAACCAGAGTACAATATACATAGAAAAAAACAATATGTAACCAAAAACAGTATATAAAACCAACCCTAAGAGCACCCTAACAAAAAATTCCATATGCCAAAACATGCAAGTACACATGCTTTATTGACAAAACACACCAAGCCAGGAAACATTGAACAATTGGGTTGATGCTCAGTTACAATAACAGAAAATTTGGACTTAGAAACTACCCATTACATTATATTACATTGAACATTTCACAACATAACGTGATTTTCCATCCTACGCTACCTAAACACGCCACCGAGTACATCATTGCGGGGCAACAAAAACTAACATGTCCCCCCCCCCCTACGCTAACAAACCCCCTAATGTACCACCTCACTTTACAACTGGTACAACATTTTTAAGACAAACAACCCCGCAGCACCCTGCTGCCCCTATCAAAACCCCCATCCCCCACCTGTCCCCTCCCGATCTGCATTGCCAAAAACTCCCCACTTGACAGATATACATACGTTCAAAAAATGAACAACACTAGAACTTTATGCCAAAGTGCCAGGGACTCGATGTGCATTAGTACATAAGTACATAACACCAATCTCCACAAGTCAACTTAGCACCAGCAGCGTTAGCCACCTTCCATCCTATTGGCATACCTTAACGCACACAGGCGCTAGTAGCCTTCACACACTCCATCTAACACTACCATACACGCCAATTGACATAAACATGACAACCACCCACACCATTACATGTCACAAAACCGTGACATAGATACACTTACACTTACTCCACTTGTTTGTGCTGACGAATGACAGCGCAACTGATTCATCTATCAATAGGTGCCACCATCTTTCCACATATCACTCCCCTCATACCCCCCATTCCCCCCCAAAAAAAAAAACTCCCGGAAGGCAAGCCCGTCATCATTCCCCTGAGCCATTCCCCCCTACATTGAGTAAATCCCGCACCGTGAGGTTACGGTAACCCTCAGTAAAACCCTCCCCCCACCTGGTCCCATAAGGAGTCCTATTCCTACACATAGTACGATAAATCGTTGCTGCCAGTACCTGCTTCCGCACCTCCCACGCAGCCGATGCCCTCATGCTCCAGGATATATATACATAGTCTACCATCACATATGCCAGTCCACGCGCCTCACCTTCCTTTACTCCCCTCCATCCAAACTCAGCACCCTCAAAACCGGCACACCCTCCCACCCACCCGTGCTGCAACTCTGCCAACCCACTCCCTGATCCCCCAACCCCTCACAGAAATACACAACATAAGGAAAAATATCGTTAACCGAGGTACCACTGTAATGTCATAATTTTGTTTAAATTTTGGACAGCAATTCTCACGTCATGGGGTCTGACATTTTTGCTGTGTATTGCTGAATGACCCCCTTGGCTTAAGCATTTTTCAGGATGCCCTTTTCATTTTTTATATAAAACTAAGATGATTTCAATGACCAATCAAAATCATAATGGGCATTACCATAAAACTAATTGGTCTCAGATACTGGTTGTCTTGCATAAGTCTGCTGTAAGAATTTGAAAGTAATCTTGAAGTTACACAAATATACATTTATCTTTTTCAGATAAATGCTTATACACTATGTAAAATATATTAGTTATAAACTTGGCTGGTATAAAGCTCAGGGTAAAAAATACATTTTATTAAAATATTCTTTCTGTAGCTTTACTTGTGCCTTCTTTTTGGAATTTATGGTATTACTGTACTGGCTTATGATTTTTTAATTTATTCAAATTTTCTGTAGTTGTATGAAAAGTTTAGGGGTCCAGAATTAACATTACAAACATTCCTAGCACTAAAATAACATTTTCTCTGTTCATTAGTCACGTCTCCAGGCCCCTCTGCAAGCAGTGGGTACTGAAAAATGGTCTTAATATAATGTTGATTTTAGCAGTACTAAGGCACCTCCATGTCGAGCATTTGTGGTGGAATGGGTCAAGCCACAGCTGCCACAAGTGAATGGTGTACATTTTTTCACAAAATGTATAATCATAAGTTTTTTTTTAACATGAGCCCCTTTTGAAAATATTCCGTAATAAACTTCTGAATTGTGCATGTGATGTGTACTGTCACGGCTGCCATTTCATTACTATAGATTTCAGGCTCAAACTTTTTTGCAGTGCATTATTGCCACATTCATGGAGGAGCACTAAATCCTCAGGGGGTAATACAGTGCTTAGTGGGGAGGGGAATGGTAGGCACTCAGGTTCAATCTAAGAAAGGGAAGATGTGTCAAATTCCTTGGATCAAGAGCCCCACACCATCAGCTTTAAAATGGTTTAGCACTTCTTTTGATTATAATAATAATAATTTTGATAGGCTAAGTATTTATACAAATACAATTTTATTTCTTTGCTCGTGTACATGGGTTTACATTACAATCATAAATTGAGGTGCAAGGAGAGCCTCTGGCATGCCTTGGCATTAGGGGCAGCTTAGTCTAATGGCTTATAGACTCTGAACATAATATTGGAGTAATTGAGTGAGTTTGAATTGGTAGATCAGTCAGATTATGATATGATGATAATACTACATTGTTCATTACAAAATGATAGACATTGTAACTTAGTGTTTAGTAGGATGGAACATAATAGCAAAAGTTAATTTATCTTAATGAAAATAACATTGAGCATTTTGAGAGCAATTTACAGTTTGAGTATTTAGTTTAGGGTGATTAGGTGGCAACATAATTGTTAAAAATTGAAATTATTTTATAGGAAAATAACATTGAGCATTTTTGAAGGCAATTTACAGTATGAGTATTTAGTTTAGGGTGAGTAGGTGGTTTTTGAGAAGTCTTAAATTGATTTTCAGACAAGGTTATTTTAGCATTTCCTGGTAATGAGTTCCAGATTCTGGGGCCCTTTATGTGCATAGAATTCTTACATAGGTTGCTGTGGACACTGGGTACATCAAAAAGTGATCTGTATCTTGTGTTGTGGTCATGGGTCCTATTAAAGTTGGTGAGGAGAATTTTGAGTGGAGGGTTTATATTAGAATGTAGGGTTCTATGTATGTAGTAGGCACAAGAATAAGTGTGAATGTTCTTTATGGTGAGTAGTTTTAGGCTTTTGAATATTGGTGAAGTATGCTGTCTAGAGTGGGAATTTATCATCATTCTGACTGCAGCATTTTGCTGAGTTATATGAGTGGTCTTAGGTGATTTAAAATCTTATAGTATCATCATTTTCTTAATTTTAAATAAAATATATATCTAGAAGAAACTCTAAAAAAAATTCTAGTATTGTTATTATACTAGTATAGCATCAACATACTGTAACTTGAAATAAATTATACAACTAGATTAAACTCAACCAATTTCTCTTGTATTGTCTTTTAATAGTATGTATAACCATATTATAATTTAAATAATACAGAACTAGAATAAACTCAATCAATTTCTTTAGCATTAAGTACTTAGTGAATAAGTCTCTAGAATAAGCTGCCCCTAATGCCATGGCATGCCAGTGGCTCTCCTTGCATTACAGTTTTATAATTGTAACTACCAATAACATTGTACACTTGTAACATGCATCGAAATAAAAATATTATATTATTATTATTATTATTATTATATTATTTAATGTTGATCCCCATGCACAGATTCCATACGTGAGATATGGGTAAATGAGCGAGTGATATAGTGCAAGGAGAGCTGATTGAGGCACATAGTAGCGTATCTTAGATAATATGCCTACTGTTTGAGATTTTCTTGGAAATTTGTTGTGTGTGTGTTTGGAATTTAAGGCTACTGTCAATGTGGATTCCTAGGAATTTTCCCTCTGAGTCTTGTGATGGGTGAACTGTTGAGTGTTATGTTAAGTGGAACATTTGTAACTCTGTTTCCAAACTGTATAAAGTAGGTCTTGTCAGTATTTAGAGTAAGTTTATTAGTCGTCATCCATGTCAATAAGTTTATTAGTCGTCATCCATGTCAATAAGTTTATTAGTCGTCATCCATGTCAATAAGTTTATTAGTCGTCATCCATGTCAATAAGTTTATTAGTCGTCATCCATGTCAATATTTTCTGTAATTCTGCATTAACAGTATTGGCCAGTTATAAGATGTAAATTTCATAATGTTATTGTTGCTCTCATTCTAATTGCTGGTCAACATTTACTCCCAAGAGCTCTGCTTGTGTAGCCCATTTTTGTACAAGTGATCTGAAATTGGTAATTTGGCCATTTTCATACACAATTCAAGTTAGGCCAATTTCAAAATAGGGTCCAAAATTAACATTACAAACATTCCTAGCACTAAAAAAAACATTTTCTGTTCATTAGTCACATCTTTAGGCCCCTCTTATATTACGCTTTCTTTCCATTTTGAATTTTTATCCACACAAAAAATAGAAGATTTACTGTCATGCAGACTACTGCATTATTGTAAAAATGGTATAAATAATAATAGTGCATTTGTAAAAACAGAACCACCAGTTGACGTGTATTGGACGCGTGACCTGATTTGTTTACTCTTGAACATTGGCAAAAATCAAAACATTTCTGCTACTTTGAGCTCAATTTGAAGATACTTTTAGTCTGTTCTATCAAATGAGACCAAGAAAATGAGAACACAACCAAAAATACCATACGAAAAGTCTGTTTTAAACCAAAAAGTCATTTTTTTCTCATGCACTGCAGGATTTTTTTTTATACTGTGCACACTGACCACTCAATACCCATTCTCTCGTATGTAGGCCTACCAGCATTCTTCTGTAAGATTGGAAGCCGCTAGAATTTTAGCGTAATATTATGGCACCGACACTGGCTTACAAGCTGTAATATTATGGCACTGACAGTGGAAGGGTTAATGTTATTTTATTTTAAATGGTTTTCATAGGTTTATGTAACCTAACCAAAAATGGACCATAGCATTTGTAAATTTGTAGGAATTAAGAAATTAATATTGAACCACTTACATGCTAAAACAAGGATAGGTTATAAAATGTAGTATGCTCCAGATCTTTTTTGTGGTGCAGAATCTCCTGGGTTGGCTTAATCCATACTTCACTTCCATGTTATTGTGCTGTATGTTGTTCTGACTAATTTTAGAATGGGCTTGTGTTGAGGCAAAGGTTGTTGCAGTACATACAGTCGTACCTCGGTTAACGATGGTCCCCAAACTTGCCCTTTTATGCAAGTTTATTTTTTTAAATGCTTTTGTAAGTGTATTTTTGGGGGTCTAAAAGGACTAGTCTATTTTACATTATTCCTTATGGGGATACATTCGTTTGGTAATGGCACTTGAACAGCATTCTGGAACGAAAAAATATTGTTAACCGAGGTACCACTGTAGTTTTGTTTCTGTTCTGTAGCCGATTTCTACCATGGTGACCTCTAGGCCACATTCAAAGGGAAAGTTCTTGGAAGGCTCATGGTTGGTGAGTCCCACAGATGAGCTTGTTGCTCATCTGTAGGACCTTGGTGATTTTCATGATTGCTGGGGTCCTTGCAGGGACATTGGTAACTTGTTAAATCAGCCACTTATGGTTTAAAAGTTGAACTAATCTGAGTAGGTTTGTTTTAAAGTTTAAATATTTTTTTAGTTTTTAGGCTGTACAAGGCTTGTTCATTTAATATATTTAGTAAAAATATTTCAAGTTTTATATAGTGTAAGCCACTTTTTATTACTTTTTTTAACCCCTCCCCTTCATTCATAATGGTTTCTTACTGTAGAGTTTAGCAAGGGGGTACGATACTTTAATGTGGCATTTCCTGTAACTGCAAGTTTTGTCTTAATTTTTTTTTTTTTCAGGAAACTGAAGAATAGAGTGGCTGCACAAACTGCCCGTGACAGAAAAAAGATGAGAATGGACCAACTGGAAGCACAGCTTTCTGAGATGTCTGATCACATTTCAGAATTGACAGACCTCACTAAACTACTAACTGAGCAAAATGCACAACTTTCTGAAGAAAATGCAGATTTGCAGGAGAAGTTGACTAGGTGTACTTGTGACTTAGCAGAATCCAAAGAGTCCATTCCTGTAAGTAGGAAAACCACTAGCAGTGAACCACAAAATGTTGAGTTGGAGGGAGTCATGATCCCTGTCAACGTCCCAACTGTTGGATCAGCCGTATCCTTAACCCTGCAGCGGGCAGTTGGGACATTGGCAGTAATGAGGATCATGGTGCTCTCCACACTCTGTTTCCAGTGGATAACAACTGCAGCCTTGGGTCTGATGTACACAGAAATAGTTTCTTCTACAAAGAGCAGGCAAATGCCATCTCAGAGCAGTCAACCCCAACACTCCCTGCCAGTGAAAAAGAGAACAGCTGGTCTCAAATGGTGGGGACCACAACAACAGATGTGGAATCCAACTGGGATATAGCAGATCATGACTACACTAGAGGATATCATTCAAAAGAGGGCCTAAATGAAAGACTTACTCCTGCTGAAGAGGACCTTATTTCTCAGTTAACCAATGCACTGGATGACGTTCCTTCCCAGAGTGTTAAAAAATTGTCGCCAGGTGTCACATCACTCGAACTAGAATGTCAAACTGAAGATGTAGATACTCCAGACATTTTGAAAGATTTCCTAGATTTTGACTCCCTTGCTAATGTGACTGTGGTCACAAATGATAATGAAAAGTGTCCAGGTACACAGCAGTCTCCTTACCGAGTGCCTTCACCCATTAGTAAGGAGCAGATACTAGAGTTTCTTCAAGATAAAGTGAATAGTTGTAGTTCAGAATCTCTCTTAGATTCAGAGTCTGGATATGGATCTATTTCATCACCACAATCACTGAGATCACAAGATGAAGTTCTCTCTCCACAATCCTTACCATCCTCTGATGAATTTGAAGGTCACAGTATGGATCTCGATATAGATTCTTTTACAGAATTGTTTCCATCCTTATTCTAGCCTGCTGTGTTCTAGCATTGGAGTACCTGGAATAGTTTATATTTATATTTTTTAACATGTGCAAACTATATAATTATGTAATTAAGAGTGTGAATAGCAGGATTAAGTTTATTTAACCTCATTTGTGTGATATCTATAATAAAACATAAAATTATTTGTTTTTAATATACCTAATGTAGATGGTTCAATTTTAAAACCAGCAAGACCACTATCTCCCATTCCCCCAGGTGCTGTATGACCCCTAAGGGTTAAATGCTCACCATAAATAAATTTAGACAACTTGCTCTTGCCTTCACTAAGTGTGCTCTCATTTGTACCAAACCCATTCTTGTACTGTTCAACAGTTTCTCTGCTTGGCACTAATGCTAAACTTCTTCAAAGACTGGTATAAATTTCTCAAGTTTCAGAATTGATAAGCAGCAATTATGTTCAGTTTTTATACTGTAAAACACAAAAATAATATTTAGTTTAATCAAACACATCAGCAGATTCCCACAAAGGCAGGGTGGCCCGAAAAAGAAAAACTTTCATCATTCACTCCATCACTGTCTTACTAGAGGGGTGCTTTGCACTACAGTTATAAATCTGCAACATTAACACCCCTCCTTCAGAGTGCAGACACTGTACTTCCCATCTCCAGGACTAAGTCCGGCCTGCCGGTTTCCCCGAGTCCCTTCATAAATATTACTTTGCTCACACTCCAACAGCACGTAGAGTATTAAAAAACCATTTGTCTCCATTCACTCCTATCAAATACTCACGCATGCTTGCTGGAAATCCAAGCCCCTCACACACAACCTCTCTTAACCCCTCCCTCCAACCTTTTCTAGGCCGACCCCTACCCTGCCTTACCTCCACTACAGATTTATATACTCGAAGTCATTGTTTCGTTTCATTCTCTACATGTCCGAACCACCTCAACAACCCCTCCTCAGCCCTTTGGATAATAGCTTTGGTAATCCCGCACCACCTCCTAATTTCCAAACTTCGAATTCTCTGCATTATATTCACACCACACATTGACCTCAGACATGACATCTCCACTGCCTCCAGCCTTCTCGTTGCAACATTCATCACGCATGCTTCACACCTATTTAAGAGTGTTGGTATAACTATACTCTCATACATTCCCCTCTTTACTACTTCCATGGACAAAGTTTTTTTTATCTCCACAGACTCCGAAGTGCACCACTCTCCCTTTTCCCTTCATCTATTCTATGATTCACCTCATCCTTCATAGACCCATCTGCTGACATGTCCACTCCCAAATATCCGAGTACATTCACCTCCTCCAATCTGATATCCAATCTTTCGTCGCCTAATCTTTTTATCCTCATCACCTTACTCTTTCCTATATTCACTTTCAATTTTCTTCTTTTACATACCCTACCAAATTCATCCACCAACCTCTGCAACTTCTCTTCAGAATAAATATATTTACAGTAAAGTAGTACTGTATCCCTAGAACTATCTTTGAATTGGTTACCTGAATTTTTTACTTTCAAATTTTTATTTTGCCATATCTCTAGACCCTCTCATCCTATTGGATTCAAATTTAACCCTTGTACAGTGACAAGGACCAGATTCTAGGAATAACAGGCATAAAGGTGCTCTGAACAATGTTGCACTGTATGACCCTTGTAGGTTTAGTGCTTCTTTTTTTTTATTATAATCTGACCAATGTTACTAAACTCATTCCCAACACCCTGAAATGGCTTGGATAACTTTCTCCTCTTTAAGGGGGGCTCCTTGTCGCGGTAAAGAGGCTATCGGTCTGAGGAATTGGACCTCTTGGTCTTCTTCCTCAGACTGAACCTAATTACCCCCCAATCCCCCCTCCCCTTTCCCATCTTCCCCATCCTCCCTTTTCCCTTTCCTCATCCCTCCCTTATTTCCTTCCCATTTTTACCCTGGGAGCTTCTCTCCACAGGCTTTCTAGTTCCTAGGTAGGGGAAGGGTACCGTGGTCCAATCCCATTCCGTTGAGGTTTTCAGCGGTGGTGTAGTTTGCCGTGGAATTTGGATCGCCTGGGGATGTCCCGATCCCTCTCCGGTCTCCCGGGGGGTGGCCTTGGGTATCTTTCGGGCGACGGGTGTATCTCTGGCTGCCACCTTTCGGATTCCGGGGGTGGTGGCCAAAGGCAGTATGCTTTGTGACGGATATCCGGCCGCCCTCTCTTTTGTCCGCCGAGGTGGCTCGGTGGATGCGAGGTTGCTATCCCGGATTGCTGGTTTACTGGCATGAAGGGTAGGGTATGGCATGGATTCCATGCAGCATCTGCACTACTTGCGGTGTTGAGGTCCTCTTGGGCGTGGAGGGGGATTTACACCCCTTTCATTCCTCCTAGGAGCTATTCCTCCACGTTCCCCCCTTTTTTTATTCTTTTTTCTTTTTTCTTTTTTTTTTCTTAAAAACAAAGAAAAGTAACCTAACCATGGATGCCCTAATCTGTGAACCTACCCCCGGGCCCCTTGATACCGCACCTAATTCTGACCCTGCCTTGTTAATGTACCTTTTGCTGGTGCCGGTTCGTCACCTGCTTCAGGTACCAGGGACCTGACTGGCCCTTTCGATACGTCTGACCTTCGCTCTTCTCTGACCTTGATTCCGGCTTCTCCCTCGACGGTGTGGCAATTTTCGAATCGCTCGCCCGTCTCCCATCAGACCACCCCCAGTCCCACACCCAAACGACCAAGACCCACACATGACGATTCGACACTTCCTTCTCGTTCATCTCAGAAACGACCAGCTCATCACGCACTCCCCTTAAACTCTTTCAAACTACTCAATGGACAAAGTTTTTTACTCTGCGACCGACTTTCCTAATACCTATCTTTCAGACCATAGTAATGTTATTATTATTATTATAATCAAATAGAAGCGCTAAACCACAGGGGTTATACAGCGCTGCAGGTTACTGTAGGATGCAGGGAGAGTGGGTTGTAAGAGGGAGATGGACGATTAGTAGGATATGGAGTGCAAAATGACGGTGGATAGTGCAGGGGTGGAGGGTAGCAAGAGATCGAGGTAGAAGGGACTGAGGGAGGTGCTAGAGGTATAATCTTCAGAGTTTGTGTAGTAAGTCAGTTTCTGTCAAAAAGTCAATGAGAGAGTCAGGATTAAAGGAGGGTCCATCTGCAAGAAGGGAAGGTAAAGAAAGGGCCGCAGAGCGAAGACGTCGTTGGAGGTAAATTCTGCGTGCTCGTTGATAGTGGGCAGTCCAACAGGATATGTCGAACAGACACTGGAACCTGACAATGCTCACAGAGAGGGGCAGGGAGCCTCTCCATGAGATACCCGTGGGTAAGACGAGTGTGGCCGATGCGAAGACGGGAGAGAGTAGTCTCCCAACCTCGACATTGGTGACAAGAAGAAGGCCAGAAACCTATAACCGGTTTAATAGAATGAAGTTTGTTATTCAGCAAGTCAGACCAGCGTTGTTGCCAACGGGTGCGAAGGTGGGTAGCAATGACCGCAAAATAGTCCGTGAAAGGAACACCTCTATATGAAATTGGAAGGTCATGTACTGCTGACCGCGCAGCAGTGTGCCTGTTCATTGCCCTGTACGTCAACATGACCAGGGACCCAACAAAAGACAATATCTTTATGCTTGCTAAAGATACGGCTTGCATACAGTTTGCAAGGTGATGGAACGTCTAGTTAATAGACGTTTGATGTGGTATTTAGAGACTCACAATAGTCTCTCCCCTAGTCAATATGGCTTCCGTAAGGGCCGTTCTGCCATTGACCCCTTGCTGCGCTTGGATATGTATATTCGTAATGCCTTTGCGAAAACCCATTCGGTTATCGCCTACTCACCCTATACTAAATACTCATACTGTAACAAACTTTCAAACCCAATATTAATTTACTTAAGATAATCTCAATTTGATATGTTCATCCTCCTTAACACTTGTTGCAATTTCATATCATCACATTGTCATTTAAAATCTTATAGTATCATCATTTTCTTAATTTGAAATAAACGAGCACGCAGAATTTACCTCCAACGACGTCTTCGCTCTGCGGCCCTTTCTTTACCTTCCCTTCTTGCAGATGGACTCCTTTAATTGACTATCTATTGACTTTTTGATCTAGATAAACTCACATTTCTAGCATAAACTCTGAAGATTATCCTCTAGCCTGCTCAGTCCCTTCTACTCGATCTTTTGTTACCCTCCACCCTGCACTATCCTCCGTCATCTTGCACTCCATACCCTACTAATCTGTCCATCTCCCTCTTACAGCCCACTCTCCCTCTACTACAAATTCCGCAGCGCTGTATAACCCCTGTGGTTTTAGCGTTCTATTTGATTATAATAATAATTAATTTGAAATAAAATATATAACTAGAAGAAACTCAATAAATTTTTCTAGTATTGTTATTATACTAGTATAGCATCAACATACTGTAACTTGAAATAAAATATATAACTAGATTAAACTCAACCAATTTCTCTTGTATTGTCTTTTAATAGTATGTATAATCATATTATAATTTAAAATAATACAGATCTAGAATAAACTCAATCAATTTCTTTAGCATTAAGTACTTAGTGAATAAGTCATTAGAATAAACTGCCCCTAATGCTATGGCATGCCAGTGGCTCTCCTTGCATTACAGTTTTATAATTGTAACTACCAATAACAGTGTACACTTGTAACATGCATCGAAATAAAAATATTATATTATTATCGTTTTCGACCTTGAGAAGGCTTATGACATAACTTGGAGATATAATATCTTGGCCCAGGCCCACTCCTTAGGCCTCCGAGGCAACCTACCAGTCTTTCTTAAGGCCTTCTTAACTGACAGACATTTCCGGGTCCGGGTTAGTAATGAACTCTCCCTGGAATTTGTCCAAGCTGAAGGTGTCCCTCAGGGATGTGTTCTGAGCACAACACACTTTCTGCTTGCTATAAATAATCTGGCATCTGTTCTCCCATCCAATATTTGGTCATCGCTCTATGTGGATGACTTTGCTATAGCTTGTGCAGGTGCTGACTGTCACCTCATTGCAGTTTCCCTCCAGCATGCCATCAACCGGGTTTCTGATTGGGCCACCACTCACGGGTTTAAATTTTCTAGTGGCAAAACTCATCAAATTACGTTTACTAGACGTTCAGTGGTCTCTGATCATCCATTGTACCTATACGGCTCACGTATCCCAGAACGTGATAGTCAGGTTTCTCGGCCTCCTGTTCGACCATCGATTGTCCTGGAAACCTCACATTACCTCTCTGAAGGCAACTTGTCACACCAGGCTGAACCTTCTTAAAACCCTCGCACATCTTTCATGGGGGGCTGATCGTAGAACTCTCCTTCGCCTACATTCAGCCCTAATTTTGTCGAAACTCAATTATGGTGACCAGATATATTCGGCGGCCTCCCCTGCTACTCTTTCCATCCTTAATCCCATCCATCACCAGGGATTACACTTATGCCTTGGTGCATTTCGTTCTTCCCCGGTTGAGAGCCTCTATGTAGAAGCGAACATTCCATCCTTATCCGATCGTCGTGATGCACATTGCATTTGTTATTTTGTTCGCTCTCATGACCTTCGCAATCCTTCCATGTATAGGATTGTTACAGATGTTAGTAGGCACTCTTTATTTGTTCGTCGCCCCTGCCTACTTTGTCCCTTTTCTCTTCGTCTACATTCACTCCTGTCTTCCCTTCAGCTCCCACCTCTATATGTTGATGTGACATCTCCCTTCCCCCTGCCCCCTTGGGAAGTTCCTGCTGTCCGTGTCTGTTCTATTCCTCTACCTTGCGCGAAAGCCCAACTACCTACGGCGGCTTCTCGCTCTTTCTTTCTAGACCATTTCCGTTCTCATTCCCATGCCATCGCAGTATACACCGATGGTTCAAAGTCATCTGACGGCG
Organism: Cherax destructor; assembly: GCA_009830355.1. Lineage (NCBI taxonomy): Eukaryota > Metazoa > Arthropoda > Malacostraca > Decapoda > Parastacidae > Cherax > Cherax destructor. Next base: position 727,860 of record WNWK01000136.1, read on the forward strand.
TCGGATTCGCAGCAGTGTTTCCGGACAGCGTCGTACGAGGGCACCTATTACCCTCGGCTAGCAATTTACGGCTGAATTGTATGCCATTCTTGTGGCACTTATCCGTATTGCATCTATGCCTGTGTCACCATATGTGGTCGTTTCAGACTCCCTTAGTGCTTTACAGGCTATCCGTAAAATTGATACACCTCACCCCCTAGTTCTTCGTATCCACCTTTGGTTACGTCGTATCTTTAGCAAGCATAAAGATATTGTCTTTTGTTGGGTCCCTGGTCATGTTGACGTACAGGGCAATGAACAGGCAGACACTGCTGCGCGGTCAGCAGTACATGACCTTCCAGTTTCATATAGAGGAGTTCCTTTCACGGAATATTTTGCGGTCATTGCTACTCACCTTCGCACCCGTTGGCAACAACGCTGGTCTGACCTGCTGAATAACAAACTTCATTCTATTAAACCGGTTATAGGTTTCTGGCCTTCTTCTTGTCACCAATGTCGAGGTTGGGAGACTACACTCTCCTGTCTTCGCATCGGCCACACTCGTCTTACTCAAGGGTATCTCATGGAGAGGCTCCCTGCCCCTCTCTGTGAGCATTGTCAGGTTCCAGTGTCTGTTTGACATATTCTGTTGCACTGCCCACTCTATTAACGAGCACGCAGAATTTACCTCCAACGGCGTCTTCGCTCTGCAGCCCTTTCTTTACCTTCCCTTCTTGCAGATGGACCCTCCTTTAATCCTGACTCTCTCGTTGACTTTTTGACAGAAACTGACTTACTACAAAAACTCTGAAGATTATACCTCTAGCACCTCCCTCAGTCCCTTCTAACTTGATCTCTTGCTACCCTCTATCCCTGCACTATCCACCATCCTGCTACAAACCTGCAGCGCTGTATAATCCCTGTGGTTTAGCACTTCTATTTGATTATAATAATAATAATTGGATAACTTTCTAAATCTTCAGTGGGGTAGCTTCAAACTTTTAAAAAGAAAGGGCTTCTTAATGCAACAAGTGGAGAGTGAAATTCAAGCAAGTACAGATTTGACCATTTTGTGTGTAAAATTTTGAAATCTTTATTTCCATTTAATCAACATGTCTTTCTGAATGGGTTCAATAATTAATAGCTGATTTATCTTGCAACCAGAGTAGTACAAATTCAGTTTAGTCTTTGTGGGTAAATTTGTGAATGCAATAAATTTTTCTTAAAACTTTTAAGAATTTTCAAATTGGACTACCTTAAAACACTATTTTTTAGAGGTTTGTAGATAATTTTAAATTCTCTACAATGCTCTAAAATTCTAATAAAGTAATGGAAGAGATTGCATTGAGTGAATTGCATTTTCTTAAACTGCAAGAAGGCATTTGATACTGTATGCCACAGGACTGGGACAAAAATTTGGTGTAGGCAAGAATAACAGGGAACATACTCCCCTCAGTCCTTTCTACCTCAATCTCTTTCTACCCTCTATCCCTGCACTATCCACTGCCCCACTGCACTCCATAACCTAATAATCATCCCTCTCCCTCTTACTACCCAATATCCCTGCATCCTGCCCTCCCCTGCTGCACTGTATGACCCTTGTGGTTTAGTGCTTCTTTTGAAGCGCTATAAGTGTGTTGGTACCACTATACTTTCGTACATTCCCTTCTTTGCCTCCATGGATAACGTTTTTTGTCTCCACAGATACCTCAACGCACCACTCAACTTTTTCCTTCATCAATTCTATGGTTAACCTCATCCTTCATAAACCCATCCGCTGACACGTAAACTCCCAAATATCTGAAAACATTTACTTCTTCCATAATCCTCTCTCCAATGTGATATCCAATTTTTCTTTATTTAAATAGTTTGATACCCTCATCACCTTACTCTTATCTATGTTCACTTTTAACTTTCTACCTTTACACACTCTCCCAAACTCGTCCACTAACCTTTGCAACTTTTCTTTAGAATCTCCCATAAGTACAGTATCATCAGCAAAAAGTAACTGTGTCAACTCCCATTTTGCATTTAATTCTCCATAATTTAATCCCACCTCTCCCCAACACCCTAGCATTTACTTCTTTTACAACCCCATCTATAAATATATTAAACAACCATGGTGACATTACACATCCCTGTCTAAGACCTACTTTTACTGGGAAGTAATCTCCTCTCTCCTACACACCTAACCTGAGCCTCACTATCCTCATAAAAGCTCTTTACAGCCTTCAGTAACTTACTACCTATTCCATACACTTGCAACATTTGCCACATTGCTCCCCTATCCACTCTTATCATATGCCTTTTCTAAATCCATAAATGCAATAAAAACTTCTCTACCTTTATCTAAATACTGTTCACATATATGCTTCACTGTAAACACTTGATCTACACATCCCCTACCCACTCTAAATCCTCCTTGCTCATCTGCAGTCCTACTCTCTGTCTTACCTCTAATTCTTTCAATAATAACCCTGCCATACACTTTACCTGGTATACTCAGTAAACTTCTTCCCCTATAATTTTTACACTCTCTTTTATCCCCTTCCCTTTATATAAAGGAACTATACATGCTCTCTGCCAATCCTAGGTACCTTCCCTCTTTCATACATTTATTAAACAAAAATACCAACCACTCCAGCACTATATCCCCCTGCTTTTAACATTTCTGTCATGATTCCGTCAATTCCAGCTGCTTTACCCCCTTTCATTCTACGTAATGCCTCACGCACCTCCCCCACACTCACATCCTGCTCTTCTTCATTCCTAAATGATGTTGTACCTCCTGGCCAGTACATGAAATTACCGCCTCCCTTTTTTCATCGACATTTAAAAGTTCCTCAAAATATTCCGCCACCTACCCAATACCTCCAGCTCCCCATCTACTAACTCCCTACTCTGTTTTTAACTGACAAATCCATTCGTTCTTTAGGCTTTCTTACCTTGTTTATCTCACTCCAAAATTTTTCTTGTTTTCAGCAAAATTTCTTGACAGAGCCTTTCCCATTCTTTCATTCGTCTTCTTTTATATATATATATATATATATATATATATATATATATATATATATATATATATATATATATATATATATATATATAAATATATATAAATATATATATATATATATATATATATATATACAGTGGTACCTCGACTTACGATATTTTTCATTCCAGAATACTGTTCAAGTGCCATTACCAAACGAATTTATCCCCTTAAGGAATGATATAAAATAGACTAGTCCTTTTAGATCCCCAAATTACACATACAAAGCGTTTAAAAAATAAACTTACATAAAAGGGTGAGTTTGGGGACCATCGTAAGTCGAGGTACCACTGTATATATATACATACATATATATACATATATATATATATATATATATATATACATACATACATATATATATACATACATATATATATATATACATACATATATATACATACATATATATCTTCTTTCTTCTTTCAACACGTCGGCCGTTTCCCACTGAAGCGGGGTGGCCCAAAAGGAAAAACTTAAGTTTCTCCTTTTACATTTAGTAATATATACAGGAGAAGGGGTTACTAGCCCCTTGCTCCCGGCATTTTAGTCGCCTCTTACGACACGCATGGCTTACGGAGGAAGAATTCTGTTCCACTTCCCCATGGAGATACATATATATACATACATATATATGCATACATTATACACACATATATATACATACATATATATACATACATATATATACATGCATATATATACATACATATATATACATACATATATATACATACATATATATACATACATACATACATATACATACTATATATATATATATATATATATATATATATATATATATATATATATATATAGTATATATATAGTTATGGTTTAATAAGAATGAACAAACAAAACACTCACCACTCGTAAGGTTAGGCAGACGAAGTCTGATGACTTGTGATGATGACAGTGACGCTGATGATAGTTAGCCATGCAGTTTCTGATGACAATTGAATGGAGGTGATTATATGGAGTGTAACTGCATGGCATGATGAGTCTAGTGTGTGGATTCTAACTCTACTGCCAGTCACTGCCGATAATAGGCGGCTGGGCATTCGTGAAAGTTCGAAGCTCGCGAAAGTGGAACTTGCAAATGTGGAGTGCCTCCTGTACCAACCAAGAGAAAATGCTTTGGTATCAAACTGTTTTGTGACTGAAAAAGTAATTTGGTATTAGATGTGATGGTGTACACAGGAAAGAGAACACTGGTAAATACCAAGTTATTAGGATTATTATTATTATAATCAAAAGAAGCGCTAAACCACAAAGGTTATACAGTGCAGAAGTTATTAGGAATCTTGGGTGATGAGAGGACAATGATGAAACTAAATCTTGGTAAGAGGCATAAATTATACTGATAACTGGCACACAAACCTTTTACTTTGTGATTTCCTGTGAATGAACATGGGGTGTGTACTGTGCATGGAGCATTAAAAAATATTCCCAAGTTCAATGTATGCAATGGTGGTGGTGAAGTGCAGGTGTTTCATGCCAATAACATCATGGCATTTTGGTGTCATGACAAACAGGAAATGACATTGTTGACATCCATCCACCAGTAACAGAACAGGAAAAGTGAAGAGAAACGAATGAACCCTTAAGAGATCAGTTGCTGTCATGAATTCAACAATATGCATTTTGGTGGACAAATGTGATATGCAGATTGTTTATTGTTTCAGGAAGAGTGGTACATAAAACAGTTCTTCCATCTTGTTGACACTGCAATGCTGAATGCCTACTATATGTACCAGGTCAGAACTAGGAACAGACTGACATAAGCTGGCTTCTCTTTGCCTGTCATCAGACAAATATGGAAATATCAGGTCACAACACGAGCTACTGAACAGATGACCAAATAACCTCATTTCCTGATACAGTTTATATGTTAGGAATGTGAAATGCCACTAAATGCATCCGTACTCTTAGAAATTCCATACACTATAACAGTTCTAATAACATTACCAGTGTCTGAATATATTCTATGTGATGTACATAACTCATCTTGTGATGGAATGTGACAGGGAAACAGCCAACTTTCGTTTCAACTATGTAACTATTACCCATTTGCTTTAGTTTTCTACTAAAGCAAATGGGTGAATATTACTATTATAATAAAACTAAATGCTAAACCCACCAGGGTCATACAGTACTGCAATGTATATGTTTGAGTGAAAAACTGTGTACGTATATATATACTCAAGACCCTGCATAACGCTATCCCAAATAATGCTGATTCATTATAATGCTGTATTCACTTTTTAACAAATTTAACCCTTTGGGGGTCGGTGCCGTACTAGTACGTTTTACGAGCAGGGGTTGGTGCCGTACTAGTACGCCCAAATTCTAGCGGCCTCAATTTAAGCAGAAAACGTCTGGTAGGCATACATATGAAAGAATGGGTCTGTGTGGTCAGTGTGCGCAGTATAAAAAAAATCCTGCAGTACACACTGCATAATGAGAGAAAAAAAACTCTGACCGTTTTTTTTTTATTAAAACAGCGACTTTGCAGTCAATTTTCGTATGGTATTTATTGATGTATTCTCGTTTTCTTGGTCTCATTTGATAGAATGGAAGATATATTACAGAAATAGAGATGATTTTGATTGGTATGACAATGACAAGTACCTTGAAATTGAGCTCAAAGTAGCGAAAATGTTCGATTTTTGACGATGTTCATGAGTAAACAAATCACACCATGCCTCCAATACACATCAACTGGCGAGTCTTATATTCATGTACAAGTGCTCTGATATTATTTATACCATTTTTACAATGATGCAGTTGTATACATAACAGTAAATCTTCTATTTTTTGTGAGAATAAAAATTCAAAATGAAAAGCAAAAGTAATGGAACAGGGGCCTGGAGACGTGACTAATGAACATAGAACATGTTATTTTAGTGCCAGGAATGTCTGCCTTGTTTACTCTGGACCCTATTTTGAAATTGGCATCGTTTGAAATTTGTGTGAAATTAGAAAATTGTCATTTTCTGACCACTAGTTTGGGTAGATGAAATTGGTAAATAGGCAGTTTCTTGTACTCAATCTATAGAAGAAATGGAGTTCTAGCGAAATAGCTATAATTTTAGGAGACTGAAACATTGGAATTTGTCGAAAATAGAGCTCAAAGGGGGCAAAATCGCCGATGCGTAAGTGTCATGGCTACCGCTAACTTCGCGAAAGCATAATTCCGTTAGTTTTCGATCAAATTTCATAATTTTGGTGGCGTAATGATCGGAAAAAGATTCTCTATCATTTCATAAGAATTTTTTTTTTTTTCCAAAAATTTTCGACCCCAGGAACACTTTCCTGAGAAGGCCTGTCGACCCCCAAAGGGTTAAGAAATAAAAAAAAATTCATTCTACAGCAGTAAACTATACTATGCTCAGTGGCAATGCGAGGGTGACTTAAGTTAAAGCTTATGTTTGTGTATTATTCTGAAACACCATGAACGATGAAAGGCATTTTAAAGTCAAGCCTTCCAGTGATTTGGAAATCAAACAAGAAAGCTTGGTTAACTACATGTTTTCCAAAAATGGTTTGTTTCACATTTCTGTCCAGCAGTGAAGTGGTATTGTGAGGAGCATGACCTCTATTATAATAAAAGAAGCGCTAAACAGAATGACCTCGAACCTAAAGCATTGCTGGTGCCTGATAATGCCGCAGGCCACCCTGAGAATCTTGACACCTTCAGACCTGCATTCTTGTAGAAGTGTTTTACTTTCCACTCGACAACACTTCGTTACTCCAACCAATAGATCTAGGGAAAGATCATACAGAGTATCAGAGTAGCCTGGGATGAAGTAACTACTAACTGCATGAATGGATGGAAAAGCTATGACCAGAAGCATGCAGTGGCTTTCAAGGATTTCAGGCGTATACCAGTCATCCAAAACAACATTGAACTATCCAGTGAAGCAGGATTAGATGATGTTAATGATGGTGATGTTGAAGAGTTGTTTCAGTCTCATGGTGAGAGCCTTAGTAACAAAGAGCTTTGAGAATTGGCAGAGCAAAGCATACTGAATGAGTCTGAGGACATTGTTGGAGAAGAGGAAAAACAGCAAGAAACCTCACCACAGAATTTCTCATCACTAGGATCACCACGATCAAACAAATCATGAATTAGTTCATCAATAATGACCCTGACTGGGAGTGAAGCAATAAGGCAAAGATAGGTGTTCTTGACATGATTTTCTTCTACGGGAACTGTTTCATGAGAGGAACTTAAAAATCAGTTAACTCTTGACTACTTCAAGAAAAAAAATTAGAGGATTCACAGCCTTGTCCTCCTCCTCTAAGATGCAACCTCCATCAGCTTTCCTATGCTGCTGCTGCAATTAGTTGTTTGGTAAGGTTTATTTTTGTAAATTATTGTATTATTTCCACAAAATACTATAAATAAAATACTGTAATATACCATATAGTACATGTATCTCAGGTTCAATTTATTTTTATCAAGCATGCAAGTTCATTTATGTAATGTTATAATAACCCTGTATAGTGTTCTATCTCCAGGAACGCATCTTCAGCGCTAAGCGGGGTCTCAGTGTATACTGGTGACAGTTTTATGATGCAAAAGAACGCTCAACAAAAAGACATTGGAATAAGATGAGTTCTAGCCCACAGTAGTTATGGGAAAGTGAAAAATCTGAAAACAAAGGTGGAAAAAAAAAAAGGAATTTTTTTAATATGCAGGTGGTAACTCCAAATGCTGTCATCATGGAGTCAACAACCTTCAACTTCATAACTTGGTAAGTAATGAACCAATTTTTATTGTTTCATTACCACAACAATTTTTCTTTACGTAATTTGACATGGAAGGGGCTTTTAATTGTGGGGGTGGAGGGAAATGACAGTGAAGGGTTAACTTGTTCTTCCTCAAAATTTCAAATGACTTGTGTACTAGGGATGTATCGGATGTGAAAATTTAGATATCCGGGATGCGGATGTGTATACGGACGTCTTACTTACTCATTTTACGGATGCGAATGCGGATGTAAGAAATTGTGCGGATGTTCTGCGGATGCGGATACGGATGTAAGAAATTGTGTGGCTGTTCCGCGGATGCGAATATCCGACACATCACTATTGTGTACATTTCCTCCATTACTCGTATCATATTCATTCAACAATGAGTTATTGACTTTTGCATTCATAACCTATTCAGCTACTATATTATTTTTATTATATCCTTTGGTAGGCATCTGAAATTATGTAAGTTACAGTGTAATTATTTTTTTTTACAGTAAAATGGTTATGATCTCAAAAGATTATTAATTTAAACCTTCAAAAACAATTTATATGCAGTTTGAAAACAAGGGTTTTAATAAACCCTTACATATTTTTTTAGTGCGCTCAATATAATTTTAACAAGACAATATATAAATGGTTAAATATATATTTAGTACTTCAATTATTTCATATTGCATACACAATGTGCAAATTTGAAGTTAATGAAAACGAGATACGTACATGATAGTAATACTGCATACATAGACAAGTTAAAAGTAGTTTTTTTTATAGTACATTATATGACAGTAACCAAAAAAAATCAAACTTCAGCTCCTAAGTTGGATATGAAGTCAAAAGTATTTGAAAAACGGAATTCTACTGCATATTATTGGCCATAAGTCAACTTGGGTCATGAGACAGGGGCAGGATTTTTTTTCACTAGTAAAATTATTAAATAACCCGAGATATAAGTCAGAGCTGTATTTTCAGTCTTCAAAGATGGGAGTTAATCAGTATTTTTATCTGCATCAGCAGTAAACACTGGGATAATGTTTATATGCAGTATTTACATTGTTTTTCATCACCCTTACAGGAGTCACAAGTATTGTCATGAGACACCATCAATGGGAGTGTATTTCCATACTGTAAATTATATTAACTTCAAAATTTACTTTTTAATTTGACCTTCAATACTGTACCTACTGTATCAGTGGTGACACATGGTGATATGCCTTATACCTTGATGAGTTTCGAGCTCTCTACTATCGGAGTCGGTCATTGGCCAGGCTCGTCTGGTGCCTCCCTTCCTTTGTAAATAATGGTTAAATGGGAGGAAAATATATTTGATGTATTTTTGCAATAAACACAAACTACATTTTTTTTTAGTTTATTAATAATTTTCACTGTAAATATGTATTATGGCTTTGGTAATAATAATAATCAGATTAAGCACTAAACCCAAAAGGGTCTATAGTGTTAACATTATTCATCAACATAAATATTTGTTGGTCTCTGGACCTTTCTACCCCCCACACACACCAGGTCCATCTTAACCCTTCAACTCAACAGACAATATGCAGTGATATTTCTTGAGTACTTTTTGTATTCTGATAACTTTTCCATTATTTTATGCATTTCACACTCATGATACAGAAGGTATTACTTTGGGCAAAACAATATTTGTTTAGTAAAGTCTCAACTTATGGCTACTAATATACAATAACTGGTAGCCAGTGTGAAATAATCTGTAAATGAAGCTTATAAAGGAAATTGAAATAAACTTCTGAATAAAATACTAGACTCCTATGATCCAAAAACTAATTCTACTCGATCCACAAGTATCCACCAAATTAATCAGTATTTGTTAATGTACGGTATTGCCTAATGTTTCTAATAGACGATTATTAAAGCTTATTCTAGATTATTATTATTATTATATATCATTTACAAATATACTATATAATATACCCACTCAACAGTGAGGTTCACATTATTACACTATGCTATGCCCTGAAAATTGGAAGGTTTCTTGTAGTTACAGAGGCAAGAAATATACGAGTTGATGAAGAGGTAATGTCATTAATGCTATGAAGCTATTCTTACTTCAGGCATTATGGTCAAAGCCTGCAGGTGATTCAACACTCGTTGATTTGTCTCAACTCGCCAGTGATGATATGTTCACATTTCTCCTCCTTTATAACTTTGTTCGCTACTCTTTTATTAGCTGATAAGGACCTTAGTTGGAGGTCAAAATACATAAAATTTTATTCATTGTTTGCTTCCATGCTGGTTCTTCTCATAACACAGTGTACTCAACATACACACAAAGTCAATATTTTGATATAACACATGATTTTTTTTTTTTGTAATTTTTTAACGACAGTCCTACATACTAGAAGTAATTAACACAATATTGTCAAATAGTTATTATTTTCGCCTACCTGATCTTGTTGGGCGAAAAGAATTTTCATTTAAAGGTTTGGATTTAACAATTCGAACAGTTTTCTTGGGCAGTTTCTTTTCATCAGAGTCACTGCTACTGGATCCTTTGTAGCTTTCATCTGTATCTTCATCACTAATTACTTTCTGTTGATGTTTACGAGCAGTAGTACCTGCTGATCTTCGTGATCTCCTCACGCTGTTTTCTATTTCAAAATAAAAAGATACAAAATTTAGATTTCAAAGAAAAATAAACTAAAGCACATACAGTACATGTAAAAATATTACACAACCTACACCATGAAAGTCTCAGTTAATCCATAATCATGAAAAGACATTAAGAGCTTCTGAGTGAGAGTGAAAGAGTGAGTGAATGTGTGTAAGAAAAGTGTGAATGTATGTGCGAGTGTGTGTGTGCATGTATTTCTCACCTTTGTTGTCCCTGTGAGCAGGGTGTAACTTATTACGGATAAATTCCTCCTCCTCCTCTTCTTCGCTTGAACTTTCTTTTTTCTTCCTTCTTCCTCTCCCTTTTGTTTGTTGTGCTGGTAAGAAATATCTTTGTTAAGTTTTGCTAAAGAAATTTTTAGTCAAGGGTTACAATCATTTTGCAATTAACCCTGCACAATATACCCAAGTTAAGAAAAGTATACTAAAATGTTTTATACACAAACAAATGCATTATGCTGTTCCCCTCCCTCCAAAAATTTTAACACTTCCTCAATTCAGTTTTGCTTAAGAGATTGACAAATAGGAAAAATAAGATACTGTAGTAACATTTCTATGTACAACAGTAGATACTTAACAGTAATTATTACTTTATTAATCATTGTCAAACTTGGTCTATCATCTGAATGGCTACGACAACAACTAAGAGCCTTCATAATCCTGTAATTTTATTTTTGAGCTTGTGGGGATGTCTACCTACAAGAAGATTATTCTGAGGTCAATACCTCCATGATCATTCCTCGTGGTGGAATCAGATTCCGATCAACCAGGTTGTTACTGCTGGCTACATGCATTCCAATGTATGAACCACAGCCTGGCTGGTCAGGAACTGACTCTAGGAATCTATCCAGTTCTTTCTTGAAGACTGAGAGGCTGTTGAACAGTCTTAGGACCCTTTTACTTACAGTATTGCATTGTCTCTCAGTGTACTCATGACACCCCTGCTTGTCATCGGGGGTAAATTGCATTGACTGCAGAGCCTTTTGCTTTTGTAGTGATTTCTGTGTGCAGATCTGGGACCAGTCCCTCTGTCATTTATGTATAACAGGAAAAGTATGGAACTCCACTAGTTTCACTTCCATCATGATGTTTCAACCCTTAGTGACTCTGCTTCCTACTGTTCCAGTAATCCATTCCCCATGTAAATACCTTTTCTGTTATCTCTCCCTCCCTTTCCCCTTGCTTCACTAATTTGCTAGTCAGCCTTTATGTGGCACCATATCAAAAGCTGTCTTGTAGTCTAAGAATATGCAGTCATTCCCTCTACTGCCTGATCTCTGTTAGTTGTTCACATGCATGTAATACATCAGTTAGTAAGCATAACCTTCCATTTCTTAATTCAACCTAATGCTCTGAGGAATCCAGGACTCCCAAATACTCAAGAAGTCTCTTCCTTATGATTTTTTCCAGTAATTTTATTTTATACTTTTACCTAAGTAAAAGTTCAGATTTGGATGATTTTGTAGACATGGCCTAGCTGGTATGATCATGATCTTGAATGGGCGAGGCACATAGACTGGTCCCAATTACTTCTCACACATTGTTACTGTCATGATATTTAATAATTTTCACTTCATGGACAGAAGTGACGTATATGATCAACACTGTGATGGCAAAGCCTGTGTGCTATTGGTCTTCCTGTAAAATGCAAGTTGGGAAATAGTTGGGTCCTTCGAATTCTTGTGTATAGAGACCTAGCTTTCTTCCTCCGTAAACCATGCGTGTCGTAAGAGGCGACTAAAATGCCAGGAGCAAGGGGCTAGTAACTTGCTTTTCCTGTATATATTACTAAATGTAAAAGGAGAAACTTTCATTTTTCCTTTTGGGCCACCCCGCCTTGGTGGGAAACGGCCGACGTGTTGAAAGAAAGAAGAAAGTAAAAGGAGAAACTTTCGTTTTTCCTTTTGGGTCACCCTGCCTCGGTGGGAAACGGCCAACGTGTTGAAAGAAAGAAAGAAAGAGACCTAGCTCTGCAAGATTTTATTTATACTTTTATCAAAGTTGATACAGTATACAGTGGTACCCCGACTTACGATATTTTTTCATTCCAGAATGCTGTTCAAGTGCCATTACCAAACGAATTTATCCCCATAAGGAATGATGTAAAATAGACTAGTCTTTTTAGACCCCCAAAATTACACTTACAAAAGCATTTAAAAAAATAAACTTACATAAAAGGGTGAGTTTGGGGACCATCGTAAGTTGGGGTACCACTGTATTCATAATCTCACATGTATGAGATCACCTGACTGGTACTCCTTGCACAATAGCAATTTTTAATGTTTTCTAGCTTTGTGTAACCTTTTTAACCTTTTCAGTGTGGGTCCTGTTGTACTACGGCTTTGAAGCTCACTCAAATAAGCTGTGAGAGGTAAATTTGGGCCTAGATATGAGACAATGGGTCTATACAGTGTGCACCATATAAAAAAATCCTGCAGTAAGCAGTCTATAATGGGGAAAAAACAACTGCGACCATGTGTTTGGTTTAAAACAGCAATATTGCGGTGTATTTTTGTATGGTTTTTATGGTTGTATTCTCGGTTTCTTGGTCTCCTCATATGACAGAATGGAAGACATATTACAGAAATAGAAATGATTTTGATTGATTTTAGAACTGAAAGTACAGTGGTCCCCCGAGTAACGAACACCCCGGAAATCGTACAATTATGTAAGTAAAATATTGTAAGTGCTTGTGGAAGTGTATTTTTGGGGGCCTGAAATAGACTAACCTACGTGACATTATTCCTTAAGGGAGTAAATTCGTTCGGTAATGGCACTTGAGCAGGCTTCTGGAATGAAGTTTTTTCGTTACTCTGGGGTCCACTGTAGCTTGAAATTGAGCTCAAAGTAGTGGAAATGTTCGATTTTTACCGATATTCCAGAGTATAGAAATTACGTCACTTGTTCAATACGTGTCCAACTGGTTGGTCTAGTATGTGTCCACAAATGCACTGACATTATTTATACAATTATTACAATAATGCAGTAGTTTGTATAACAATAAATCTTCTATTTTTGTGTGAATAAAAATTGAAATTGGAAAGCAAGAATAATATGAGGCCTAGAGATGTAACTAATGAACAGAGGAAATGTTTTTTAATGAAAGGAAGGTCTACATTGTTTAATTTGGACCCTATTTTTAAATTGGCAATTTTTGAATTTTGTGTGAAATCAGCCAAATTACAGATTTCTGATCACTTTACTGGGTAGTTGAAATAAATGGGTGGTTTCTTGTACTCAATCGACAGAAGGAATACTAACGAAATAGCTATGAGTTTGGTCGACTTGAACAATGGAATTGGCCAAAAATAGGGTTCAAAGTGGGCAAAAACACCGATGCATAAATATTGTGGAGACTGCTAAATTTGCGAGAGTGTAACTCCCCAAGTTTTCCATCAAATTTTGTACGTTTAGTTTCATTTCCTTCGGAAAAAGTTTCTCTGTCATTTCATAAAATTTTCTTTTTTTTAAATTCTTCGACCCCGAGAGCAATTATTAGACCAGGGGTTCCAACCCTGAAAGGGTTAACTGAGAGAAATTTTAACGTTTGTATTTTTCCATCTTATCCAATTAACAGATACAAGTGAATAGGAAGAACAAATAATTACATTTACTCCTTTGATTTCTTAAAAAATTATGCCAATGAGGCATTAAGTACAAGATTTTTTTTTTTTTTAAATACAGTGTGATTGAGATATTTCTGAGTCAACAGTAATCAGATGAAGTTAAAAAAAAAAATCAAATAAATAAAATTAACTGTAAACTGCAAATAGAAATCTTTTACTAAACCTCTGAAGCCAGGGCCCATCACATATTGATGGAAGAAAGGCTCACAAGAAGGACATGGCCCAAGCAGGGGCCCTTCAACGAATGAGTGTCCCATAATAAACATACCCAAGAATCAACAAGAGAGTGAGGCAGTCTGACTCAACAACAGCAAGTCCGGTGTGCCAAGCAAAGTGAATGCCAAATCTACTAAAAGAAAATATTTCAGAGCAGAAGCAACTGTCACAAACCTTGAAGTCAATCAGTGGGTCCCTGAGGGGCCATAAAAACAAAGTATCCAAGAAAAGAGTGACAGGGTTTCAAAGCATTATGGGAGGCTCAGTTGATGTCAATCACAGCAGGCGAATAATACCTGGCAAGGGGTAAAGAGATAGCAGTTGTAAACTACAAAAACAAGTGGTTCTGAAAGAATAGTGTACAAAACAGATTTTCTTCACATATGCTGTGGATGGAAGGGACTGAAGTCGTAAATGCTACAACTGGAACAAATAAAATTATAATACATTATACAATGAAAATTAAATCAGACACCACAAGCATAGATCTACTTCTGTATCTACAAAATAACATTATTAAAAAAAATCTTTACCAGCATGATGAGGTTTCTTGAATTTTGATTTAGCATTAGCAGCCTTACTGATAATATTTTCGTCTTCAACCCCTTTCTCATGACTCTCCTGTATTCGCCCCTCTAATTCTTCAATGAATGCTTTGGCATCAGGCTTTGCTATCTTCTGGGCATTTGCCAAAATCCCCAAGAAGAAATCATACACCTCAGGCTCATGCATCTTGTCAGAATAGCAGTTAAAGTTTTCACTGAGCTTCCTTATACTTCTCTCACTGTAAATAAAAACATACATAAACAACAAAAGTGTGTAATACAATTTTCTTTCCTAATACTGAATCCTTCTTTGGTCTTATTACAATAAGTTTTGAATAAGTGCTCTCTTAACATTAGCTCTGACTTCTTTGAATTATTAGTGACATGACAAATGTCAATAATAGAATCCGCCAGTGCCTACAAGACCGCCTATCCACTAGCTTTGTCATGCTGTACTGCATGAGGCATGGTGCAGGAAAAAAGAATAAGTGCCAAATTCAAACAATGGAGAAAAATGCATGCATGAGGGAGATGATGTTATGAAGCTCAAATTACCATGTTGTTATGGGGCTCTGAGCCTAACTTACAGATGCAGAAGACAATAGCTACACATTACCACAAACTGACAAAACATTAAAGAAATCAATTCAACTGCTAACCAGTATTTTGGCACTGGTGTCACTTATTCTTTTCTGCCCCACAATACCCCATATATTCTATTGTTTGTGATCTGAGAGCCAGCCATTACTAGCAAAAACTATTTCATCCCTCATGAAAAGTACAGATCATTACTATTATAAATGTGTATTATGTATACATAAACTCTTATACTATATATGATACAAGTTCAGCTGCTGCCACAGAATAGATCAGCTTGCCTTTTAAGTCAGGTTTAGTATTAAATCCTTTGCCTTCCAAAGACAAATGCAAACACTTTAATGATCTAGGCAGCCTACATCTGGCACAAAGCCCTTAGGAGACAAGTACGTAATGTATAATGTAAAATTATAATGATTAAGACGTTTTGTCAATAACACCAGTAAACATTGGCAATAAAGAAAATAGTAACCTCAGAAAAATATAATAATGTGTAATACTAGTTCAGTTAACAATTATGTATACTGAAAGAAAATCCCCATTGAGAGAATCATTTTCCTTTATGTATCAATTTCATGGATAAATTTTTTTTATCTCATTTGCCTGCATACAAAATAAAACAATCCTATAAAATAAAGAAAATTTAGTTACTTACTTAAATTGCAAGAGTGACAGACAATATGCAATATCCCTCCACTGTCGAGTATTAATAGTAGCTTGGAATCTGTGACACAATTTCTCAACTAAGTTTTCCTGCTGCTTGTCTTTTTGAATCAAGGAAAATGTGTGTCTGAAAACAAAACCAATTATTGTTATATTAACCTGTCATCAGCATGGTCACATTTCCTAGCTTTGCAGGGTAAGGAAAAACACTCACCAGTTAAGTACAAAAATGTATTGCAGGGAAAGAGGATTAATAAAAAAAATACATTCTACAAAACTGTATTTAAGCAATTCTTTTAAACAATAGTCAATGCTGTATGACCTTGGTAGTTTAGCATTTTCTTACACATACAAGATTACAAGTACATCTTGCTGCTACTACTTAGTTCATACTACACATGCAAGTACATGTGTATATCCCTGGAGAAGTGGAAAAGAATCCTTCTTCTGTAAGCCATGCATGTTGTAAGGGGCAAGTAACCCCTTGTTTTGTATTAATTACTGAAATTAAAAAGAAGAAAATTTTAAGGTTGGGATGTTTGAATGTGCACAGATGTAGTACAGATAAGAATGTGAATAAGATTGTGAATGTTATGAATGAAAAGAAGCAGGATGCCCTAGCTCTAAGTGGAAAAGAGACCTTCAGCAGGGCAAAATAAATGGGATTAGGTCAGGTGAATCTGAGGGAATTGGAGCAAAGGAAGGAATTGCTGCAATGTTGAATAATCAGTTGTGGAAAGGAGGGAATATAAATGTATAAATTTGAGGCTTACAGTGGATCCTCTGATAGCGATGGTGTCGGATACCGATAAAATCGGTTAGCGATACATTTTTACGTCAAAATATTGACTCAGTTTACGATGATCTACTCGGTTTACGATATTAGTCCCAGACGCGTACGCGTTGCCCAGCTGTGCGGGCACTCCAGGGAGCGTCAGTGTGCTATTGTTTACAAGCGAGAGCGACCACCACCCATGCATTCATACCAGTAAATTGTCATTATTCCACTGTTTTTAGTGATTGCAACTGCTAAATAAGCTACCATGGGTCTAAAGAAAGCTCCTATTGCCAGCCCTGTGGTAAAGAGGCTCAGAAATACAGTAGAACTGAAGAAGGAGATAATAACAAAATATGAAAGTGGAGTGCGTATCACTGAGCTGGCCAGGCTGGCCTATTCTACCATCGCATTCATAGCATTCCTGCAGGGAGTGCAGCAGGCATGCAGGGAGTGCAGCAGGCATGCAGGGAGTGCAGCAGGCATGCAGGGAGTGCAGCAGGCATGCAGGGAGTGCAGCAGGCATGCAGGGAGTGCAGCAGGCATGCAGGGAGTGCAGCAGGCATGCAGGAGTGCAGCAGGCATGCAGGAGTGCAGCAGGCATGCAGGGAGTGCAGCAGGCATGCAGGAGTGCAGCAGGCATGCAGGGAGTGCAGCAGGCATGCGGGGAGTGCAGCAGGCATGCAGGGAGTGCAGCAGGCATGCAGGGAGTGCAAGAAAGGCATGCAGGGAGTGCAGCAGGCATGCAGGAGTGCAGCAGGCATGCAGGGAGTGCAGCAGGCATGCAGGGAGTGCAGCAGGCATGCAGGGAGTGCAGCAGGCATGCAGGAGTGCAGCAGGCATGCAGGGAGTGCAGCAGGCATGCAGGAGTGCAGCAGGCATGCAGGGAGTGCAGCAGGCATGCAGGTAGTGTAGCAGGCATGCAGGGAGTGCAGCAGGCATGCAGGGAGTGCAGCAGGCATGTGGGGAGTGCAGCAGGCATGCAGGGAGTGCAGCAGGCATGTGGGGAGTGTAGCAGGCATGCAGGGAGTGCAGCAGGCATGCAGGGAGTGTAGCAGGCATGCAGGGAGTGCAGCAGGCATGCAGGGAGTGCAGCAGGCATGCAGGGAGTGAGCAGGCATGCAGGGAGTGAGCAGGCATGCAGGGAGTGTAGCAGGCATGCAGGGAGTGAGCAGGCATGCAGGGAGTGTAGCAGGCATGCAGGGAGTGTAGCAGGCATGCAGGGAGTGCTAGCAGGCATGCAGGGAGTGCAGCAGGCATGCAGGGAGTGTAGCAGGCATGCAGGGAGTGTAGCAGGCATGCAGGGAGTGTAGCAGGCATGCAGGGAGTGCAAGCAGGCATGCAGGGAGTGTAGCAGGCATGCAGGGAGTGTAGCAGGCATGCAGGGAGTGTAGCAGGCATGCAGGGAGTGTAGCAGGCATGCAGGGAGTGTAGCAGGCATGCAGGGAGTGTAGCAGGCATGCAGGGAGTGTAGCAGGCATGCAGGGAGTGTAGCAGGCATGCAGGGAGTGTAGCAGGCATGCAGGGAGTGTAGCAGGCATGCAGGGAGTGTAGCAGGCATGCAGGGAGTGTAGCAGGGTTGTCCTTGGAAAGGATGGAGGGGATAAAGGAGGTTTGGTGCACAAGGGGCTTTGACATACAGAAGGCATGTGTGTGTGTTAGGTAGGAGTGGAGACAAATGAGTTTTTCAGACCTAACGAGATGCTGGAGTGTGAGCAAGGTAATATTTTATGAATAAAATAAATAATTAAATACAGTAGGGCTCCGCTTTACGGCATTTCGCCTTACAGTGATTTCAAATTAGGACCAAAATTTGTTATACGGCTCCCCGTCTTTCTAATACGGAGCATCCCACCCGGTTTGTTTACATTCTCTGTGAAGACATCTCTCTATTATGTCTGGAAACTTTCCAAAATTTCAAGTGTTTTAATGTTATTGCAATTTTATATGTACTCTGATAATTATACTTATGTGTACCTGTACATAAACATACTTACTGTGCTGGCATGCAGGTACACATTAAAATCACTAAGAGTCTCTCTACTCTTGATGCCATATAATAATCTCTTGGGCACATTAAATGTTGTACTGTATATTACGTTAATATAGACATTTTCATTAATCCATGTATGATATTTTTTTCAAAATTATATAATAAACACGCTATGTAACATGTAAACATAATACATACACCCATAGTATAAAAATTGACAAATATGAGATGTGTTTACCAAGCAGTTTGTAGGAGTGTTGGAAGAATTACGTTTTCTCAAGTCAAACACCAGTTATTGGGGGATAACTGTAGAAAAATATTCCTTTTGTATGCCTTCACTATCTATAGCTATTCACAACCCTTGTAGGTTTAGTGCTTCTTTATGATTATGATTATAATAATAATAATATGATATCATTCACTCTAAAAATGGTGTTGTATGAGAATGGGAATGTTGCTGTTTATTTATTTTACTGTACAACTGTGGAGACAACTTGTACATAATGTAAGGTGTTTGTATGAGCGTGTATCAACCATAACCAGAAGCGTTTGTTTACATAGTACTCTGCGGCTCTGTCCTCTTGTTCTCTCTCTCTCGTTTATTCGTTTTTATCTTGCTTACTCACCTTTTACCCTACATTAAGACTACAAATATTCTAAGGTAAGTAATGAGCATATACAAAATATTTTAAGGTAAGTAATGAGTTCTAGGTAGTAGGTTGGTAGACAGCAACCGCCCAGGGAGGTACTACCGTCCTGCCAAGTGAGTGTAAAACGAAAGCCTGTACAGTGGTACCTCGAGTTACGATATTTTTTCATTCGAGAATGCTGTTAAGTGCCATTACCAAACGAATTTATCCCCATAAGGAATAATGTAAAATAGACTAGTCCTTTTACACCCCCAAAAATATACCTACAAAAGCATTTAAAAAAATAAACTTACATAAAAGGGCGATTTTGGGGACCATCGTAACTCGAGGTACCACTGTATTTGTTTTACATGATGGTAGGATTGCTGGTGTCTTTTTTCTGTCTCATAAACATGCAAGATTTCAGGTATGTCTTGTTACTTCTACTTACACTTAGGTCACACTACACATTCAAATACAAGCATATGTATATACACACACCCCTCTGGGTTTTCTTCTATTTTCTTACTAGTTCTTGTTCTTATTTCCTCTTATCTCCATGGGGAAGTGGAACAGAATTCTTCCTCCGTAAGCCATGCGTGTCATAAGAGGCGACTAAAATGCCGGGAGCAAGGGGCTAGTAACCCCTTCTCCTGTATATATTACTAAATGTAAAAGGAGAAACTTTCGTTTTTCCTTTTGGGCCACCCCGCTTCGGTGGGAAACGGTCGACGTGTTGAAAGAAAGAAAAGAAAAGGAGAAACTTTCGTTTTTTCTTTTGGGCCACCCTGCTTCGGTGGGAAACGGCCGACGTGTTGAAAGAAAGAAAGAAGTAATGAGTGTACTGTATATGCATTTTATCGCTCTAGGGGGCTTTAAATGTACATAGTACATATATTATGTGTGGGTGGGGTGGCCAAAAGGGCTACCATACCTCCCACACCTGACTTCTTACAATAAATACTACTCACCTTTTGCCCTACATTAAGACTACAAATATTTTGAGGTAAATAATAGTGTACTGTGTGTGTATTTTACTTTTAATTGTTTTTTAATGCCTAGTTCTATTGCTAACTTAATATAAACTTTCTCTCACTCTCTAACAGCTCATCAGGTCCCAAAAACTAATAAATTTTGAGGTTAAAAGAAATTTTTACCCAATGATTGTCCTGAAGTGCTGCTCTTCAATTCCAAGCTCGGTGTCAGAAAGGCGAGATATCATGTCAGGCAACACATTGTATAAAGCATTGCCTTTTCTTCCAAGTTCATTAAAGAACAAGTTTGCAAGACCTGTAAATAAATTGAATAAAAAATGAGACATTGAGAATGATAAAAGGCAAATCAAGCAAATTATTTTTACAAAATATTATTTTATTATTTTTTTATTATGAACACATCGGCCGATTCCCACCAAGGCAGGGTGGCCCGAAAAAGAAAAACTTCCATCATCATTCACTCCATCACTGTCTTGCCAATATTTATATAGACCATAACTAAATAAAATGCTAATTGTTAAAATATATTTCTTCAAATTTACCATTTCACGATCAGTAAATTTTTTTTAAAACCATCTTTTCTTATGAACTGGTAAAGTTTATGTCTCATATTTATTTTATTAATATTCTTATTAATGTAATATATAGTGAAAACCTAAAGTTAATGTGAAATATACTGTACAATGGTTAGGGGAAACTGTACAATCGTTTTCACACTTCTTTCTATAAAATATATACGTACTATCTTTGAATTTGGCACAAGAAATACTTTATGAAGAATTCCTCTTTTTTTTTCCTATCATATAAATGAAGCAGAATCCATTTCTTAACAGGAAAAGGAGTTGTCCAGATTTTAAGATGTCCACAATTGTTCTTGCACTTCAGGTGGGCATTACAGCAGCTGGAGACTTTCAGCTTATTAAGCCCATAACAGTGAACCATTTTGAAATGCCCAATTTATATAAAAAAAATATGAACAAAAGTACCCTCTCAGTAACATGGTACTAAAATAAGAAAGCATGAGTAAAAAATGAACTGTTTGAAGACTGGTTAACTATATATTTCCACTCTCAAGTTTAAAAACAAAAATCACCATTCATAAAGCAATGCTTTTACTGGATAATTTTGCAGGTTATCTTATTACTTTATTTTAAAGTAAAGTTTCTTCCCAAGAAAATATCACAAATTCAACCAATGGACAAAAATGTAATAGCATCATTTATGTTATAAAATCAGATTCATGTCCCAACTAATCAGTTAACCCTTAAACTGTCCACACGTAGATATACGTTCAAGTGCGTACTGCCCCGAACGTAGACCTACATTTTATTTTTCATTCCTTCAAATTTAGTGCGATAGGCCTGAGTCGCCTAGACATGAGAGAATGGATCTGCGCCCTCAGTGTGCGCAGTATTAAAAAAATCTGGGACCACTTAGTACCTTGTGAGGGCACCAGTTCAATTGAGTGCCAGCTAGAGCAAATACTGTGGCAAACACCAGGGATTCACTGATGTCATGTCGCATTAACACTCCCCTTATAAGAGGAAAGTAAAAATAGGTTAGATAAATACATGAGTGGCTGTGGGTGGGTGTGAGTTGGACCTGACTAGCTTGTGCTACTAGGTCTGGCATGTTTACCAATGAGCCAGGACATCCTTCAGATTCCGAGCCTGCTCTAGTGCAGCATTTCAACTGCGAGGAGTGACTGACTAGGTGGTCATTGGTCAAGCTGGGGCATGGACCTGCCTTGCATGGGCAGTGGCCTGCTGCAGTGTTCCTTCTTTCTTATGTTCTTATGTATTCGGCAGGATGGCTGGCTTTGGCTGTCTCTGGCTGTCTCTCTATCTGTCTATAACTCTGTCTATATCTTTGTCTGTCTATATCTATATGTCCTATATCTCTCTCTCTCACATGTACACATAAGTACAGTTATTATACATAGTGTAAATTACCTAGGATAACCCAAAAATTCCAGGCACAGTGCTATACAATGCTTGTAGATATAAGGCATAATAAGCATGACTGGCAAGTAATCGCATCGTCACTTCTGCATCGTGTATAATACCTGTTGGCTTACGAGCCGCACTCTGAGACTGAGACAAGCAGACGGAAAAACACACACACAGGCAGACAGAAAGACAGATAAGTAGAGTTAGACAGAAATAAGCAGAGCTTGACAAACAGACAGACAGATACAGGCAGACAGATACAGACAGATAGACAGACAGACAGGCAGACAGATAGACATTGAAAAAGGGAGGGTTCCCTCCAGCATTGCTGACATTTATCAAATGTCACTGGGCTGTCAAGAGTTATCTGACACTTGTCAACACACCATTCTTCAAGGAGTTTCATATACTCCAGGCACACAGGCAGACAGAAAGACAGATAAGCAGAGCTAAACAGACACAGACAGATACAAACAGATTCATACAGATACAGACAGATAGATAGATAGATAGACAGACAGACACAGATAGATAGACAGATAGATAGATACAGAGTGAAAGAGCTAGGGTTCCCTGCACACATTCATTCATCAATGTCACTGCCTTATCAGTAGTTATCTGGCAATTGTCATAACACCATTCTTCAAGGAGTTTCATATATACTCCTGGATGTCTAAAACATTGCTGGGACCTATAAATACTTCGTATATATTTATAGACAATAGTAAATGACCAAGGTAGGCGAAAATGTTCACCTGTTGGTGTGATTGTGACTGTTTGAGTACTATTTCAGTACATAATATTAGTGTTAGAACAAAGATTGGCTATGAAATCACAGGAAATATTGTAAATTGTAATTATCAGAACATAAAAATTATATAAATTAAAATGAAAACTAGAAAAAAAAGTATATCGGCAATACTTCTGCAAGCGTCAGGACTTGATGTTGCCATCAGGTGAGCATCCAGCACCAAATTGGCGGGCTTATATCTCGGTAAGTACTGGCCCTAAAATTTTTTATAGCCTATCCTGTTTATAAAAATGTGCTCTTCATTTAAAAAAAAAAAATGATCTTTTTTATTTTTCAAAATATTCGGAGCAGTACACAGGTGAACGTATATCTACGTGTGGACAGTTTAAGGGTTAAACTAGATACGTAATCCAACAATAGAAGATTGGGTTGTAAATGCTGCAGCGAGGAGGAGGCTGGAGGCAGTGAAGATGTCCTGTCTAAGGGCAATGTGTGGTGTAAATATTATGCAGAGAATTCGGAGTGTGGAAATTAGGAGGAGGTGTGGAGTTACTAAAAGTATTAGTCAGAGGGCTGAAGAGGGGTTGTTGAAGTGGTTTGGTCATTTAGAGAGAATGGATCAAAGTAGAATGACTTGGAGAGCGTATAAATCTGTAGGAGAAGGAAGGAGGGATAGGGGTCATCCTCGAAAAGGTTGGAGGGAGAGAGGGGTAAAGGAGGTTTTGTGGGCGAGGGCTTAGACTTCCAGCAAGCGTGTGTGAGCGTGTTAGATGGAGTGAATGGAGACGAATGGTTTTGGGACCTGACGAGCTGTTGGAGTGTGAGCAGGGTAATATTTAGTGAATGGATTCAGGAAACCGGTTATTATAGATTTAGCCGGACTTGAGTCCTGGAAATGCGAAGTACAATGCCTGTACTTTAAATGAGAGGTCTGGGATAGTGACAGTTTGGAGGGACTATTCTAAACTGTAGTATCTGAGCACCTCTGCAAAGACAGTGATTATGTATGAGTGAGGTGAAAGTGTTGAATGATGATGAAAATATTTTGTTTGGGGATTTTCTTTCTTTTTGGGTCACCCTGCCTCGCTGGGAGACGGCCGACTTGTTGAAAAAAAAAAAAATGTCAATCCAGAAATAATGTGAAATACAGTGGACCCCTGAGTTTCGACCACCTCAAAACTCGAACAATTATGTACTAAGTGTAATATTGTAAGTGCGTTTGTAAGTGTATTTTTGGGGATCTGAAACGGACTAACCTACTTTACATTATTCCTTATGGGAGCAAATGCGTTCGGTAATGGCACTTGAACAGCCTTCTGGAATGAATTATGGCCGAAACTCGAGGGTCCACTGTATTGTAAATCTTGTGCCCAAATTTAAGTGTGGGAAGACTTTGAAATTTGATAGCTAAACATTAGTTTGTGATGTTTGTCTCCTACAAAATTATCTAAGGAGTAAACAACTGTTAATGTTTCCTCTTTTAGGTTATATACAGTGGAACCCTGAGTTTTGAAAACCTCGACTATTGAACGATTCGAGTTTCAAACACTTTTTTCAAACAAATTTTGTCCCGAGTATCGAACGTGTCCCGTGTTTTGAACCGCATGTGTGCCACACCTGCCCGCGCAGGCGTCGTGAGTCAGTCAGTTAGCTTTGTTTATCCTCCAGTGAGCATTACCCTGCGTGCTCTTCCAAACATTTCACAATTAATTAAATGTGTTTGGAGCTTGTTCATTAAGTGCGACTGTGAAATAAGCTACCATGGGTCCAAAGAAAGTTCCTAGTGGTACCCTTGTGGTAAAGAAAGTGAGAAACAGAATAGACATGAAGAAGGAAATAGTACAAAAATACGAGAGTGGTGTGCAAATTGCAGAGCTTGCCAGGATATATGGCAAAAAAAAGTCAACTATCGCTTCTATCCGGCAAAGAAAGAACAAATCAAGGAAGCTGATGTTGCAAAGGTGTTCATTTTTTTCTCAACAAGTCGGCCGTTTCCCACCGAGGCAGGGTGACCCAAAAAGAAAGAAAATCCCCCAAAAGAAAATACTTTCATCATCATTCAACACTTTCACCTCACTCATACATAATCACTGTCTTTGCAGAGGCGCTCAGATACGACAGTTGAGAATAGTCCCTCCCAGCTGTCACTATCTCAGACCCCTCCTTTAAAGTGCAGGCATTGTACTTCCCATTTCCAGGACTCAAGTCCAACTAAATCAATTAACTGGTTTCCTGAATCCCTTCACAAAATGTTACCCTGCTCACACTCCAACAGCTCGCAGATCCCAAAACCATTTGTCTCCATTCATTCCTATCTAACACGCTCACACCTGCTTGCTAGAAGTCCAAGCCCTCGCCCAAGACCTCCTTTACCCTCCCTCCAACCTTTTCAGGACGACCCTACCCCGCCTTCCTTCCCCTACAGATTTATATGCTCTTCAAGTCATTCTACTTTGATCCATTCTTTCTAAATGACCAAACCACCTCAACAACCCTCTTCAGCCCTCTGACAAATACTTTAGTAACTCCACACCTTCTCCTATTTCACATTCCGAATTTTCTGCATAATATTTACACCACACATTGCCCTTAGACAGGATATCTCCACTGCCTCCAGCCTCCTCCTCGCTGCAGCATTTGCAACCCATGCCTAACACCCATATAAGAGTGTTGGTACCACTATACTTTCATACATTCCCTCTTTGCCTCCATGGATAACGTTTTGTCTCCACAGATACCTCAACGCACCACTCAACTTTTTCCTTCATCAATTCTATGGTTAACCTCATCCTTCATAAACCCATCCGCTGACACGTCAACCCCAAATATCTGAAAACATTTACTTCTTCCATAATCCCTCTCTCCAATGTGATATCCAATTTTTCTTTATTTTAATCGTTTGATACCCTCATCACCTTACTCTTATCTATGTTCACTTTCAACTTTCTACCATTACACACCCTCCCAAACTCGTCCACTAACCTTGCAACTTTTTTTTAGAATCTCCATAAGCACAGTATCATCAGCAAAATGTAACTGTCAACTCCCATTTTGCATTTAATTCCCATAATTTAATCCCACCCCTCTCCCCAACACCCTAGCACTTACTTCTTACAACCCCATCTATAAATATATTAAACAACCATGGTGACATTACAAATCCCTGTCTAAGACCTACTTTACCGGGAAGTAATCTCCTCTCTCCTACACACCCTAACCTAAGCCTCACTATCCTCATAAAAACTTTTTACACCCTTAAGTAACTTACTACCTATTCCATACACTTGCAACATTTGCCACATTGCTCCCCTATCCACTCTATCATATGCCTTTTCTAAATCCATAATTGCAATAAAAACTTCCCTACCTTTATCTAAATACTGTTCACATATATGCTTCACTGTAAACACTTGATCTACACATCCCCTACCCACTCTAAAGCCTCCTTGCTCATCTGCAATCCTATTCTCTGTCTTACCTCTAATTCTTTCAATAATAACCCTGCCATACACTTTATCTGGATACTCAGTAAACTTATTCCCTATAATTCTTACAATCTCTTTATCTCCCTTCCCTTTATATAAAGGAACTATACCCTGCCTCGGTGGGAGACGGCCGACTTGTTGGGAAAAAAAAAACTATACATGCTCTCTGCCAATCCCTAGGTACCTTCCCTATTTCATACATTTATTAACCCTTAAACTGTCCACACGTAGATATACGTTCACTGCGAAAGTGACCAAATTTTTGAAAATAATTTTTTTTTCTAAAATGAAGAGTACATTTTTATAAATAGGATAGGCTAAAAAAACATTTTAGGGCCAGTACTTACCGAGATATAAGCCCGTGAAGTTGGTGCTAAATGATGTGGTGTCGGCAAAATGGAGCACTGCCGCTTGCAGAAACAAGAAACATTTATCGTTTTTCCATTTTTTCCATTTTCTGTTGTTTTCATCCTATGATAATAATGTTTTGATGCAGATCTATTCATTTCATTGCCAATTCTTGTTTAGACACAAATATTTGTTACTGAATTAGTAATCATACTGTCACAAACACACATATTCACACTGATAAATAAATTTGTACACCTGGTTCAATCACTTACTATTGTTTACATATATATACAAGGTATTTACAGGTCCTATTTATGTTCTAGAAGTCCACCACTGTATGATACTCGAAGAAGCATGGATTCATACAGAGTGCCACTCCACATTGCTGACACATGAATCGTGTGCTTTTCGCACTTTGGGTCGCTGTGTACTGTAAGCACACACAACACACTTTCTGAGAGTACTTCTTCTTTGAGTAGATGGTAATGGTATCAGGCAGTGACAGTTAGGGATAATTGGTTGGGCACTTCCCTCTGGTTGTGGAGTGATAGGTCGCCCGGGGGTGACAGGTCGCTGTGGAGTGGCAGGTATAGGTGTGGTACCATACTTTCTCCCTATCTGCTTGATGACATTTAGGGTGAATTCTGCATATCATTGTGTCCCAGTCTTTATTTCATACATGTTGAAGGCATTGAGCATTGCAATGTCCACAAGGTGGAAAAAAACTTTTATATACCACTTGCGACTCCCACGCACACAGTCAACAAAGCCTATCATCATGTCACACTTGTTCATAGTCGCATATTGTTTGTATAGTCGATGACAACAGCTGGCTTTTCAATAGGTTGATTGTTGAGCGTGCTCATTCTGTCTGTTTGTACCATCTCGTTTCTGTGGATGGTTGACAGCAATGTCACGCTCCTTTTGTCATGCCATGACAGTGCCATGATGTCATTGGCATGAAAGCCTGCACTACACTTCCTCCAGTGAACTTTGGCAAAGTATAGTTGAAAATAGTCTAACTCTGTAGACTCATTTGTGATGGGACAGTGTGGCATAATGCCACTTCCACTGCCATCAAAATTGAAAGGATGTGGCACGAATGGTGTATGTTCAGTCCACTTCCATTCACGATCAGATGGTGCAGGGTGGATCTGTGGCATGGGACGGGGGGAGCAGGAGGGACGGGAGTGGGGCCAGCACATGATTGAGAGGGTGCCTCGTGGTCCTTTGTCTGTCCACACACCGCGCCACGAGGTCCAGGCACCATGCCACCCACCACCTCTTCCTCCATCCCAGCATACTCTCCTTCATTATCACTTTCACTATCAGTGGCTGGGGTTTGGATCGTGAACTGCCACGACCCTGCCTCCTGACTGCATATGGCACACTGCCTGAACATAGGTAATGACGCCCATAAGTACGTTTCACTGGGGAATAATGATAATCACTGTCACTCGACGAATCGTCTATGGGCATAAAATCGATTTCATCATCGTCACTTATATCACCTTCACTATCGCTACATATCATAACACATGGAAAATGCTAATTTCCTCTTGTGGAGCTGCCTTTGGGTAGTAACACTAGAAACCCCAGAGGTGCTGGGCTGAGGGTCTGTGGCACACTGGCCACACCAGATGTGCTGGGCTGAGGGTCTGGTATGGGCCCCACTGTCCACTGGCCACCCCAGAGGTGATGGGCTGAGGGGGCATCTGGGGTTTTCATCAATAGTTTCACTAATTCCTTGATTATTAGTGGCTATATCACTATCAAATCCACTAATCGCGTTTCTATCACTTTCCGAGAATAGTAGAGTGTTAATAAGGCGTGAGTGAATCACGGGGTGTGCCATGATGTTGACCCAAGATGGAGCTGAAACTAACTGGGGCTGCCATGCGGTCCCCAATGTCCGATTTTTCATACTGCGGACACTGAGGCGCAGACCCATTCTCTCATGTCTAGGTGACTCAGGCCTATTGCACTAATTTGAATGAATGTAAATAAAACGTAGATATACGTTCGGTCACTGCAGTGAACGTTATCTACGTTGGACAGTTTAAGGGTTAAACAAAAATACCAACCACCCAACACTATATCCCCCCGCTTTTAACATTTCTGTCAGGGTCCCCGTTCCAGATGCTTTACCCTTTCATTCTACGTAATGCCTCACGCACCTCCCCCCCCACTACATCCTGCTTTCTTCACTCCTAAACGATGTTGTACCTCCCTGGCCAGTACATGAAATTACCGTCCCTTTTTCATCGACATTTAAAATTCCTCAAAATGTTCCCGCCATCTACCCAATACCTCCAGCTCCCATCTACTAACTCCCCTACTCTGTTTTTTAACTGACAAAAATTCTTCCCCAGGTTTTTACCTTGTTTATCTCACTCCAAAATTTTTTTTTGTTTTCAGAAATTTCTTGACAAGAGCCTCTCCCATTCTTTCATCTGCTCTTCTTTTGCACCCCTCACCACCCCTTCACCTTTCTTTTTTCTTTCCCTATACTCTGTTTTATTAACACTTGTTTTGTAAAAACCTCTCATAAGCTACCTTTTTTTTTTTATCACAATTTTTTTTTCC